>OX442349.1:1666757-1699257 GCA_949357725.1 Hyperoplus immaculatus
CTAAATTGAGATGTGTCCCGGTGTAAATAATCCCAAAGCTGCTCTATTGATCGGGTAGCAGCCGAGGCTAAGTGGCTCAAAAAGCTTCTCTGACATCATTCTGCCATTAGTAAACATAATGGCCTTTCCCTGAGTGTGCACTTTTTATCATTTGAAAAAAAGAAAAAACACACACATACACTCTTGCACCATTTGTGTGTGTGTGTGTGTGTGTGTGTGTGTGTGTGTGTGTGTGTGTGTGTGTGTGTGTGTGTGTGTGTGTGTGTGTGTGTGTGTGTGTGTGTGTGTGCACTGTATACAGAATGATGCATATGTACACACATTTGTAACGACAGAGTGGTTATCATGTGTCATAGAAAGAGTTGTTAGCAGAGGAGGTGACGTCTGTGACTGAATAAGAGTGATGTGTGTACATTACTGTAAATAAATAAATATCACATTGCCCATTTAAATGTAACTTATCTACGTTGTACTGTCTTTTCCATTTTATATAGATACTGTTTTACATTGTACAAACATTTCCTTTGATCCTCCTACTTAGTATTTAATAAAAAACTTTGACTTTGACTTGACACTTGGGAAATGATTCAATTGGGTAATTTTATACAAAATCAACTCATAACATCTTTATATTCATTGTTTATTTCAGAAGTGTAAACATTTGTTGACAAAACATGATGAAAAACCATAAAAAGGGCACAAAAACATAAATACTCAGGCGATCTACTGACAGCATAAGGTCAACCAAGTCATTGCGATACTGTACTGTGGGTAACATGAAAGGATTGTTGGACCAATTCATGCTAAAAGTTTTGAGAACTTTCTCAAATAAAGCAAAAGTCTCAACGTGGCACTGATGTGACTAAAAAATACATCAGTCATGTAAATATATAAAATTGTCATGAGTTGCAGCCCTATGACCACGGTTGTATTGAACTAAATCTACTGGTATGAAAAGGAAACGGTTGGGAAGCCGGAGTAGCTAAAGCATAATGCGTAGGCTTGCTGCACTGTGGCTGTGTTTGAGTCTTTGTTGAGGATTCACTGTCGTCCAAAGGTCAAAGTTTGAGGACTACTCTAGAACCAAGTGTCCTTTAATTTCGCATTGGCCCTTTATCCTTACACTCTTTGTATGTCGCTTTTGATAACAGCGTCGGATGAATTTCACTTCATAATGAAATCCCACTGTGCATTGAAATGGGTCAGATAATATTCTCTTAGTGGAGCTTTGGTTAACAAAAAAAATGTCGTTCTCATTTCCACCCGGTCATCCATTACTGCTGAATCTCCAGCTCATTCATACATGACCCAGTGTCACCGTCACTGTGCCCCCCCTCTCATTCACATATTTAATTTGCTACTATTTTATTCTATATCAACAAATGCATTTTTTTTAATTGATTCACATTTAATACTTGTAGTGCAATGTGATCAAGTGTAGTTTGTAGATGTAACATGCTACAGACGGATGGACGGACGGACGGATAGATAGATAGATAAATAGATAGATAGATAGATAGATAGATAGATAGATAGATAGATAGATAGATAGATAGATAGATAGATAGATAGATAGATAGATAGATAGATAGAGAGAGAGACAGACAGACAGACAGACAGACAGACAGACAGACAGACAGACAGACAGACAGACAGACAGACAGACAGACAGATAGATAGATAGATAGATAGATAGATAGATAGATAGATAGATGGATGGATGGATGGATGGATGGATGGATGGATGGATGGCTGGATGGATGGATGGATGGATGGACGGACGGACGGACGGACGGACGGACGGACAGACAGACAGACAGACAGACAGACAAATAAGTTCCCCAGCAATCTAAAAAAACATGTTTTTCAAAGCAATCAGAGACAGATTTCCAGTCTGTGTTGACTGTTCCTTCATCCCTTTTCAACCCTGTGTGAATGTGACATCTCATAGTTTATCTCACAGGCCAACCCGCCCTCCACGGGAAACAGACTGATGGTGAGATCTTGTAACGTGTCATCTTTGATTCCTGAACCCTCTTGCCACAGCGCTGCCAAAATCCCCGCTGTGCTTTCCCCCACCTCACCCCACCCGTCACACGTGAGAGGGGAATACAAATGAAACAAGTGCCCCCTCCCTCCCTCTCCCCTCTCCCCTCCCTCCCTCTCCCCTCTCTTCTCTTTCTCCCACATCCACACCAGCTCTCACTGCCTAGACTCAAGCCCTGTCTGTCTGCCTGTCTGCTCCAAGGACAGCCAAAGACATTTAGCCAAAGACACTTCTCTTCACTGAGATAACGGTGATGTCAGCCAACACGACGTAGCGTCTGTCTGTCTGTCTGTCTGTCTGTCTGTCTGTCTGTCTGTCTGTCTGTCTGTCTGTCTGTCTATCTATCTATCTATCTATCTATCTATCTATCTATCTATCTATCTATCTATCTATCTATCTATCTATCTATCTATCTATCCATCTGTCTATCTATCTATCTGCCTCTGTGTCTTTCTGTCTGCCTGTCTGTGTTTGGATTAATTGAAAATAATAGAAATGTGTGTTCACAATTCTTGCGTCAGTTCAGCCTAGTTTTTTCATGTTTCTCTGATTAATTTTCTTATTTTCTTTTTAAAGCCATGCTTTTTGGAGCTGGCTCCCTATACCAGAGAGTTCTTTTTTTTCTATGTCTGAATGTATTCACAAAACACCTGTCAAAACTTACAATAACCTGGGGGGCACCCTTAGCTCAGTTGGTAGGGCGTCCCCCCCCATGGGCCTCCAGCGGACCGGGGTTCGATTCCAGCCCGCGGTCGTTCTCTGTATGTCACTCCCCTCTCTGCCCCATTTCAACTCTGTCTCTACACTATCAATAAAGCATAAAAGTGCCAAAAAAAACTTACAATAACCTTTGTTAACTTAACACAATATACTGTATTTTTGAATTGATGCTTTAAATATATTCCTTTATACATTTTTGTATTACATTGCTTGACCCCCCCCCCAACCCCCCACACCTGGCATGTTTGATATTGTAGACCCAGGAGAGAAGTTATTGTTCTACATCTGTATGTCTGTATGTTTATAACATTGTGACATCCGGCACTGGAACAACCATCCGTTGTGTGTGTGTGTGTGTGTGTGTGTGTGTGTGTGTGTGTGTGTGTGTGTGTGTGTGTGTATGTGTGTGTGTGTGTGTGTGTGTGTGTGTGTGTGTGTGTGTGTGTGTGTGTGTGTGTGTGTGTGTGTGTGTGTGTGTGTGTGTGTCAGTGACAGGGTGTGAGAGCAGCAACACTCTGAGTTAGACAGCAGTGCAGAGTGCGAGCCGCTTGTCATGTTACAGATAGAATACATGTGACACAAGGTTAGGAAGCCAAGGCCCTGCAGCATGAATGATGAATGCATGGGAGCTATTCTCAATTGTCTGCAAACATACCGCATCTTCTATACTGTGTGTGTGTGTGTGTGTGTGTGTGTGTGTGTGTGTGTGTGTGTGTGTGTGTGTGTGTGTGTGTGTGTGTGTGTGTATGTGTGTGTGTGTGTGTCTCCTGCATTTTATCCTATAACATATCCAATGTTCAATCTTTCACGTGGCTGTTCATGTGATGCTTGAGAACAGAAGGTCTCAAAGCTGTTCTTTATCAAAATCAAATTCAATGTGACTACTACGTGACATTTTTTTGGTTGATTCTAGCGCCCCCTTTGGACAAAAGCGTTAGTGTTTTTTTTACGACACGAGCGTGTGCTGTCCTAAAGACCTGTGCTAGCGTGTGTTGTTTTGTAAGCAACTGAAAGAGACTATGTCAGATTAATAATGCCTATTTGCCAATGGTGCGGCGGAGTAAACTTTGCTTTAGCTCCTTCCATAAACACAGGCTTTTCCAGTCTGCCTGCCTTACATTGTTTCATGTTGAGGCAGCTGGCACTCAGACCAGAGCAAAGGCATTAATAATAACTATGATAAAAAATAGCCTTGTTTTGCGCTGATGGTCTCATTTTGCTGTTTATGATCATCGAAGAAAAATGTTTCATAAAATGTCAATATGCTTCTGACACATCTAAAGAGTGTATGCCCTCCTGCGAAAAACAACTTAATAAAACAACAGTAGCGATACAGCACAGCTTTTATATCAATCACTAAATCATCCAATGAATTATTTCCGACCACTCAATTAATCAGCATTTTGTGTGAGGACACTTTTAATATGTGAGGATGAGAGGTGGAAACGTGGTTAAAGATGCAGCAGGTGGCCTGTGAACTCAGAGCCCATGAATTTGAGTTTGTGCTTTCTCATGTGTGTGTGTGTGTGTGTGTGTGTGTGTGTGTGTGTGTGTGTGTGTGTGTGTGTGCACTGGACAGGGACGGTACGACTTTAACGACCATCATCTATGAAGTTATTTGTCTCCAGAAGGACAAAGCCGAGAGAGGTGATTAAAAAGGCAAAATGAAATGTCACACCTAATAGATACAGAGCCGGCCACAGGAAATGGGAAAAGGGCGGTGTGTGTGTGTGTGTGTGTGTGTGTGTGTGTGTGTGTGTGTGTGTGTGTGTGTGTGTGTGTGTGTGTGTGTGTGTGTGTGTGTGTGTGTAAAATGAAAAGAAAAAAGGTTTAAAGTTTATATGCCTGTGTGTATGTGTGTTTGTGTGCGTTTGCGTGTGTGTTTGTGTGTGTGTGTGTGTGTGTGTGTGTGTGTGTGTGTGTGTGTGTGTGTGTGTGACAGAGCGTATCAATGTGCCTTTGTGTGTAAACTGTGTGTGTTTTCACGTGAAGAGCCCGTAGAGAAATTGGAAAGAGTGTGTCTGAAGGTGTTCTCACCTCTCCCCAATTCCAGGTGTAATTACCCAGACTGAAATAAGAGGTAAGTGCACTAGACAGAGCCTCTTCGGGTCCTCTATTCTTAGATACAGCATTCCTCAATCCTTATATACTAGGAGGACAACATTTACAGCCATACAAGGTACAAAGAATTATTTAAGGATATTTCTATATCTATATACTGTACAATATATGCACCATATAATTCATATGGTAGCTAACATCAGCAGCATACACTTTAAAAATATGTAAAGTTTACAATGTTGTAATTGCCTGTGTTGGTATAAAGGCATGTATAGGCCTAAACATGTTAAAGGGACAATGAGGAACTTTACGTTTTTGTCGTTAGTTTCCACTGTGCAGCACGGTTACCCTAAATCTGGCTTGCGTTTGTAGTGCCGACAACACCCTTTACGTGGTAGGTGGGGTTTATAATAATAATAATAATGGATTGGATTTATATGGCACTTTTTTTCTAGGAACTCAAAGCGCTTTACAGGGTTCCAGGTTCCATTCATTCACACACAGTTTATGCCGGATCAAGATGGCCGCTGTGAGGAGTATATACTGTAGTCTTTGGGTCAGAGAAGTTGAACGGCACTGCAAGCTGTGAATGTAGTTTGCTACGTGACTATGGTGACATCATAGCAGCGGGATGGACACAGTGTAACCCGGCCAAACAATAAACTACGCCGATATTCTTCTGTAAACACAAGACTCTTCACTCTTGCTGAGGTGATCTGTTTATCTCTCACACGGGAAATTATGATTCTGTCGACCAATCAACTGACTCGATGTGTAGCTCCACCCCTTTTGGGACCCTTTGGAACTGCTTGGTTCCCCACCGAAAAGGTTGACAAAAAAATGTCAATGTTTGTCTTGTTGCTTGAGTGAACACAAAATGGCCTCGACTAATACAATGCTGAAATTAATTTTTTGGGCGGAGTGTTCAACATGGGTGCTCTGTAAAACTTTTAACTTGGCTGGAAGCATTTTTTCTGAAGAGAGGTTTTGAAGCCCAGCTCTGTCTCTCTTTGTAAAAGCTCATCCAAGGCTGTGTGGGCAAACAACTCACTGTCACACTGTTACACTGTTAATCCCTCTGTAATATTACGGTCCGTGGCATTTGTGTCGAACGAGTTCTAAATGCAAGGAGACATCTTTTATAGCCTGACCTTCTCAGCAGACACCCCTCCTCTCTCTATCCGTCTACATACTCGTTTTACTCCGTGGGTGGGCTTGTCTGTATTGAGATTTATTTGCGCTTACACCAACTAAATTAAAACAATGCCTATTGAGTTAAATACAATACATTAATGCATTAGCTGTAGTCAAATAGATAAGGGATCTCATTTATGAAGAGTCTTGATTTTAAGTGCGAAAAAAAGCAAGTTAAAGTTTGTAGAATGAAAAATATCAAATAAAGATGTCTCCCGATGATATTTTCTCACCACTCTGGATTGTGTGTGAGACTGAGTGACGGGATGCAAGCTGTGAATGTAATTTGCTTTCTTTCTTTGTTGTCATTTGAAAATTGAATTATGGAAACAGTGGAACAGTGGAAGTCAAACAGGATCATTGTCAGGCGTAGACGGAGATTCAGCCTTGGGCAAGGTGGTGCGGCTGGCAGGTGGTGCATAGGGAGAACTCTTTTGAATTGGGAAAAGGGATCATTTATTTTGAAATGTGCACTGGGCAAAATAGTTTTTTGGCATGATTTTAAGGGACAGTACTCTGCCGTGTGTGTGTGTTTGTGTGTGTTTGTGTGTGTGTGTGTGTGTGTGTGTGTGTGTGTGTGTGTGTGTGTGTGTGTGTGTGTGTGTGTGTGTGTGTGTGTGTGTGTGTGTGTGTGTGTGTGTCTATTTAGTGTGTGTGAAAGGCTGGGATATAGGATATTTGTCCTTGAGCAAGACACTGAACCCTAAACGTGTGTGTGTGAATGGGTGAATGAGGAAAAAACATTGTAAGGCGCTTTGAGTCTAAGTCTAGAGAGAATAAATAATGTATGCAATACATGCTCATAATTCTGGGTGAAGTATTGTTAACCACTATTTCCCACAAATGGACTCTTGGACACGTAATATCATTCAAATAAAACTGGATTCTGTAAAGAACAGCTTCAAGTCTGGTGTTAGAGCACTCACACTAGGACCGCGGGCCCGTGCCAAAGCTCATGTGCATACTAAAGTCTAGAACGTTTGGCTAGTGTGACCACGCCAACTTGTATTCCAGCACGGAACAGCTACTTGGCCAGAGGAGAGGTGTGCCGTGGCCAAAGTACAGATGCTAATGAGATGACACGCGCACAAGCAAGCGCACAGGTGGCGTTCCTGACGTGAATTTATTAAGGATGCATAGTCCGTTAACGTCCGCTGCCTTACTAGTCGGCACCAGAATTGCCCACCACTTGGACTGTAGCTACATAAAATGTGTGAGAATTAACGTGTGTGTAGGCCTAGGTGTGGGCTAATAAAAGAGGGAGAGCTAAATAGGTGAGCGCAGAAAGCAAAGCAAAAAGGTTTTCGTGTTTACTCACGTTCGTCAGATGATTTTTTTCTTTTTCCTCCCGTCAGCTGTCATAACTGCCTTTACGCATGGCGGTGGAGACGCACCCAAAACAACACACCGCGGCCCGGTGATAAGGAAACAGTAGCCTACACTAAAGGTTTAACAATCAACTTTATAAAGACACTTAAAAAAACGATCTCTGCCCATACAAAAAGGTCTGACTTGGATTACTTGATGGAGCGATCGATGTGTATTAAACCATCCGGTACGTATGGTCTGATGACGGGCCGTTATATTAATAATAAACAGCGTGCTGCACAAATATGAGACTGTCCACCGCGATCTATTACGTCAAGGCTACATTTAAAAAAAACAATAGCTTAAGGATTCTCGTTGCTCTAATGTGGAAGTGGAATATATGATGCAAATTTGGCCGGATGAAAATATTCACAAACAGTCGTATAGCCTACAAGTAGACTACGCTCCAAATCCTAAACGCGCACGGTGACGTAGGCAAGGTGCAATCGTGCCCAGGCCACGAGCAGTGTGAGCACGGGCCAGCGGGGGGAGTGGGGAGGGGGGGAATCGTGCTGAATCTTCCTGCAGCACGGAACAGGCAAACAGCCCTAGTGTGAGTGCGCCCTGAGTTATGCTTCCAACATGTCTCTCTCTCTCTCTCTCTCTCTCTCTCTCTCTCTCTCTCTCTCTCTCTCTCTCTCACCCACCCACCAACACACACACACACAGTCACACATTTATATATATTCAAAACTCCCATAATGTGTCAGCAGAAAGCAGTTTTATAATCAATTTGGACTCGTGGTGGGGGTGGAGTGGGTTGATGTTGCCTTCTGCAAAAAGTAAATCCCAAGTGAATGTTGCTCATATGGTGCATGCAGGGCAATCAATTCCCCCAGTCTGACCAGTGCTGTGAAAAATAGGAGCCGGAATTCAGGCAGCTATAGCGACAGTTTCCTCGCGTGTCCTTAGAGTGGGGTTTTTCGCCCTCAATGAGGACACATCTACAAAATAGCTATTAAATCATATAGTCCACGATTGCATGTATTCCATTATAGCGCTCTCCTGCTGAGAAAATTAATATTCATCTGCAGTGACCCAATATGTAGAGCAGTTCCTCAACAGTGACTCAATAATCTTCCGAAAAAGCCAATTCTAAATTCTCTCAAAAATCCCCTTTTTAGTGTGTCCACTCATAATGAGTTGGATTTTCAAGTGGAATAAATAAAGAATCACAGCTTATTTGACTTTGAAATATAATTGTATTTTTTGTTTCATGAAACAGACAAGCTAGTTATTTGTGTTGTTTTAAAGCTATACTGTGTAACTTCTGTTGCCCCCATGAGGAATTCTGAGGAATTACAACAACACTGTCAGTGCATCTACATGAGTTAAGCCTTCAGTGACCGCCCATCGAGTTCATACCTTCTGCTGAACGTCCAGGTTTTTTCTTAGAAGTAGAATCAACAACTGAAACATTTCTTGGGCGCTTCTTGGCAGCTAATGCCTTAGCCTTTTCAATAGCAAAATAACCAAATTTCTTCTGCCAATAAACAAAATAATAGTTATGGACGCTCTGGGCAGGAGCTGCTAATGGTGGCTTTAATGTTTCTGTGACTAAACCGTAGTTCATAGGAGGCGAGTGACTGTGTGTCTCTGCATGGAAACGACTGAACACTGTTCTATCAACAATGAGAGAACAGATGGTGTAAAGGATGACTGGTGCTTCATTAATAACTGTGGAGCAAAGGATGATCAAAAGTCTCTCTCTCTCTCTCTCTCTCTCTCTCTCTCACACACACACACACACACACACACACACACACACACACACACACACACACACACACACACACACACACACACATCTAAACAGCAAGCCAACAGTTCACAGCATGCATCCATTCTACATGAATCACACATTAGACGACAGTAAGAGGAGACCAGCCTTTTGAACAGGTGTGTGTGGGTTGGGGTTATACACTGAGTATTGTGCATGTTGAATAGCAGTTGAATAATGTTGAATAAAAATGAAAAGTTGTACTTTTCCCTCTAGGTGATTTGAAGAGTCAGATTTCGGCAGAACCAGTGGACATCAACAGGTTTGCTTCAATAATAATCAAACTTGTATCCAGTGATGGGCTGTCAGTTGGGTCCAATGTGGGCTACCAATAAAAAACGTGTCCATCAGCTCTTTATAGGTCCCATGTGTGTCTTAGTATGTTGATATTGCAATGGTGGGCTTATGATTGGGGACTAGGGATTCATCATCTGGCCCCACATGGGTGCCTTTGCCTGCTGTGAGAATAAATGAGCAATGATTAAACCATTGGAGCACTACAAGTGGGACCCAAGAGCAGTAACATTAAGGCCCAAAATAGGTACTTGTTTTGGGGTCTACTTTCTTGTATCGATGGCTGAACCCACCATGACCCCGTTAGACATCAAGATGGACAGACAGAAATGGTGCCATTGAGGCCAATGGACAATTATGATGGACAAGCCACACACAATGTTTTTAGAGCTCCTCGAAACCTGTATAACCTCTATCGTAAAAATATATCCAAAAAGTGGTTCAATGGTTCAATGTGTAGAATTGTTGGCATTTTTCAGATCAGATCATAGAAATGGAATATAATATTCATAAATTTGCTTAATTAGTGTATAGGCTACTCGCTTGAAATGAAAATATTGACTTAGAATGAACCTTTTATATCTACAGAGGAGATCTTTCATCGCCATGTTTCTACAGTAGCACAGAAGAGACGAACTTAACGACCTTGCATGTTTTTATATACAGTCATATGAAAAAGTTTGGGACCCCCTTCTAATTTTGGGGATTTTTGTTCATCATTAGCTGGGATTTCAAAGAAGCAAATTCCTTTTAATAGATGACATACCTTAGGGAAAGAGAAGCAATTCAGCAGTGTCATTTTGTTTATTGGAATAATAAAAAATATGCAATAGCATCATAACAAAATTTGACTGGTGCGTAAATTTGGACACCCCAAAACTAAAGTACATAGTTGAACCTCCGTTTGCAAAAATAACAGCCTCTAGACGCCTCTGGTAGCCTGTGATGAGTGTCTGGATCCTGGTTGTAGGTATTTTTAACATTCTTCCATACAAAAGCGATCCAGTTCAGTTAAATGTGATGGCTGCCGAGCATGGAAAGCCTGCTTCAAATCATCCCATAGATTGTCGATGATATTCAAGTCATTGGACTGCAATGGCCATATAATATCAGAACATTGTACTTTTCCATCTGCAGGAATTTGAACTGTGTTAAGGGTCATTGTCTTGTTGGAATATCCAGCCCCTGCGCAACTTCATCTTTGTGACTGATGCTTATGAACCGTCCAGAGCCCTTAGGTCATCTGGGACAGGTCTACTTACAGTCCCTAGAGTTAGGACTAAACAAGGAGAAGCAGCTTTTAGTTATTATGCATCAAAAATCTGGAACAAACTCCCAGAAAACTTGAGGTCTGCTGCAACTCTCAGTTCTTTTAAATCGAGTCTGAAGACTTTGTTGTTTCCATTTTAACCTGCAATTTTAATTTTATTTGCTTCTTTCATTAGCTTTTAAATGTTTTATAATGTGTTTTATGTATTCTAATCTTGCCCCTGTAAAGCACTTTGAGTGGCCTTGTGTCTGAATTGTGCTATATAAATAAACTTGCCTTGCCTTGCCTTGCCTTGAACATTCTCCTGAATAATCTGTTGAAACTGGGTTGAAATCTTCCAACTATCGACTTTAACCAGGGCCCCAGTCCCTGAAGTAGCCCCACAGCCCCACAGCATGATGGAACCTCCTCCACATTTGACAGTAGGTAGCAGGTGTTTTTCTTGAAATGCAGTTTTCTTCTTTCGCCATGCAAAGCGCTTTTTATAATGAACAAATAACTTAATTTTTGTCTCATCAGTCCAATGCATTTTCTTCCAATATGAATCTGGCTTGTCTAAATGAGCTTTTGCATACTCCATGCAACTGTATCTGTGGCGTGGGCGCAGAAAGGGCTTCCTCCTCATCACCCGGCCATACAGATGTTTTGGTGCAAATTGCGCTGAATTGTTGAACGATGTACAGATACACAATCTGCAGCCAGATGTTCTTGCAGGTCATTGGAGGTGATCTGTGGGTTGTGTGCAACCATTCTCACAATCCTTCACCTATGCCGCTCCTGTATTTTTCTTGGTCTGCCATGCCTGGGTTTAACTGTCACTGTGCCTGTGTCCTTCCATTTCCTGACAACGTTCCCTACAGTCGAGATTGACAGTTGAAACCTTTGGGAAAGCTTCTTGTAGCCTTCCCCTAAACCATGACAATGAACACTCTTTGTTTTTCAGATATTTTGGGAGCTGCTTTGATGATCCCATTCTGTCTCACTTCAGCAGAGAGTCAAAGAGAAGACCAACTTGCATTTAGGCACCTAAAATACATTTTCTCATGATTAAACAGACATTTCTATGAGGTTCAAGGGTTAACAACATAATCCAACCAATTTTGTGTTTAAAGTCATCAGTTTTACATGCTGTTACATGCATTAAAATCAACAAAACCACAAGGGTTCCCATATTTTTGCACAGCCAGTTTTTCACATTTTATTTAATTTCATAAAACTAAATACTGCTTTTCAAAAAATCTCTGTTTGGAAAACATCCCAGTACTTAGCTGTTCTTGGTAAATTAAAGACATACCACTTTTATCTTTTTTTTTGTGAAAGCAGAGTCAATTATAATGCCGGCTGAGAGAGGTTCCCAAACTTTTTCATATGACTGTATATTGGGTGTACAATGGGAATGCACCTGTTGGAAGACCAAGAAAAAGTACTATAGAATACACAACTAAATACATCTTCTCCTCATCACTTAATATTGTGGAAAGACTTGAGGCAGTGGTGGATGATGCCATCTTTAGAAACTAGCTTCTTGTCCTTGAAGGCCACCGTAGCTTCTGTACATTCTCTAAAACGGACAGGTAGACACCGAGCATTTCTATCTAGAATCTCACCACAAGATGCTGCTGAAATACTCCTATATCACACACTGTACAGACACACAGATTTCACCCATACAATGACAATGATATTACATTTATCCTCATCTCTATGGATGAGACGTAGCTCACTGACGCTTCCCAGAAAAAGTGTGTGTGTGTGTGTTATGTGTGTGTGTGTGTGTGTGTGTGTGTGTGTGTGTGTGTGTGTGTGTGTGTGTGTGTGTGCATGTGTGTGTGTGTGTGTGTGTGTGTCCTCATTAATCTATTTAAAACATGAGAGAAGTAATAAGTAATTACACAGTTCTCAAAAGGCAGGTGGGGCCGGAACACACACACACGCACACACACACACACCTACCTCGGCCATTCCTTGTGCCAACTGATTCATGGATTTTAATGGGCTTTTAAGTCAGATTAAAAACCCTGATGCCCTCACTGTAGAAGCAGCACCAGTACGATTGGATTGCAGTGGCACCACATTCATGAGATTGCCAATAAAACTAAATGACCTCCAAGGAGCATAAATGACTTCCATGAATATACATCACATTGGCATATCCAGTTAACGTGGACATAACTTTATGGGACAGGGGAAGATATTGCCAAGGAGATGTATTATCTCATCGCTCGTCATCTTTTCTTGTTTTAGTGCGTAACTTTTTATGAATGAATGACGGTTAGATTCAAGCCATCGCCGAATGAGTTGACAAAGTTCCACAGCTCCACAAAACTCGCTCTGTATTTCTCAGTATGGCAGCGTTTACTGTGTGTGTGTGTGTGTGTGTGTTTGTGTGTGTGTGTGTGTGTGTGTGTGTGTGTGTGTGTGTGTGTGTGTGTGTGTCTCGACACTGGTACAGGAGCTCCAACCGAGCTCAGAAAAATCCCAAGATGTGCCCAAGAAATGTTTCAGTTGTTGATTCTACTGCTAAGAAAAAAACCTGGATGTATGGCAGAAAGTATGAAATTCATGCACGATCACTGAAAGGTTTACCTCAAGTAGATGCACCGACAGTATTGTTGTAATTACTCAGAATTCCTTATGGGGGCGACAGAAGTTACACACTATAGCTGTAATCTTTCTCATCCTGCTTTTTTCTTCATTCTGTGTGTGTGTGTGTGTGTGTGTCTGAGAGTGTATGTGTGTGTGTGTGTGTGTGTGTGTGTGTGTGTGTGTGTGTGTGTGTGTGTGTGTGTGTGTGTGTATGTATATGTGTGTGTGTGTGTGTGTGTGTGTGTCTGAGAGTGTATGTGTGTGTGTGTGTGTGTGTGTGTGTGTTCCCCTACATCACTGTTATCCCGCTGCCCCACTGATATAAACTGACATGTGAAATATCACTAATTGGAGGGTCTGCCGCTACATAATTCCATCTGACAAAAAAAATCCATTCTCCCCTTTTCCACTTGTCAATGCAACATTCATCAACTCAGGAACACACTTGTTGCTCGAGGTTTGAAGCGATCAATCATAAACGAGTCATCAGCTTCCTATTTCTAAAGCAGGATCACAGCATATTTCCTATTGTCTTTGAGACTCAAATCAAATTGGTCTTGACTTATTTGTCTATAAGGGATTGTTACAAGAACGGCACGTCTTTACTACTGAGACGTCAATACTCATAACACCTGTTCTCAGGAGTGGATTACACTTTATGTTCCAGCAGTAAAAAGGTAATCTTGGCGAGACAGCCTTCAGAAATGTTACTCCATATCTATCTTGTACTCTTTTTTTTTTCTCTATGTTTTTTTTTTCAAGGATTGTGTGGGGTGGGTAGGGGTTGTGATTGTTTGTTTGTTTAGGTATGCCTTCTTGGTCATGCAATATTGTGAGCCTATATTTGCACATTGGGCACCTTTTAATTGTATTATCAAATTCTTGTATTATTATTCATTTTAATCCTTTTTGTTTTTAGCTTAACACCAATTCCTGTCCAGGGACTACAGACGAAAATTAGCCATGTGGCTATAATCTGGCTCAATTGTATATTGTGCACTGTCCCTGCTAAATAAACAATAAATAAATAAATAAATAAATAAATAAATAAATAAATAAATAAATAAATAAATAAACATTTAAAAAAATAAAAATAAAAATTGTTCATGAATTTTTTATTTTTTTTACTATCTCTCTGTAATGTTTTAATCTAAAACTGGGTTCTTATACAAATGGGTCAATTTAAAAAATCTAATTAGTTATGTTCACTTTTTACAAAAACTGATTTTGACAACCAGCGTTCTTTGGGAGCGCTTACTCCACCTTTTACCTGAAACTTGTAAATAGGACTTGTAATTATAAGAGCATTTTTTAAATCAAGCTATTAGTACTTTTGACTTCAGAAAATGAATATCTGAATAGCTATCTGATCGCTGGTGCTTTCTGTTTTCTGTGTATCTATGTCCGCGGCATATTTATCCTAAGCCAATGTCCATAAATTACCATCACTACCGATGCATAACTCTCACCTTATGCCCCCAAAATCTCACCCATCCCATTACCACGTACATATTTCCCCCTTTCACATCTGAGTTTCAACATAATATGCTTGTGGCAGATGGGAAAATGAATTATTGTAATCAGAGAAAAAGCGACTTCCAAGCTCTCTCTCTCTCTCTCTCTCTCTCTCTCTCTCTCTCTCTCTCTCACTCTCTCTCTATCTATCTATCTATCTATCTATCTTTCATGGACCAGTGCAGTAAAAATTAATAATACATCCTGATCCTAGCCTATACTCTCTAAGGGGCCGCGGCTCAAAAACCTCTCTCCAAAATGAGGTCGGACAAAGACTAGGCTCTAATTGTATAAGCGTTGCCACTTTCTGTCGGCTTCCAGGCAAATCCGTGGGAAGTAAAGAGCTGCCCTCTTGGCCTGTCATATCTCTGCCCCGCTGCCGGCTATAGCTGGAACCCCCCCCTCACACACACACACACACACACACACACACACACACACACACACACACACACACACACACACACACACACACACATCCCCCTCAGAAGGAAATCAAATACACTTAATGGACAGAGGAAACATTACCACTGCAATCCAAACCTGGGACAAGATAAGAGTGCCACCAATCACCACCGTTCTGAATATATTTGGTGCAGTGGAAAAGCCTGTGTGTGTGTGGGGGGGGGGGGAGGGAGGGTGGAGGGGCTGTGTGTTGTGTGTGTGTGTGTGTGTGTGTGTGTGTGTGTGTGTGTGTGTGTGTGTGTGTGTGTGTCTCTCCTGTGTCAGCGGTCTTTGTGATATTCACTTGAATAGGATGGATGACAAGGGGCTCTCCATGTGCTGAAGGCTTTCAATGACTTTCAGGAACATGTAACCTGTAATAGCATGTCTCCAATGCACAGCAGGCAGTCTGGAATTTTAGGAAAATTGTCTTTTTAAGGAGAGACCAGGCAGGTAAAAAAAACTACTAAACCTTGTCTGTTTGTGTCTGTATATTTCTCCTATACAACCAGCTTTAACAGACAGTTTTTCCAATACTCTGAACCAAAAATGTCAACCCAATTTCAGCACAATTTCAGCACTAATGACAAAAGTTGTTGGTATATGTTAATTGTCTGATTTATGATATATTGTCAAAACTTTTACATAGTGTCATTTTTGCATATGAAAAAAAGCACTGTATCCCAAATCTGTTCTGTAAAAACTTTGGACACACACACACACACACACACACACACACACACACACACACACACACACACACACACACACACACACACACACACACACACACACACACACATCTTGTGGCTGCAAAGTGCACAGTCAGTAGATCAAGTTCTGTCTGTGATGGAGAGGGGAGGCTTGGTGCTCGGCTCACCACAAACCGGGTCCTGTTTCAGGGGGAAAGGATGGAGCTCAGAGGGCCAAAGGACCAGAGAGCCACAGAGGTCCACCTCAAGGTTAAGACATGATAAGTGTTGGGGAGCATCTGAGGACTAATGGAAGTAGTGTAAGACTAATGCTGTGTCCACATTACATAAGTGGATTGTGTCTGTTGAGTGAAAGGACTGAGGTTTTAACCAAGAATACTTAACCCATACGGAACCGGCATTCTATCAATATAAAATCGCTATCATAATCATAATACAATGAATTAGGTTTTTTTCCCTCAGTCTTCCCTTGGCCCAGCTTTCCTGTTAATCCTAACCCTACATTTTTCCATGTGTGATGTCACACATGGGAAAATGTAGGGTTACCATAAAACATAAGACCATTAAACACTCTTTCTGCCTTTTCTCAGGCTAGGATGAACCGATTTCTAAAATGTTTGCACATCTATACATGGGATCTCAGAGTTCAATACGCCTTCATATTACCACTGGTGATGTAGCTCTTTAAGAATGGCATTGCCAATGACTGCTGCTGTTGCATATGACAAATAAACCACTTGAATCTGCAATCGTTCACGCTTTCCTTGTTCAAACTGTCAACCTACCTAACACTGTTCACAAAGGCAATATGGTGTAGAACCAGCATCCTCCTCTCCTCTCTGCCATACAGTAATACATTAATAATAAATAATGAAGAAATTCATCAGAGGAGACTTTGCATATAGATAGCCTACTTAGGCCCGGAGCCGCCCATTAACACACAGCTTGCTGGGAGTGGATGGATAATTAGACTGACTCTGGTTCGCTCCTAATAGAGAGGCCGCGGTGACAGAAAGAGGACAACGCTACTTCTGCTTAACAGTTCCCAAACTTTCTCTACTAACTGTGTGTGTGTGTGTGTGTGTGTGTGTGTGTGTACGACTATTTTTCTCAGAGCCAATTAGAGTTTTAGAACTTAGAAGTGAGGACATTTTTTGGAAAGTGAGGACATTTTGGCCAGTTCTCACTTGGGGACAGGCCTTTAAAGGAGCTGTTTGAGGGTTAACACTAGGTTTTAAGGTTCAGTTATGAATCAGGTGTATGTTAAGGTTAGTGTAAGGGTTCAGGCTAGGCATTTAGTTTTGATGGCTAGGGTCAGGGCAAGGGGCTAGGGAATGCATAACGGCCTCTGCACACATCCTGCGTCTACCTCTGGAGCGCGTCGCCTTACCTTACTGCTGCGTCTCTCGGACTTTTCTCGGACACACATGGAACGTCTCAGCAGCTGCTGCTTCTAAAAGCCCTATCTTTCTACATAGAGTTTTCATACTTCCCATTAAAAATGAAGTTATTTTGTGTCATTTATGATGCTTATGATTTATATTGAGTTTAATATTGAGTCTGGACAGTAATCCGTGCGCCCCATTGCCTTTTTTTTTTTTTCACATTTTCGCTTGTTTGAAGTTTTATTTTGAAAGCGACACACCAGGACATGGTGAAACTACAGCCAAAGCTGCCAGTATGAAGTCAATATGACTCTCAGCAGAGTATTTCTCTATCAGTTAAAGCAGAGAGACCCGAGAGAGACGCGCGGCTCTCAGAAAAAAATAGGCTCCGCCTCCTGAGGTAAAGGGGAGCGTCGCTGCAGACATGCCTGCGACGCGCATCAGCAGTGCGTCTGAGGTTGGATGTGTGCTCGCTCTAGGTTGATTACACGGTCAGTGACAAAAAGTCAGACGCAGACGCGAGGTAGACGCTCAGTAGAGGTAGGATGTGTGCAGAGGCCGTTAGGTCAATGAGTGTCCTCACAAGTATAGCTGTACAAAAATGTGTGAGTGTGTGTTTGTGTGTGTGTGTGTGTGTATGTGTGCGCGCGTGTGTGTGAATGCACATTGCATTAATAACTCTTAAACTCCAGAGACGTGTTTAGAAAAGAGAAGAAACATTTAAATGGATTTCTAAGCTTCACATTTACCACTTAATGGATCTTAACGTTATATTTAGGTTTCTCTGGATGTCCTCTAGGGGTTTGTGCAAAGAGATTAACAGACTACATGATGCAAGGCTATTTGAGTTCAGAAATGTGGCTTGTTAAATAGCATTTTTACGGGCTGGAATGTTTAGGAGATAAGGGACTAACAAGTGAATAAAGCAGTGGGGGACGAGAGACCATCGGATGCAGTTAAGGATAAATTAAGTATGTATATTTACAAACTCAAAACCACAATCAATTAAATTTGCTGCGCCTGTTGGTCTGGACACTCTCCATTGAAGCTTTTTCAAAAAGTCGAGAAATCCCGACTCAGGTTTCCATTGGTTCTATACGTGACCGGATGACGACAGTGACGTGCATGCGACGTCGAAGCCGTGATAGTAAACATCAAAGATGGCTGCGGATATGTTGTGTGAGTTTGAGACTGCTTTGGCCTCGACCCTTTACGATTTGGAAGACGGCACTCAAATCTTTCATTAGCAAGTAAGTGGAATGTTCTGTTTTGCCGACTGACCACGGCAAAAGTTTAATTTATCAGTTTAACAGCTGTTCGCTAAACGAAAGGGGCTTAATACGTCACCTTGTGCATCGCTCTGATTGGTTGTAGTGCTATCCAACTGCGTGCAGTGGTATTTGAAATGCACGAGTAGGAGCCGCCCCTTGAGTTGGAAATTACTATTGATCGTGGCCAGACCCTCTATCGTTCAAGATATCAGGGTCTGGATTTTCAGGCTAGTGATTTGGCTAATATGTCCAAAATCCTGTTTTGCTTCTAACCTCTGTGACACACACACACACACACACACACACACACACACACACACACACACACACACACATTGTATAGGCTTGTGATTGGCCAACATTGTCAGGTTATATTGCAATTGTTGCATTGCCATGCTCTCAGCTAGGCTTCTAATCTTTTTATTTGTTTTTGCCTTCTTGTGTGAGGACATAAAGATTGTTGATGTTTTGATGTTTTTTATCATGTTTTATCGCATTGACAGATCTGCGATGATGATGATGATGATAGTTAACTCGTGTGGTGATTGGCCTAAGTCTTGGTTCACACAACAACAGCTCATGAGCAATATACACACACCTTCCACTCAGCCACTGGGCCTACGTGGCTCTGAAGTGAAGCTCTGTGTGTGTGGCAGCTTTATGCCCTTCACTGATGACAGAGTGGCTTCAGCTGTAGGAGTGACGGCACTGGCAAGGGTGCACACCTGGAGACGATCAGACAAGAAACACACACACACACACACACACACACAAACACACACACACACACACAGAGAGTTGAAAGTGATCTAAAGAATAAAAATGGCACCTTTTTCTTTGTTTATTTAACAAACCAACTTATTTGACAAACTTTTTGTGTGGTTTGACGCTCGGCTATCATCAACATTCCCCCCCATCCTTAACCTGCATGCTAAAAAAGAAGGATAAAAACGTACGGCATTAGCTCCTGTAGTTGTGACTCGTATCTGCCTGTGGACTGCCACATCTTAACCTGATAGATGAAGTGCTCATCCCCTTATAGATCCCTGCCAGCTCTCACCTCATTATTCAAATCTCTGGGAACAGGTCATTACTGACGGGATATATTAAATACCATCAGGATTTACACTCAATCCATCACATATCCCTGTCTTTGGTCCCTTCAGAAGCCATTTATGCGTGTGCTAGTGCCGGCTCGCGCTCGTAAATTAGCATGTACCATGCAGAAACACACCTCTTCCTAACATGCCAGGGCCAGGGAAGTGAGCGTGCACCAGCGAGGTATACGGAGCACTCATGCTGGGCAAACAAGCTAGCCGTTGATCGGGCTAGGGCACGGTACGAATGCCTATGTTTGAGTGCTTCCTTAGGTTCCATTGTGTGTCTTTTCTTTGTTCTTCTATTACTACCTTAGAGCGAGCCGGATACATAATCATTTAATTGCCAACAACTGCAATTGTTGTAAATATGACAAATAAAGACACTTGAACTAGACTTTGCTGTTGATATGAAACAGTCGTTGCAGGGATCAGGATTTGTTTTCGTCGGTTGGACTTACTACTGCGTGTAGACTGACAACATTGCCTATTAAAGTTTGCAGCATGGTAGCAAATTTTCTTAACACGCACGCACCTTTTTCCCTCATAACCTTTCCAATCTGCTGCTCCCTGCTGTCAAAAAAAACCGCTAAGCGACCTGCATTGTTATGGGAACTGTTTTTTTTTTAAGGGTTGCTAATGCTTTTTAAACCTGGCGTTTAAACACTTAACTCCTGCAAACATATGACTCTAATCCCCCCCCCCCGCCCCCCTCCCCTGCCACGTACCGCGACAAACATTTGATTTTCAGATGACGGTGCAAATTAAGCCCTGCAATATACTCCTAAAAATCTGCTGAGTCATCACTGTTATGATACATGGAACTTTGTAAAGGCCACCTCCTGCAGTGGTGAGTGATATTTAAACAGCTTGAAGCGACGTGGCTGCTATATCACAAAACATTTTTTTTTACCAACTTTTGAATTGACCCTTTCCCATAAGAACCACAAAGAAAAAATACATTTAGGGGTTGATTGGGACATTAAAGGTGCACCATGTAACTTTGGGTGAGTCAGAGAAGTGAACATTTTCTAAGGTATATTCTCATAACTGAACAAACAAATTTCCCGGACAGGAAAATGTGATCCCTGGAAAGAAACAAAAAGCCCTGAAAAGTTACTGTTTCACTGTTGTTATTTACAGCAGCAGTGGCCAACAGCTTGGTTTACAAATATAGTCTAGTTTAGTTTGAGGTTACGCTGTACAACCTCAAAATAATTCAGCATCATAATTTACGATGATTGAATTATTCAATACTAAGAGTTATATGTAAATATGTTTTTCAAACTGACTGCAGGCTTTTGCCCTGTACCCTGAAACTTCATAGTGCACCTTTAACTAAAAAGGAAATGAGGTGCCTATATTCAACATTACAGCTAACACATTTTTCAAAAGCAAATACTTGAGGTGCCCAGAGGTGTAAATGACTAATATAAACGAGGAAATTTTAATTTTCCCATAAATCTTAAACAGCACACCGCACAATCCTTCACTGGTTTGTTCATTTGGCCTGGCTGTCACAGTATGAGAGGTAGGCTACTGTATGTAGGTGGGGCCGTCCATTGATTTGAAAAGTGTCATGCCAGGAACTCCGGTAATTGATTGAAGAGCCCAGGTGCATTACTCATGAATCCTGTGTTGTTGCTGTCCTAAGGTTTGCTCCAGGCCGCCAGTCAAGCACGCCATGGGGGAGAGAGAGAAGTCAGCTCGTGAAAATAATACAGACAAATATAATAATATATACCTTGCATGTATTACCTTGAGATGTGACGTGAGGCTGACAGGTAGTTGTTCTTTCATGCCATTCATGTATGAGAGTGTGTGTGTGTGTGTGTGTGTTTGTGTGTGTGTGTGTGTGTGTGTGTGTGTGCAGTATTTGTGTGTGTGTGTGTGTGTGTGTGTGTGTGTGTGTGCATGTGGTGTGTGTGTTTGTGTGTGTGCATTTGTGTTTGTGTGTGTGTGTGTGTGTGTGTGTACATGTACTGTATGTGTGTGTGTGTGTGTGTGTGTGTGTGTGTGTGTGTGTGTGTGTGTGTGTGTGTGTGTGTGTGAGAGAATGTACATGTGTCTTTTATTTACAATGTGTAATATGCAAGGTTCACACAATACATAAAGTAAAACATTAGAAACATTATCATCAAAGTCAAAGTGCAAGTGTGTAAGTAATCCAGATTTTACATATAATCATACATAACAAAATAAAAAAATAATTAATAATACATATAATAATATATATAATACATTTAAAATCCCTTGAGGGAGTTAAGCCGGATAGCTTTAGTTCCATATTGAGGGGGCAGGGTGGGAGAAGATGAGACTCCTACTCAGCTGATCTGATGTTGAGGGGGAGTTTGTTTCACAGCTAAAACAATACAGGCTTGATCAATATACAACTACATCTTGGAGGTGGTGAGCACATACTAGCGTTAAAGCTACAGTGTGTAACTTTTTGAGTCAGTAACATTCAAGCCATCGCCAAACAAGTTGACACAAACTTGAATAAGCCTATCAGCTCCACAGAACTCTCTCTGTATTTCTCAGTATGGCAGCGTTTACAAACTGGTGTCAACAACCCCAACACTGGTGCAGGAGATTAAGACGTGCCCAAGAAATGTCTCAGTTGTTGATTCTACTGCAAAGAAAAAACCCGGACGTACAGCATAAGGTATGAAATGCATGTGCTATCCTCTGAAGACTTTACCTCATGTAGATGCACCGACAGTGTTGTTGTAATTACTCAGAATTCCTCTTGGGGGAAACAGAAGTTACACACTATAGCTTTTTTTCAATTAAGCTACAGCCTGGGGGTGGTGTGCACATCTTAGTGTTAAAGACTGTAAAAAGAATGGTCAGCATAGCAGTAAACAAAACATAATAATAATAACATTGTCACACTTGCTTTTTTCAGCCTGTATCCTGTATTTCTACTGAGCAAAAGGCAAGATTATTTCTATAGCACAATTCAGACACAAGGCCATTCAAAGTGCTTTACAGGGGCAAGATTAAAATACATAATACACATTAGAAAAGCGAATGAATAGAAAAAAGCTAACCAGCTAATGTCTCTATATCTCCACTGTAAGCAGACAGTAAATCGCAGAAATACAGTGTGTGAATAGTGTCAGCGTTGTTGATGTGTTCGCTCTCACAGCTGTAGATGGATGGATACAGCCCTGGCCTCTGATAACCTCATCTATATGAGACCCCGAGGTGGAGGGTCCTCTTAATAGAATTGCTCTCATCAGGGCCTATTGACTGAGATCGGGACCCCCCTTTGTGAAACAGAATGAACTGGGGGAGATTGATGACTGTGTGTGTGTGTGTGTGTGCGTGTGTGTGTGTGTGTGTGTGTGTGTGTGTGTGTGTGTGTGTGTGTGTGTGTGTGTGTGTGTGTGTGTGTGGTGTGTGTGTGTGTGTGTGTGTGTGTGTGTGTGTGAAATCAGCCCAGTCCCATATCCTATCTAGCACCTGAAGGCACCGCGGGATGTCTATTTAGAAGGGATAATTCATGTCTATGTGGAAATGAAATGTTTCTATAACAGGGGTTTGGATGGAAAAGCAAAACGTAATGTAATGCAGACATATGTCACACTCACAAGTGGAAACAGCCTGGAGATGCTACATGTAATTGGCCAACAGAAAAACACCACATAATGTATTGTCGCTGTCATTGTGTCCTGGCTATTGGCCCTTATAATGTAATAACAGACTGTGGAACAATAGAAGAAGATGAAACATGTGATGTAATAGTCATAATAATAAATAGGATTGCATCAACCACAGGCAAGAGATACAGGAAGTAGTAACCGACATCCTTTTAAATGGAATAAATATTAATTTTTGAAAATGTAGTGATAATCCTATAAGGAATTATTTATACAGACAAAAGAAAAATCCCCCCACATGGGAAATCTGTAAATCAAGATAGATAGATAGATAGATAGATAGATAGATAGATAGATAGATAGATAGATAGATAGATAGATAGATAGATAGATAGATAGATAGATAGATAGACACAGTAGATACTCCCTATTTTGGGACACTACATGGCTCCTTCCGTATACATTTCTTAAACCCAACAATCTGAAATAAATACATTGTAAAATTGAACATCATATTCTAATATCCTACCAATACATTTGTGTCATAATTTATGGATATTGACATTTTTTTTTATTTATTTTATTTTTTTAAATGAAGAAGAAATAATTCAACAGTTATTGTATGATTGATATTATCCCCTGATGAGAAATCAAAGCATACTGGCTTTGTTACATGTATGTGATGCCTAAAGATTTCTGTTATTGTCTTAACTGAAAACTTGATTTGACTGGTATTCAACTGGTGTTTAATTGCCAACTCATATCTACATCTATCTTGATGTATTTCATGCCCCTGTAAATCACTTTGAATGGCCTTGTGTCTGAGTTGTGCTATAGAAATAAACCTGCCTTGCCTTAACTCTGCATGTTTTTGTATGACCCACCTTTTTTACACTGGGACAATAATTCATGTGTTAATTGACAGACTATTAAAGGGGATGTATTGTGTCTGCAGGTATACTGTGTCTGTCTAACACTGTGTATTACAACAGGTTTATACAACAGGTTTGCTCTGAGAGTTCAGGAGGCAGACAACAGCCGATAAGATCCTAATCAGCACCGAGGCTCCACAGTCTTATCTCTATAAGGTTTACACACACACACGCACGGACACACACACACACACACACACACACGCACGGACACACACACACACACACACACAATCTCACACTCACACTCACACTAACACACACACACACACATACACAATCTCACTCTCACACATTGATCCATTCTCAACAGGAATTTCAGCTCGGTGTGCAAGAAACTATTTGTCGTCTACATTTCTGTGTCAGTTTTCTGTAACCTGGAAACTGTCTGAACTGCTGTTGTACTTTCAAGTATGTTTCAGAAGAGTTGGAAACACATTACACATTGGCCTATTTGTGTCATTTGGGTAAGGAATAGACTTGAAGCTTAAAGTTTACAGTACACTTTTTTAACAGATCAAAAGATGATGTATCGTTTTTTAAGAATTAATGTTGATTGTACGTGGGACTTCTGTCTGCCTGCCTGCCTGTCTGTCTGTCTGTCTGTCTGCCTGCCTGCCTGCTTGCCTGCCTGTCTGTCTGTCTGCTTGCCTGCATGCCTGTCTGTCTGTCGGTCTATCTGTCTGCCTGTCTGTCTGTCGGTCTATCTGTCTGTCTGCCTGTCTGTCTGCCTGCCTGCCTGCCTGCCTGCCTGCCTGTCTGCTTGCCTGCCTGTCTGTCTGTCTGTCTGTCTGTCTATCTATAGTTTATTCTTACGGTCTCCAAGGACCCCAATCGGTAAAGTCCATATCTGTATAAATATGTTTAGGGCACATACTCTACCAGCATACATAAGTCCTGAAGATGAAACATACTAATATTACATCATGGCAAAAAGCCCATTCTGTTAATGCGATGGTCCTTCATAGGTAATGGGACATCCTTTGTCTTCTCTGTCGGCCCCTGTCTCTTCCATAGTCGTGCTGAGACCATTTGGCCCATGTAGAGTCAACCATTCATCAGGCCTGTGTGAGTGCACTCATGTCCCGTCATCTGTCTCACTGTCTCCACCCCTCCTGCTGCTGCTTAAAATAGAGCCGCAGATAAGGACGAGAGGAGAGCACTTCAAACTAGTCCCGGAGGTCCAGTCATCCTCCTTTCTCTACCCCCCTTCCTCCCCCCCCCCCCCCACACACACACACACTCCTTTAAGACAAAAGGCATTTATTCTTTTCAAGCACTGGTCAATTTAGCGATTTTCTTTTTCTCTCTGCTATTTTGCTTCCATGACGTCTTCACGTCTATATATGTTTCCTGTACAACCATCTCCAACAGCCCTTATTTCTGATTTTTTTTTATATATATATTCTGTACCTTAAAGCTCTTACATCAAAGCTTTCCATAATCATTCTTAGCACTATTCTGAACGTGACTAGAGACATATTTGCTCTTATGTTATTTTTTGATTCTTGCATGTTTTAAGACCTACATAAAGGCTGATAGTTTGTTTGTTATTTGATTTAATGTAAGTAATCAACTGACAACATTTCATGATGACATCCACAAGTAACTCATGTGTTTTCTAATGGCAAATGTTGGAGTGTGTCACTGTTTCACTGAAAAGTTTTCTATCATTGTCTCAAAATTCTTCTTCTTCTTCTTCACCCACTGGCATGTATTTCTCTCTTTTCTCTCATGTCTGCGCTTTCTTTTTATGTTTGTCTGGTAAAATAAAGTTTAGATAATAAAAAAATAAATTAAAAAAACTACCCTATTAACCTGATGTGTCTCCCGTTAGAACTACCACTTGTCCAACCTTCCTCTGCTCTCTCTCTCTCCAGCATCTTCACCTGATGGTCCGTCCAGGGAAATCATTGTCACACACACAAACACACACACACACACACACACACACACACACACACACACACACACACACACACAAACACACACACACACCAGCCTAGACAGTATGGAGACAGAGAAGGGTCATTATTGACTCGCTGCAGAGACAAAATACACTGTCAATCAAACGTTTCTCAACAACCTGTATTTGAACCAAAACAATGTTCAGGGGGAAGTTAATAACTTTACCAAAGGCCTCTGTTCCATTAACAGGCTCAGTTCACCGTGTCAGTAATTGTAGATACACAATACAGGGGAATAGGAACAAGGGTCTAGACAGCAAGCAGACACAGCTCATGTTATTACTGTGATGAAGATGCAATCAACTGCGAACACATCTCCTTTTTTTCACAGCAGTACCACTAGCATCAATTTTTGCATTAAGATTTATTTACGCATTTGTTATCATTATCAACCTATGATACTATGTGACATGGCCCTGCCTGCTTTATAATGAATTAATTTAGCCTTGACAAAGACCCTATGGGTTGAAACCAGTTGGCTTTTGTGCATTTAAAAAAAAACTTACCATGCCCTAACCATTAAAGGCTTTCTTTTAAAAGATCCTTGGCTGTGTGCGAGTGTGTCTAGAGAGAGCCCTATTGCTGATTTTTTAAATTTTACTTTTTTTTCATAGTTTGGTCTCAAAAATACGCAACAACAAGCTTTTTGTTGTTGATTGTTTAGGAGGACTTTTCACCTTGAATGTAGCCTCCTTGTCTTCCCTATGCTTTAGAACAGCTTGAGGGCTCAGTCCGGCGTGGCGCTATATGCCTCGATGCCCAGACTTATACTTCAAACCGTGGCTAAATGGATTTCCATTAGAGGGGCTATGACTCATTCCAGAAGCTTTACTCAATACTGTGTGGGCACTGGAGCGAAATAACGGACAACTAGACCAAACATTGTTGTATGAAATGGTGTCTAGAGAGTGGGCTGTGGAACTGGTATACCTTTTGCATAACTCGTCGTGTGCCAATTATGAAAGCACAGAGGGTTGTCACTGTGTGTGTGTGTGTGAGTGTGCCTGTCTGTGTGTTTTTGAGGCTGTGTGTGTGTGTGTGTGTGTGTGCCTGTGTGTGTGTGTGTGTGTGAGTGTGTGGGCACTGTTTGACAAAGAATACACATAGAAAAACAAGACGGATTACCAACTAGCTCCATAAAGTGCGCCATAAACAATGGCTAAGACAGACTCAATGGGGATTAGTTCAGTGTAAAAGCATCTCTGACCCATCAGCCAACTCAGCTGAAGCCACCCACTGCATCAACATATGTTTGATTGTGAGTGGGGTGCTCGGGCTGTAAGTGCATGTTATGTCCCTTTCCTGTACTGCTATATGTGTGTGTGTGTGTGTGTGTGTGTGTGTGTGTGTGTGTGTGTGTGTGTGTGTGTGTGTGTGTGTGTGTGTGTGTGTGTGAGTGTGTGTGTGTGTGTGTGTGTGTGTGTGTGTGTGTGTGTGTGTGTGTGTGTGTGTGTGTGTGTGTGTGTGTGTGTGTGTGTGTGAGTGTGTGTACATAGCTCCTGGACTCTGGCGATCAATAGGAAAAGCAATGATCTCCGTGAAATGGACCATCCATCTTGCAGTGATTCCCTTATTCAGCCCCCCCCCACCCTCCCATCCACCCAGCAGGAGAAATGGGTCTGAATTATTGTCTGCACATCGATTTCAAAGCTTCAAAACTGTCTAAGGAGGCCCTGCACTCTTCTCTACTTAGAAGTTCTGTTGGAAAAAAGTGAAAATTACTAATCCACCAATGATAAGCAGATAAAAAATACGTTTTGGGAGAATGTACTTTTAATTCGGGCTCGTACAGTTATCTTTAAAAAGTGTAGTTTGTTTTGCAGGTCAGAATACAGTATATCGTGGGTGAAATTGGTGGTTCTTGTGTTTATATTTATGGGACCCCAGGCAGAAATCTCCTTCCCTATAATTGGAATTCTGATTCACTCCTTATAACTTGTTTTACGGTGGCCATGAAGGTCAAAAAGACAATGGCATTTCACAAAAACACAACATTTCAGGAACCAGGGAATTTAGAGAAAACACAACTTATCTGTTTACTGATTGTTCCACTTCACTTCACATTCATTTATTTCGACATTCTTTCACAGGAGACATTTTGACATGTGAAAGCATGTAACACACAGGTGCAATTAAAGTTAATTATGTTTTTTTTTTTTTTGGCTTTTAGGCGAAACACTGCAGGCAAAACCATTGTTTTTTCAAGCAATTGTCAATTTTTAGATTTTTGGCTATTTTGCTTCCACAACATGTCTTTTTTCAAACTAATATGAATAAAAATGTATAATAATAATCATCTATTTGTGATTTAATTAAAAAAACAAACAATGGACACTAATATGTTGTAAAAATGAAAATTATTTATTTAATTTTGGCTTTTTCCAAAATCTAATTTTTTTAGTTTTTTAAGGAGACGCAAACATACGCCCAATTAGTTAGATATTGCCAAAAATGTATTCGAACATTTATGAAAACATTTTATTACAAAAAAAGATTCTCTTCATGTAAGTAATCAACTGGCAAAGTTTCATCATGATATGTACAAGTTAAAACTGTTACCCTATTCCCCTGCAGTGTCTCGACTTCCCTCACTAGAGGAAAACTAACTCATTACTACTCATTAGCTTTTAAATGTTTTATTTCTATTCATTCGCTTTTCTAATGTGTATTATGTATTTTAATCTTGCCCCTGTAAAGCACTTTGAATGGCCTTGTGTCTGAATTGTGCTATGAATTGTGCTTGCCTTGCCTAATGACCGTACTGTATTCTAATGTAATCAATGCTAAGCAGCGACTCTTGAGTGATTGAAAGTGTCCTCACTCAAATACTGTATCTGATCTCAATACTAAGAGCCGTGAAAGTGCCCAAAATATGAGGCAAAATGCAGATATCCCTGGATCATTAATATTTACATATACTTCCAAGCCGGGGAGAATTGGATTTTTTTTTTCGAGGTCTGGCCTTTGAGTGTAATGTATGCGTTTCTGTGGCTCTTGATTGTGACGTTTGCTGCAGCCCTGAGAGGCAAAAAAAACTGTGAATATATTTGAAGTGAATCCGTTAATGGAGACGTGAAAGTCCCGTGAAGGTCATTCTCTCACTCTCTCTCTCAGTTCTGAAAGCAATTGTGTCTCTACTCTCTTTCAAGTGTGTGGGATACTCAGAATAATATAAGACTTCTGTGGATAGTGGATGTATTGTAATGAATGGAGTGAATTGTGCAGTCGTTTCCTTTAACATCGGAACAATGAGGCTTAGAGTTTACAGTCACAAAGCTTTGTCGAAGGTGGATAAAAGCACCGATTTTCAAAAAGCTGTTCGGTTTTTCTATTCTGTATTTTATAACACAATGAATCTGTAGTGTTTTAAAGCTATAATGCGTAACTTCTGTTGTCGTCCACATGAGGAATTTCGAGTAATATCAACAACACTGTCGGTGCATCTACATGAGGTAAAGCCTTCGGTGATCGCAAATGGATTTTATACCTTCTGCTGTACGTCCAGGTTTTTTCTTAGCAGTAGGATTAACAAGTGAAAAAATGTTTCCATGCTTTTTGGGATTTTGTATGAGCTCCTGTGTCAGTGTCGGCACCAGTTTGTAAACACTGCCATACTGAGAAATAAAGAGAGGGTGTTGTGAAGCTGATAGTCAATTGAATTTTTTTGGCGACAGCTTGAATGTAACCGAAAAGGAAAAGTTCCGCCATATAGCTTTATTCTCGTGATTCCAGATACTTAGATTTCTTTAGCAACATATAAAAGCAATCGAGTCAAACAGCAATACGTGAAGTTACAAGGTAAGGTTACGCTTTCATCTTGATGTTCCATTTTCTCCAGCCGAGGTGTTGTTACTGTCCCCATTAAAGTGACAACACAACTGCTGAATGAGAAATGAGAGCCATCATTTTTTTCATCTATTTGTTTATCATGTGTGTGTGTGTGTGTGTGTGTGTGTGTGTCGGTTCTAAAGATGCTACGATTACAATCTTGTGCCCTATCTCAGCCACCAATTTATTTTCAAGTCCTTGAAGTTAAATCTATTACTAGATAGACGGATAGACGGACGGACGGACAGACAGACAGACAGACAGACAGACAGACAGACAGACAGACAGACAGACAGACAGACAGACAACCAGACAGACAGACAGACAGACAGATAGATAGATAGATAGATAGATAGATAGATAGATAGATAGATAGATAGATAGATAGATAGATAGATAGATAGATAGATAGATAGATAGATAGATAGATAGATCAATGTATAGCCCTCTCTCTTAGATGCTTATTGTATGAACTCAAATATAGTGTCTCCAAGCGATTGTCAGAGTACAGGATTTGTGTGTTCCTTTCTCGTAAAAACACAAACACATACACACGACCACTCTGCAAATTGAGTTATCCCTTCCCAAAGCTCCTCTGAGTCCATCCAGCAAACAAAAAACCCTCGCCCTGAAAAACACAAAAAGCATATTTTATTCAGAAGAACATTGACAGCGCTCTGCCCGTGAAATTATAATACTCCCCACATCGCCATTCACCACCAACAGAGAACCAGAATACATTATCCCTTCTTCTCCTATCTAGCCTGATTACCCATTTTTCCGGCACTGAAAACGGTTTAAAAAGAAAAGAAGAAAAAAGTAATATCGTTGATATTGTGGATAAATCATCTACAGTACTTCCATATTCAGATATCATTTTTTTCTTTGAATTCAAATCTCATGTGGAAAATGTCATGATCTTAGTCCTCAATGGATGGATGGATGGATGGATAGATATATGTATGTATGATGGATGGATGGATAGATAGATAGATAAATAGACATAGAGGAAACTCGAAGAAGAAGAAGAAGAAGAAGAAGAAGAAGAAGAAGAAGAAGAAGAAGAAGAAGAAGAAGAAGAAGAAGAAGAAGAAGAAGAAGAAGAAGCATAGTGTTTTGATCCAACAATGAGATCATTGGATACTTTTAAAGGTGGAGTCAGTGATTCTGGAGAAAGCTTTTTGTCAAAATCACTTTTGATCAAAATCAGTGAATATCTCCACGCGATCTACCAGCTGTCCATACTATGTGTGCGCTGAAAAAATATACAGTGATAATACACAGCCTATAGGCTCTGTAAACGGACACGTTGCTAGTTTTTGGCGGGCCCCCTTTGTTTAAGATAGCCTTTGTTTTACATACAAGTTTACAGAGATCAGGCTGTGTATTAACATTGGATTGTTTTTCTAGGACAAACACAGTACAGACAGGTAACAGGTTACTGTGTGTGTGTGTGTGTGTGTATGTGTGTGTGTGTGTGTGTGTATTCTCAATTTACCCTAACAATATTCACATATACAGTTTTAAAAGGGGCGGATTGTCTATTAAAATTCTGGAACCACCTGCTGTGTGTAAAAAGCATCTGTTTTAGTGTTGGCGGCCTTTGTTCGCTGTGTGAAACATCTTTGGGACGCTGGCCGGAGGAGCTGGCAGGAACAGATCACGTTAATTAAATGAAGAAAATAAAGATATCTGCAGGCTTTTGCAGTTACTTACACACTAATTAGAGTGTGTAGTCTGGATTAGTGTTTTACTCCAAGCGCCATTGAAGATGTGAGCCACTTTCTAATGTCAAGAGAATAGATGTAACTTTTACATATCATTTTTTACCATGGCGTGAATACTGCTTGAGATTTTAAGATTATAACAATGCTATATATTTAAGTACAATAATTCTAAGCACGAAAAGGAATATCCCGTATTCCCCCTAAAATTTAAGCAATTCCTTCCACAAAGCCTCAAAATCTCGAACGATAGAGGGTCTGGCCACGATCAATAGACCTTCCCAACTCAAGGGGTGGCACCTACGTGTGCATGTCAAATACCACTGCACGCAATTGGATAGCACTACAACCAATCAGAGCAATGAACAAGGTGACGTATTAATCCCCGTTTTTTTAGCGAACAGCGAGGTTAACCGTTAAATTAAACTTTTGCCGTGGTCGGTCGGCAAAACAGAACATTCCACTTTTTTGCTAATGAAAGATTTGAGTGCCGTCTTCCAAATCGTTAAGGGTCGAGGCCGAAGCCATATCAAACTCAACAACATATCCGCAGCCATCTTTGATGTTTACTATCACGGCTTCGACGGCACATGCACATCTGCCGTCTTTCGGTTACGTCCGCCCCAGAAACCCATACGTACATAGGGCTGTGTCCCGCTCATATCAGACAGAACCAATTGAAACGTAGCTCAGAATTTT
>OX442349.1:1701757-1729257 GCA_949357725.1 Hyperoplus immaculatus
TTAGATTCTGACCCACAGAGAGGTTATCAAGGACGGCTTCGATCGTGTCCTTTATCTTATTTAGTTCCAGCACAGCCACAGAGAATGTCCTTAAATCAATGTCACCCAACGCAGCACAATACAGAAAATAACTGTATGCACCAGGCTGTTTGACACAAAGAGATGTGCTGAGTCCAGTCCAGTTTATTGTACATATACTGTAGTTTGACCCAAGTGTATATGTATGAGACATTCCTCTCTAATTCCTCTAAAGGTTATGAATTAATTAATTTATATTTTTATAGCTCTGTACTGTGTTTTTTATTTAGTTTACAGTGTGAACGTGTGATGGTGACTTACATAAAACCAAATTGCACTTGCTGGACGTTTCTATAACATATTGTAAAGCTTTGGTATATATATTTTAGAATAATTTAGTCAATATTGAGCATATACTGACTCTTTTGGAACCAACCACCCCATCTGCTGGAAAACACAAGAAATACACTATAGGACCAATAGCTCAGGTATAACAGCTCTCATGTAATGGCAAGCTATTTATGTATGTCTTGTATATGAAGTAATATTGCCATACGCTCCTATTTAGAAGCATTCTTATTCAACGCCAGCGAGTGTATTATGCTTAAAAATCCAGAAAACAAATACTATGACATCAGAAAAAACAATTTCAAACACAATCAACGAGATATTTCATAAAATTCTTTATTCATAAACTTGATGCAAGTTTACAAATTACTTTACATGGTCAAAATCACCCTTGCAATGGAAAAAAAAATAAAACGAAAAAAAGAATAAAACCAAACCCAAAAGCATGCTAACAGTGCATAACTTTATAACCCGGCTAGCGGCGACTGCAGTCAATGAAGCAAAGGGGAAAAGAACCCATAGAATCCGGCTAATGCAGAACCTCAGACCAAATATGTCGCTTGACCAAGAAAGGTGGTTGTTAGTTAAAAAAAAAACAATTATTTCAATGCACAACGGACACAAGTACAGTTATTTCAATAATTCGAAAGGTTGCGCTAAAGATGTGGGGCTTCATAATTGTTCTGGTGGCACACACATCTGCACTGCTACTTCAAGTTGGGAAAATACTACGGTAGGATGTCTTCTAAGTCCATTTGTCCTGTATAGTATTTGACCTGGTTTTCGATTAGCGCACAAACACAGTGAGAAACGATTCCTGTGTACTGATGTAGGAAGTAAACAAATAATGAAAAAGGGTAAAAGTCAGTTTTTCTACCACCAAACCCTATCATTCGTTTTGCCTTCAGTAGCTAACAGGGAAAACACCCATTGATAAGTATTGACATGCAGAAATACAGCAATATCAACAAGACAGAGGAGATTATTGAGTCCCTTGTCCAGTGCAAGGTCATTTTGAGGATGGGAGCATAATCCATGCTCCACATGTGTGATTATTCCCCAAAAATTGTTTATATTTTATTTTTTATCAATCCCAACGGCCAAGCATGTGAAATTTGACATTCAACACACCGCAATACCGTGTAAGTAGATTCTTAAGATGAGCCCAACAGCAGAAAGATTGACACATTTAAAAAATCTTTTGCCATTTCATGACGATATTCTGAAGCAATCTGTTGCAAATTCGAGTGTGCACTGTGCAGTTATATGTATCCCTGAGTTTGACTCTCCAGAGAATGCAGGTGGGTAGGGAAGGGCTGTGTGTGTGTGTCTGTGTGTGTGATGGGGGGCTCAAGGATGTGACCAGAATTAAGTGATAATTTCATCACCAAAATGGCATCACAACAGCTAACAACCATGCCAAATGTTCCGTAGTCAAGTTGAGAGAATTTTCGCTTGCGGTGAAAGAAGAAAAGGAAGGGTGGACACTTGTTATACTTTAAAAAATAAGAAAAATACATTTAAATAAGAAAAATTAGGTTTATGTTTTGCACCCATCTCTACTGGTTTTCTGATATTGGTGTTGATGACTTAAGGTTAATTATATTGCTGAGAAAAAGAATACAAATTAAAAATCAACTTAAAAAAAACAAGGAATGACTGGTGTGATAATTAGCACAACTAAGCTTTCTATGCTGGTCTTTTCAGGACAATATACTTAAAAAACAAATGCAAGGTAACCACACAATAGAAGAACACCCACAATAAACGTGTAACTGCATTAATTGGAATGCTCCACAGTTTTTTTCTGCATATTATTCACATTGTACATCAAAAGAAAACCCGGAACGCGCTGTTGGGGACTTTTTTTAAACAGCAGTGCCGAGAGTGGTTATTATGAATAGTAAACCAGAGAGGTGCTATAACGGGAAGAGCTGGGTCCTTGCCTTTTCCTTTTGTGGCAAAATCAGAACAAAATGTTAATTAAAACCAACAAACAACTATATTACTGGAAATGGTAACAGACTCCATTCTATCTTCCCAAGTGTGAAGCCACTAGTGGGGTGTAACGAACGATACATTTATATTATAGAGCGATATATCGATTTATTGCCGAAATATCTAATAGCATCAATATATAATGCCGTCTTTTATATACTGTAGGCTTTTATTTTGACAGGTGTCTCCGAAGGTCTGTGTGTGACAATAGTTCGACTGTTATTCAATTAAGTTAAATGGTCATATATGGTCTCATATTGATCGCAGGCCTCTAAAATCGAATTGAATGTGTATCGTGATATCGGCAAGTATCGTATCGTTATCCAGTATATCGATTTAATATCGTATCGTGATGAAAGCAGCTATTTACACCCCTAGAAGCCAGAAGGTATATATGGTCGAGAGATTATTGCTGTGAATTGAAATCTGTAGGCTAAATGGTCTAGGAAAAGTCCAAGGTTACTTTTCCTCTTTTTTCCTCCCTTTTGTAACGACTACAGTAATTGGCAAAGTGCTCAGGATGTGAACCAGCTACGAGAACTATAAGCAGGCGACTAATGCCGTTTAAGACTTATTTTTCTTCGTTACAAAAAAAAAAAAAAATCTGACTGTGTCTTCACTGCATAGCCTTTACTGAGGTTTGTCCGGTTTGAGTTGATTGGATATGAAGAAAAAAAAAAAAAAAAAAAAAAAGACAAACCTCTTGGAATGCCAGAAACAGCTGTGTGTGTCTATGCCATTATTATTCTCATCTCACGGCCGTTTGTAGAGACAGAGGTGCCATCAAATAAAAAGGGGGGAATGGTGCGTTCAATGTCACCAATATAACATGAGGATTACAAATCAAATGTATATAAAATAAAAAGAATTGAAACCGCAGTAGTCATTAAGCGTATACATAAGAACATGGTGTACTTTTGTTTCCTTTCCGCAAGAGTATCCACAATTTTTTTTCTTCCTTATTCTAAATGAGTCTTGTTGAGAGAGAAGTTGCCCCCCGCTGTTTAATAGTCAAGGGTTTTTTTATATATAGTAATAATACAGTCTTTGCCCAGCCAAAGACCCCAGACAAGGTTACATTATAAACAATTAAATCCTTTTTGCAGAAATACAAATGTACATGTTTACACGTGGAGTTAAAATCAACTACATATACAGTGTGATCCAAAATCCAAAACACGCCCCATAGCTTTTTTGACCTGGCCATGTTTCTTTTCCTTGTATATTTTTGCCAAGCCGAAAACAGCACAACCAAACCCTTTTTTTAAGTCCAGTTTTCTGGTTGTTATGACGATGACAGCTTTTTGCTACCTATGTAGCATTAGCAAGATGGCTGTTCGTTATCATGGGCAGTCCCCACCCAGGCTGCAATGTCTTCATTTTTCCTCTGTACTTTAGGCATCCGTCAAACTTTAAGAGTTTTTTTTTTAAAGCAAGCGGCCCTCAGAAGCATGTTATTCCAGAGGAAAGAGGGGGCTGGGGGGGTCTTGATCTTGGCATTTTACAAAGATAATACATGAGCACAATTATTACAGAGGCTGGTCCATTGGAGAGAAAAGGGCAGTGTTTTTTTTCTTCCAAAAACACCAGCGTTTTTTTTAAATGTCCCTTCCCAGCCACTGTAGGAAATGTCGCATGCCATTTTCTCGGATCCAAGTCAGCCTGCCTGTCTGTCTGTCCAGTTTCCAGGGCAACTGGAGCGTCACACTGCATCGGATAAAGCCATGCCGCAAACCTTTTCAACTCACAAGCCAGCAAGTAAGTAACCTCGGCATGCTCCGACGCCAAAAACCAAACGCTAACTTTTTAAAGCGATATTTAGTCCGCCATTTTTCCTGGATTTGCGGTGATTAAATGTCGCGTGTGTCTGTGTGGGGGGGGGGGGAATGAGATTGTTTAAGACAACAGATGAACATAGAGATAAATATCTGAAGAAGAGGACACATCCAGGTGAGCTAGGATGTCTGTTTCAGAGGTGTAGGTGTAGGTGTAGGTGTGTGTGTAGGTGTGTGTGTGTGTGTGTGTGTGTGTGTGTGTGTGTGTGTGTGTGTGTGTGTGACTAAATGAGGAATTTGGTTTTGAGTTGAAACTCTCATTTAGAGAACAAAATGGTTTTTGAAGGATAAAATAAAAATATACGTTGGTCGCAAGAAGGGAGGGGGGGAGGGGGGAATTAATATAAGACGTGTGGTCCCAGTGCAGGAAAAGGCAAGCGTCCATTTTAGCCGTCTTCCTTAGGGGGTGTGTACCAGCCTAGGGGGAGAAAAACAATGACAAAGAATGATTCATTAGTTAACTCACAACAACAATGAACTGTTACCAAGTATACAGCCTGGATGAAACGTCAGGATGGTTTATATCGTTAATGTTAGCATTGTTTAGCATCTATTTTTCGTTTTTGGTCTGTCTGTGTTTTATAATGGTGTCAAGCTAATGCATGACACCATGATAAAAAATTCTAATCAAAATCAAAATATACAACACCGATAGCCTCAGGGTCACATGCAGGTTATTTTTTGCATGTGCATCGTAGGGTTGGGCTGGGCTGTATACAACTTATGATACCTGAAAAACTTTCTCCAAATTATGTTTATTAATATTAATATTATATAGTCTATTTGATTTAGAATGCTTTATTTATTGTGTTATGTCAAGAATAAAGACGAATACTGCAAAATGCTATTGGAGTTAGTGGGGCATTTATGTATTTTCAGCATACTACAGTACAATGTACGTGCATGTATTGGGACATTCTAAATCTTTTTTTCTGGCATACTAAATAGTAGGGAAGTATGGGGATTGGAGCGCAGGGATGGTGTGTGTTTGTGGAGCACTTGGTGACAGCACAGCAAAAGTGATGTTATTAATTCAGTTTGAATATAGAGTGAATCACACGCATAATTACAGCACAGTACGCTACCAGACTATGGAGACATTGGTCTATTATTGTAATTGGCCTGATATAAGTGGTAGAAATGCTTTTAATTCTAATGTATGCGTATATTGTCTATTGTTTGTATTGTGTGTTTTTGAATAGGCCTTGAGTCTAATAACAAAGATGATGTAATAGTAATTATAATGTGCCCTTCATAGAAGTACATATTCGTCCACACACTTAACAATACTAAGAACACATTTTCCTCTGCTTTGAAACACAGGAGGGCTTTGGTTTCAGTAAACAAGGTCAGTTATGTGCTTTGTATGAAACTGGAGACAGAGAGAGAGACAGGCAGACAGACAGACAGACACACTCACCGTTCTTTTCGTGGATCTGAACCAGGGATTTGTAGGACTGCTGCGCTCTGGCCAGATTGTACTGGTTCTGCAGTGAAAAAGATGAAGAAATGGAAGTAAAGATAGGGAGGGGTGTGATGCGTTCATGATAACAGCACAGAATAGGAAACAGCAAAGACTGCTGTTTTAAAAAAGCGTATCTTACTATCTCCAATTTCAAGAACTAAAACTGTCTGTGGTGTAGGATAATAGACACACACTCAGTTTCCCCTGTTGGGCCATTTAGACCAGAACACACACACACACACACACACACACACACACACACACACACACACACACACACACTGCACCTGTACTTACACACAGATACTAATATAAACCATTAAATTAAAGACGACCAGAAATTGTGAACAATGTTTTGCTCATTTAAAATGTGGTTCCTGCAATTGGTCAGCAGCAGGCAAATCCAGTTTTAAGTAGTACAACGTTATCAATGGCTAAGAAGGCTGAACAATAGACAATAGACAGACTATACAGAAGATCCCAATAACCACTGCTCAGCATGTTATCAAGTTACTGTATGTAGTCATCTTTGTCAAGCCCGTATGAAACAGATCCCCTTGTTTTATAATCAATTCAGCCACCAAACGGCTCCCATCTCATTAACACTAGACTCTGGACACCGCAACTGAAGCTTGTTTAACTGAGCAAAGCAAAAACATGGCTGACCCACACACAGTACTCTCATCCTTGCAGAGACAGAGGTAAAGCTGCTCTGCTTACACTTTAGGTTTCATTTAAGAAGTGTACAAGTACAAAGAAAGAAAATGACAGCAAAAGCCAAATGCAGCACAAAACTGCAAAAGTGGCAAGCATCTACATCGGCCATTCTGGTGGGGGACAGGCTGAACCTCACTCCAGCTAGATTTAAATAAAACAATACGGACAAAAACAGGAGAAGTACACACACACACACACACACACACACACACACACAAGATTTAAGTAAAATAATAACCACAAAAACAGGAGAAGTACACACATACACACACACACACACACACACTATGTGGGCTCAATGTTGATCACAGGACAGTTACTGAAGTGATTTGAAAAAGCGCTGGTTCTTCACCTCACTTACTTTATTGGCTCCAAACTGCACTCTGGCTTTCCCTTTGACTAAAGTGGCATTGATCTGCATGATGACAGACTCAATGGAATAGGCACTGCTCCAACCCTGCAATCAGGACAAACACAATGTCAATAAGAGCGTAGCTTTGAAACATGTTAAACCAATGCAAAATACTATCTAGAGTAAGTAGAATTCAATATGATGCTGGACAAATTCACATTAAATTTCATTATTTGTTCAAGGTGAGACATTGCAGGTGAATAGGGTTATGTTTTTTACTAATAGATATCGTAATGAATCCTTGTTAGTTGAATAACTTACAACAACTAACAATTCTTTTTGGTATTACTTTTTTTTCCAGAAATGTTTGAATAAATGTGCAATGTTGGCGATAACTATCTCTTAAAAAAAAATTAAAATAAAATCTTGATGTTGGAAAAATACATTAAATGTATTTAACCCTTTCATCATATTAGTATCTAAAGTTTTTACCCAATATATTTTGGATACAGCCATATTATAAGCCAAAGCCTTTTTGTTTCAGAAACACAACAGATTTAAAAAATCTAAAAATAAAATAAAAAACAATATTTTCGCTTGCTATGTCTCACCTTACGGCTTTACAAAAACACACGAATATGAAATACCTGTTTGGTGAGTAGCTCCATGCACAGGGCCCCTCCTCCAAGAACGTAACTACAGCAACGGACAGAGATAAAAAAAGGGTTTATCAGATGAACACAATTGAACTCAGCCTCAACTTGAATAGGGAGAAGAAGTGAACCAGTTAAAAAGAACTCACCCTCCAGACAGCACAGGCGAAACCACCCGGACAAACGGTGGATCGAACGGGAAATTATCCTGTAGAAAAAAACAACAATGAGAAATTGTTCGTTTACAGACTTTTAAAGGTGGAGTCAGTGATTCTGGAGAACGTTTATTGTCAAACATTTTTTTTTGTCAAAATCAGTAAATATCTCCCCACGATTTGCTGCCCGTCCATTCTGTGTTTTTGTGCTGAAAATAAATCCAGTGATAATACACAGCCTAGGCTCTGTGAAAGGGTATATTGCTAGCTATTGTGGGCCCCCGTTGTTTCCATACCCTTTGTTTACAATCGTGAGGAGATATTCACTGATTTTGACAAAAAGTTATTTTGAAAAGAGGCGTTGTCCCGAAACACTGACTCCACCTTTGATGGGGTTTTAATTTTGAAGAATGCAGCGTCAGTATCTACTCACTTTATATGAGAAGTTTAGTAAAATGTAATCCATTCCTTCCTTCTCCTTCAGGACTTGTAAGTCGCTGTGTAAGGGGCTGTCTGGATCCACCCTGTTGGACATTCAATTATACAGTCAATCTGTGTTTAAGTCAGTAGAAGAAAATGATATATGAGATGCAACGCAAAGTTACTTACGTCCGCAGTTTGACGTGCCATTCGTACAGGCTGTCGCTCACAAGCTCCACAGAATAGATGCCTGCAAAAGAAATGAAAACATTGAAGTTTAGAACATTTATTCCAACTCCTTTTTCGTTAAATAAACTAAAAGATAATGCGGCGAGGCAAAACATAAAATGTAGTAGAACTGGTTTCTCTGCTCTGAAAACCAGTGGCAGTGAATTCTGAAACAATTATTTTTCAAGTCTTGTTCAAAGGTGAAGCATTTATATGAAAGATAGATTTGGACGGTGTGTCGTTTGTAAAAGAATACAACATTTCATTGTTAAACTTTGGAGTAAAGCTTGGGAATTAGCTTATAGACATTTTAAAAACACACAACAACAAACGTTTGCAGGGAACATTAGCAGGTGCAGTAGCCTAACAGAGCTGCCACCGCACCTATTGGGGGAGGAGCTGACCTCGTAAAAGAACAGTCATAAAGAGGATCCTATTGATGGTTAGTGTGCGTGAGGGATTTCTAAGAATATGTGCTGCTTTCCAGGTAGAGTTATTCCCAACTAAGTGACTTTTTTACTCAGCTGTTCAACAAACAGAAGATCTTTGAAAGTGTACATATATTTAAATGAAAGGTTGGGGTATATCCAATCATTTTTTGACAGGTTCTTTATTTGACAAATTCGGCCTCAATCATTTACAGGAGTTCTGTCATCACTTTTAGAGCATTTTTTTCAGAGCAGCAGTTAAAGGAAAACTGTTGCTATTTTAAAATACCCGGGGGGGTAGGGTATTACAGCCCGGGCCCTTGTGTAGTACATACCCGTCTTGTAACTCTGAGACCGGTAGATCTCTCTCAGCTCCTTCATCAGGCGATCAGAAGCCTGGACCGACCCAGACACAGCGCCCTGCAAACAAGAACACAACCGTCACAATACAATCATTCATACATTTCTTCTTTATTTTGAACAAATATATGTTTTAAAAAAATCAAATAAAAGCAAGTGTGACACAGCATACATAAACAATACAAAAAACTAACAATAAAAGATTATAAAGTCAATAAACAATATTTATGAATACTTCGTCTGTGTCCAAAAAGGTGCGGGAGGAAGCCAAATCGTATAAATTCCCACCCCTTATTAAACTGCTTCTAATTGTCTTATATACATGTGTCAGCTATACACACCTATTTACATGAGTGCACCAAATGATTAACATTTCGTTAGCCTCATAGCATAATTGCCTAAGTCATATTTACTCTTTTACTCTACATCTACTCTATTCTACATCTACATCTACTTTTCGTTAGCCTAATAGCATAATTGCCTAAGTCATATTTACTCTTTTACTCTACATCTACTCTATTCTACATCTACTCTACATCTACTTTTAGATGTAATGTAGAGTAGAGTAGATGTAGAGTAAAAGTAGAGTAGAGTAAATATGATTTAGGCAATTATGCTATGAGGCTAACAATTTACACAATAGTCGAATACATAGAACACAGAGCTTTGCATGTCACTGTGATGGTAAACCTGTCATATGTACTCAAAGACCTACTTCACCGTTGGAAATATGAAGGTGTATTGAACTCTGAGATCCTATGTAGTATAAATATGCAAACATTTTAGAAATCGGTTCATCCTAACCTGAGAAAAGGCAGAAAGAGTGTTTTATGGTCTCACTGTCTCACCCTACAGTTTGCCCAGTTGTGATACTTTTGAAGTAGGCCTTTAACGTAGGCCAACATCAAAAGAGAAAGCTTTATTCCTCTCAATATTATATCAGTAAAGCGTTGCAGAGAATATTTGACTAAACCCCTAAAATATAGTTATATGAAAGGAAATCTGGATGAAAAACACGAAACACTGGTTTCATATTTAGGATATAATTGCATTTGCGACACATTCCAGATAGCAAGGACAGGGCCCAGGGGTTGACACTAAGGTTTCAAATGCACTTGCCCATAGGGCAAGTACAGGTAATGTTTTACTTGCCCGAATGTTGTGTTCACTTGCCCAAAAAAAACAAAAATACTGTTAAACAATGATATATACAGTATAGGCTAATTGAATTATACATTTTAGCGATCTCTTATCTCTTAAATGCAAACACTGCTTACTAGTCTCATCCTGACCACATAAAACAAACAACAATTCATATAAGCCTAGATATCATGACATCACACACTACACCAAGCGCTTGGTCCTGCTGCAGCATCGTGAAAGGGCCTCTTTTTGCCATGCACCTTGCCCAGGGGCTCAGAAAACTCAGGCTAGCTCAGAGTCAAGCTGAATGTTAGCTTCCACAGAAAAATTTTACTTATTTAAAACGGTCACATTGTGCCAAAAAGTGATCGTGTGCCATAAAATTATTAAAGTCCACCATGTTAAAGCTATTGCCCAGTTATACTGTAAGTAGGGAGGGGGATCATTAATTTTCTATTCTATATTGATACCATTATAAAGACTCCACAATCCAAATCTTTATCGATACCTTTCTATTATTTTGTTTAAAGAGAACTGGTATTATTGCTTTAATTGCTTACAAGATGAGCAGAGCAAAGGATAGGACTTTAAGCAGGTCATAATTCGATATTTAGGCCTACTATTTAGTTTATATTGCTGGGAAAACAAGTTTTTTACCCAAACTGTAGGCTATTATTCAAGCTTTCCGCAAAAAACTCAAATTTCTTATTTTCTTGATGTTACATTTGAACACATCATGATGTCATTTTATTGACCTTTGCCTAATAATCATTTTACTGAGCCGACCTGAACACATCACATTTGAACCGTTTGCGATTTAATCTGCAGGTCTTATCCTGCAGATTTTAATATGGATTTAAAAACTATCCGATTTTTTAACTGCGGGACTTGTCACTTGCTACAGTCTCTCGTTTGTTGATCACCGCTGCATTGAATGAATCATGAGACGGTGCCGAGCCCGTCTGCAGCGGCAGCGGCTCAGCAGACAAGACTTTTTTTTTTTTTTTGAGACGGAGCGGTTGGAAGGACTTTCTTCAAAGACAGTCAAAGGTAGAACACTTTTACAGTCCATGATGCGGTCCAGTGATGGAATAATACGCTGAAGTAGGCCTAATTAGATGAAGATGACCCGACTCGATATTTAAAATTACATAATGTGACCTAGCCTACTGGACTCCATAGCGGTATCAAACGTTATTGATTTCTGGGTTTTGAATATAGCGGAACCAGGTCCGTAGGATAGAGCCGGCTTTCGGAACGTAGACAGCGAAACTGCGTGTGTGTGTGAGAGAGAGAGAGAGATAGAGAGATCGAGTGCGAAAAAGCGACCGTGATGCTGCTGGCTGCCTCCCGCAGCTGCTCAATTGCGAATATAGCCGATCTATTTTGTGTGAGTTAGGGGGGAAAAAAAAGGTTTTGCAGACTGTAAAACACATGAATACATAGCCTAGACTACAGACAAACCCTCTAAAATCCACTTGCCCGTCCGGGCAACCAAGAAGCAATCTCAACTTGCCCAAACATTATTTTCAGTTGCCCCGGGCAAGCGGGCAACCGTTAGTGTCAACCACTGGGGCCCACAGCTGAGCCATTGAACAGTGTGATGAGTAAGCTGAGAGAATAAGACCCAGAAGCGCAAACAACTCTTCATACAATTCTGTGTTGCCTTCAGGGACAAACACTAAGGTGGTGAATATGGGTTCACATTCACAAACAGGTCACATTGCCTTCTGTCAGATATCTATATTTAAAATGTCACCTCACTGCCTTGTTTCATAACTCCCTTTTCAAACACTATTCCCTGTGTGTTATTTAGCAAAGTCACCTCTACTGCAAGAGTGAGCATACATAAATGCTATCTACATTAAATCTAGGTGTGCGGTAAGGTCCTGGGGAAAATGTTTTGTGAACCATAATGGTAGCACCTTTTTTAAAACGATATGTTTTGTGGGGTTAGGCAATTATAACAATACTCCTTGTGTCAGTCAACTAGGCCAGACACTTTCTGCAAAGCTGCCTTCCTAATCATTCAACCATCAGATAAGGATAAGATCAAATCTTATTAAATAAGATTGACTAAAATAATAATAAAAAAAATTAGATTAGATGAAAAGACAAAAATGTCAACAGTTTCCGTCGACTAAAACTACAATAGTTTATGTTTTCTTTGACAAAGATGAGACTAAATGCTTTAACTTTTAGTTGACTAAAATAGACAAAGACATGAGGTTGACTAAATATAATATTTTAAAAAAAAGGACATTTGACACAGTAAATATAAAAATTAAATATAAAAATAGCTGCAAAAAGGAACACTACTGATCAATTAACAGGCAAGTAAACAACAGATTTAGTTTCCAAACAGAGGTACATACAGTATACATACAGATTACACATTAATCACAATGCAAAGAATGCAATCTCATATCTGAAATGTGCTAATCTAGTATAAAATGGACGTTGGGCACTTACAGAGTAGTGACTTACGTTCAGGTGGTCCTGCCTCTGGTTCTTCCTGATCTTCTCCAGGATGGCCAGGTTCTCCTTCTCGATGCCGTCGTCCTCTGACTTCTTCCCGTCCACCGGCTCCTCCTCTTTCATCTCGTAGTGGTCCAGGTCCTCTATGTCCTAATGGGGAATACATTCAGACATACTGGGTCAGAAATCAATCCACGTTGTGTACTGTATTCTTCACTTGTATTACCATATCTGAATAACTGTGTGGAAGTTTAGGGTTATAATAAAAAAATTTGGACAAAAAGAACAATTTGCATATTAGTTTGTGGGTCTGGTCAAATAGCAAGAATCCAGGTCCTCAATGTCCTAATGGGGAATAATAAACATTTCATAAATGGTAAATGGACTTGACTTATATATCGCTTTTTAGCCGATTTTCTCAGCCCCAAAGCGCTTTACATTTCTTACCACATTCATACACACATTCATACACCGATGGCAGTAGCTGCCATGCAAGGCGCTCTCTGAACCATCGGGAGCAAGGTGGGGTTCAGTGTCTCTTTGCCCAGGGACACTTTGACATGTGGCGGGTAGGCAGGGGATCGAACCGCCGACCTTGCACTTCAGAGGACGATCTCCCTACCCACTGCCGCCCCTTCATCTCAATTGTATTCTTGCCAATTTATATTTTTGTATTTTATATGTGGTATTTATATTTTTTATTTAAATTAATATATATATTCATTTTTATCCTAATTTATTTCTGTTTTCTCTCCTCATTATATGATATCCTTGTAATTGTGTTTATTGGGTATGCTATTCGTGTATCAAAACCACTGCAATCATGTTGGGTCAGATTTCATATTTTACACATTTGAAATGTTTTCTTGTTGTCCAGCATTGTTTGGAAACATGAAAAAAAGAAACTTAGGAATCAACGCCAGGGCAAAGTCAAAAGATGTGATACAAAAAATAAAAAACCGTCCTTGTTCACAAGAATATCACTGGAATAAAGAATGTATTAAAAGTGAGTATTTGGTGAAGTTAACTTAATCATGATAAATTCAATATAATCTTGCAAAATGTAGTTTAAAGCCAGAAAATAAAACAAAGTAGAAGTAGGTATTACGCAACGGTAATACTGTGTATACCGGGGTAGAATTTGGGTAAGGTTCAAAGGGAACAAAAATTGGATACAGCTCAACCCTATTGCCAATACTCATAATCAAGTGAATATGTAGTCATTTCTAAAATTGGCATCTTCACAGCTTTAACATTCCTCTTTCAAATCCTGTGTGACTAAGATGGCAGCAAAATAAATAAGTGATTCATAAATGCACATCCAGCACATCCTACTCAACACAGCAATACATTAGATAACATTTGGTTTTCCGACAAAAGATATTCACTCACCTCTCCCATCTCTTCCTCCTCCTCTTCTTCAGATGTGACCTCTTCTGTTCCATGCTATACACACACACACACACACACACACACACACACACACTTAAGTCAAGGTGTCTACAAGAGACTTGCCAGTGAGCTTTAAATTTTAAACACCATCACTTTTTTTTTTTTTAGATATTTTTTTGGCATTTTTATGCTTTTTATTGGCAGTGTAGAGAGAGTTGAAATGGGGCAGAGAGGGGAGTGACATGCAGAGAACGACCGCGGGCTGGAATCTAACCCGGGTCCGCTGTTGGCCGAGGCCCATGGGGGGGGGGGGACGCCCTACCAACTGTGCTATGGGCGCCCCAACACCATCACCTTTTACTGACCATCCATAACCACAGTAAGAGCCTGTTGATAAGCTTAGATAACAGCTTTACATAAATCACAATGGCCCTCCTTACTGTAGGCTTCTATTCACTGCTGAACAAGAGTGGTTTGGAAGTGCATTATTAAACAACCTAATATAAATATTCATGGCATATTCCATAAAAGAAATACTGAATATCCTGGCTTTGCTATTCCACACCATGTTCATAGGGAGGTAGGGCTGCACGATTAAAAAAAAAGAAAAAGAACGGCGATTATTAACTAATACTGCAATCCCAATATAATATGCGATATTACAGGGAATTAGCACTTTTACATAATCATTCTCATTGAAAACATTAAAAAAAATATGGCTTGATTTTTTGTTTTGAATAATGCCAATAAATTAAACAAATTAAATTTTTTTTTCTTAATCTTTACACATTAAGCATTTTAACAAATATTGCACCTTCCTGTGATTTGAAAATTGCAGTAGGTCACATGGCAATTACGATTACATTTGAATGAATTGTGCAGCCCTATAGTGAGGTTATTAATAAGCCCTATAAGGCCAGGCAAGTTTATTTCTATAGCACAATTCAGACACAAGGCCATTCAAAGTGCTTTACAGGGGCAAGATTAAAATACATAATACACATTAGAAAAACATAAAGTGTGAAAGAGGCCTAGCATTTAGCGTTGAGCCCTGAGCCTTGCCTTTCTGTCCTGTCCCACGGGCCCAGCAGGCAGTGGCTGGTCCAACATCTCCACATCGGGGTGTTGGGGAAGGTTGTAGAGCCGACACAGGTCACAGATCAGTTTCTTCAACTGCTGCAGGAGCTACAGAAGGGAAAACGCAGAGGGGAGAGGGGATACATGGTAAATGGACTTGACTTATATTGCGCTTTCTAGACGAAAGTGCTTTAGATTTCTTACCACATTCACACACACACTCATACACCATGTTGCAGTTAGATACAGTTAGACATGGGCCGGTTTGGTATTGTGACGGTGAGATAATCTTAAGCAAAAATACCAGTTTCATGTTGCCAAGGTAGTGTGATTACGGCTCTCAAATGTGTTATTTTGAAATGTCTGGGTAAAAAACAAAATTTTTTTAATTCAAACAACGTATAGAATATTGTAACATAAATAAACGTGTATGATAACATAATAGTTGAATTGTTCTAAAAAAAGAATTGGAATAGAGGGGGCTGGGGCACTCATGCCTTAGTATGGCAGGCTATGACTATAATAGCGGTTTTGAAAACTTGACTTTTTCAAACCGTGGTTTACCTTGAAACCGGATACCAGCCTATGTCTAGATACAATGTAAGATACACCTTTCAAATACTGCAGATGCAGCTACAGAGCGATGCCACATGACGGAAGTGACAGAAACACTATCACAGGCATGAAGAATATTTGGTATAACAGAATATGTGAGTAGATAAAGTATTTATATGTAAAATGAGAGTTGTTAAAATCTTTCCACCCAAACCAGGGTTGAATATACTTAAAACATATCATGATTTACAGATCAACCTCATTAAAAATGGAACGAACAACCAAACAATTTGTAATTTTGGTTTTAATCCATACTTATGTGTCTCTTAATCTTAATTTTTTCTTAAAAATATGTATATTTTGTTTTACTTATGGCCAAAGGCATGAATGTTGTTTGTATGTTATGTTAATACTGCAGGAAGATTTGATTTTGCTCTGTTGGCTAATTTGGATCCAAAATAAAAATTAAAATTAAGAATTAAAAAAATATATATAAACATTTTAAATATTAGAAGTTCTTAAAAGTAAAACTACAAAATGACAACAAGGAAGGATTGCATTATTCTCCAAGCATTGTTTTGAACGGCATTCTTACTACAACTACAATAATATAAAGTATAGTGAAAAATACCATTAAGTGTTTAAATATAGGCAGGCCTGTACGCTTATTTTTTTAGGTGGTAGCACTGGTGCTAGCAAGCAAAAAAATTCAGTAGCACAAAAATAAATTTGGTAGCACACAAAGTATGATCGAAAACTTGCATAACCTTAACCCTTGCATTTCACTCTAATTACCTTTGAGCATGTCATCTTGGTCTCGTTTAAGATTCTCAATTAATATTATATCCTAGTGTGTGCAGTAATAATTGTAGAAAAATGAATAGGGGTGCACTGATAGCAATTTAGACAAAATAATCTAACCTGCCAATTGTAATTTTCTGCTGATTCAGAATTATTTCTCCTCATAAAAATATAAAAATAATATCTATATATTTTTTGTAAATACATATACAGTCCCCTACAAAAGTATTGGAACGGTGAGGCCAATTCCTTTATTTTTCCTGTAGACTGGAAACATTTGGGTTTGACACCAACATATGAATATGAGACAATAGATCAACATTTCGGCTTTCAATTCCAGGTATTTACATCTGGATCTGATTCACAACTGAGAAGATAGATTTTTTTGTAAAGGAACACCACATTTTTAGATGAGCAAAAGTATTGGAACAGATAGACCTAAAATAAATTTAAATTAATAAGACTTAATATTTTGTCACAAATCCTTCGCTTGCAATAACTGCATCAAGCCTGTGACCCATTGACATCACAAAACTTGCATTCTTCTTTTGTGATGCTTTTCCAAGCTTTCACCGCAGCCTCATTCAGTTGCTGTTTGTTTTGGGGGGTTACTCCCTTCGGTCTCCTCTTTAGCAGGTAAAATGCATGCTCTATAGCGTTTAAGTCTGGAGATTGACTTGGCCAGTCTAAAACCTTCCATTTCTTGCCCCTGATGAACTCCTTTGTTGTTTTTGCAGTTTTTTTGGATCATTATCTTGCTGCATGATGGAGCATCTTCCAATCAGTTTGGTTGCATCTTTCTTTAAATTGGCAGACAGAATGTTTCTGTAGACTTCTAAGTTAATGTTGCTGCTGCCATCATGTGTTACTGTGTTGTTGTCAAGATGAACCTTTACCAAAGTGATAGAAAGGCTAAAGTTTGGAGAAAGAAAGGATCTGCTCATGATCCCAAACATACAAGCTTATCTGTGAAACACGGTGGAGGCAATGTCATGGCTTGGGATTGCATGGCTTCTTCTGGGACGGGCTCATTATTCTTCATTGATGATGTAACACATGATGGCAACAGCAAAATGAACTCAGAAGTTTACAGAAACATGTTGTCCGCCAATTTAAAGAAAGATGCCACCAAACTGATTGGAAAATCCTTCATGATGCAGCAAGATAATGACCCAAAACACACTGCAAAACGACAAAGGAGTTAATCAGGGGCAAGAAATGGAAGGTTTTACTGTAGACTGGCCAGGTCAATCTCCAGACTTAAATCCTATAGAGCAGGCATTTTACCTGCTAAAGAGGTGTAACCCTCCAAATCAAACAACAACTGAAAGAGGCTGCAGTGAAAGCCTGGAAAAGCATCACAAAAGAAGAATGCAAAAGTGCTGTGATGTCAATGGGTCACAGGTATAACTTGATGCAGTTATTGCAAGAGAAGAATTTGCAACAAAATATGTAAGGGTTAATGGACTTCGTGAAGGCAACAGTTCTCGCCTCCACGGTGTCCATTAATACATGATACATGGACACCTCGAAGGGCATTAACCCGCTTATACCATAGTCACCTACTAACAAAAATAATAATTAGACCAATCAGTTATGTTTTCATGCCTTTTTGCGATCAAATTAGATTTTTTTCGAACCAATAATAACTTGTTTCCATAGCAACACCTGAGACCTCGTATAATAACTGGAATACCCATCGCAAACCCATAAGGTTCTTATGTAATGAAAACGTAGTTCAGTACTCCAGTCAATAGGAACTACCAAGGATACGACCTAGCGACGACAGAATTTGGCTTTAACGGTGCGTTCAAATTGTACTGGGAAGTCGGACCAAGGACAAGAGCAACAGGAGACTGTGGCAGCTGTTAGCTACAGAGCTACTGTTATGCTAGCAAGATACAAAGTCAAAAAACATTGCGCACGCTGTACACACAGGAAATGTAATCAGCCAATATGTTTAACAACATCTCCACCGAGCTAACAAAGCATTTCCCCCAAAATAAATAACGCATTTCACGGAGAATATGACTGGCGAACATGTGTATTATGGGCTACAGCCTGAAGTTACGTGAGGCAGTGACTGACAGCAACTGCCTGTGTCCAGATAGACAGTGAAGCCGGGCTTTGGTGGCTACACATGTAAAGTCAGTTACAAACTTTTTTCAAATTAAACAGGGGTCTTACTCACCTTTTTAACGAGATCACCATTGACGTTTAGCCAGAGGACATTAAGTTTAGCCACTTTATTTTACTATTATCTTACTACAGCTCTTGTGTTACGAGCGCCATCGGGTGGTGGTCAGAGGCTATTGCACGGCAGGATATTTTAGGCTTTATAAATCCCTTATCAACGCAGTTTAATCAGCGGCAAGCCGGCGACACATTAAAGTGGACAGAATGTAAACAGTTCCATCTAGGTGTCCATACATCAGGGGTTAATCCACACCTATGGAATGTTCTCCAGCCAATCAGAATGGAGTATTCACACAGACTATGGTATAATAAGTTTTAATCACTTTAATTTATTTTATGTCGATCTGTTCCAATACTTTTGCTCACCTAAAAATGTGGTGTTCCTTTAAAAATAATGCTATCTTATGTGTTGTGTATCAGATCCAGAGTAGTTATTCAGTGTCTTATTTCAAACTTTGTTTAAATAGACTATTGTTCACTTTTCTCTGCAGCTGGAGGAATTGCCTTTCAAGATAGAGCACTGCAGGGCTGTGAAGCGCTAACTTCCTGTTCTTACCGGCTTCAAAATAAAAGTCAACTCACGTTTGGCTATTAACAGGCTTTTAATGTGAAGGCGAACAGGAAATGTTTTGTTTGCACACGCGCTAACTTAAAGGTGCAGTGTGTAATATGAGATCATCAAGATAGTTCTAGAAAATTCTAGAAAGTTCTAGAATGCAACACTCCCTGGGTAACCCCACCCCTTTTGAATAATAACAGAAGCTAAAGTGGCCTTCAAGGACAAGAACTATTCTAAATTCTAAACAATGCACCTGATGAAATTCCAACTATGACGCTTCCAACATGGCGGCGCCAAGGCCTTGGTCCAAGGTATGGAGAAATATGGACATATATGAGACCCTTTCTAAGGGAAAAAGAAATAATTAATTTTTTTTTTTCAGCTATTATGCACTAAATAAAATAAACATACTTATGGATGTTATAATTATTTTCTGCAAAGTGTGCTAGGAAATAAAACCCAAAATTCTACACACTGCGATTTAACTACCCAAATGTTAAGAGCCGGCTCCTTCCGGTTATTACCGTTGGTGAAGTTTATTAGACGCTAGAATCGCCACAACAGCACAGATACCGAGCACACATCTTTCACCAGCCAAAGTGGAGGGTGGACTCAATAACTTACTTGCCTAAGACAACATTTACCCGCGTTTGCAGAGTGTTAATGCAGAGCCCTTTAAGCAGTGTTGTGCATCTCTCCTCTGTCTCAAAGCAGCATATGATCATTAGCAGCCTGTCGCACTAGTGCGAGTGGACTTTTATTCATCATCGCACGTGATCAATTTCAGTAGCAAATGCGATCAAAACTGTTGCACTGTACAGCCCTGATAGTTAAGGACAATATTGGAACAGAAAGCCCTTATTCTAGTCGAACAGCAAATAAATGCCAAAAGACTGACATAGCTTGTGCTCAAAAACAGTTATGCAACGTCATTAGGTTTCCATCAGCTGTTGCGTTGTGCCTTTGCAAATCTGGTGCAAGTCAAATGTGAAGTAACACTACAACATCTGTGCAACAGACAGACAAGAGATTGATCTTATCTATCCAGGAAAAGCACGGTGTGTCCGTTAGCTGACACATGGCATTGCCACTGCTGTTTTTTATATTACGAGTGTGGACTAAGTTATGGTGAAAACTGAACAAACAAAAAATATTCAAATGATGTCCTAAAGGGGAAAGACATTTGGATAGCACTTCTATAAAAAACGAATATGTTGTGCCCCAAATAGAGCATCATGATATAAGAATTTGTCACAGAAATGTTTAACCTCAAAGTTTGTCTCTGTGATCTAATGAAACTGGCATTTGGTCTGCTGAAAACCTGCCTGTCTGTACTTGGCAGCTGTAGTTGTTTATCTCATTCCGTTAGTACAAAGTCACACACATTTATGTGGTATAAACAAGCAGTTTGTTTGAGCTTGAAAGACCATATGACACTTGTAGGCTATTTAACTTTTTTTTTAAACAGAAAAAATTGCATTTGTGAACCCTCTCCTTAATAAGTTAAACATTGCAAAAGCAAGAATGGTGCAAATATTGTTCAAAATGTTGCATAACACTTGAAATATAGTCTACACTTCTAATATAAAACCCAACATTATGTGAAGTTAGTATTTAAAGGTGGAGTCAGCGATTCTGGAGAATGTTTGTTGTCAAAATCAATTTGTCAAAATCAGTGATTATCTCCCAACAATCCGCTACCTGTCCATACTGTGTGTGTGCTGTAAAAAAAAAAATCCAGTGTTGATACACAGCCTAGGCTCTGTAAACTGGCATTAAACTAGCTAGGTGAGGCCCCCTTTGTTTACAAATGGTATGTTTTACATTCAAGTATACAGAACCTAGGCTGTGTATTAACACTGGAATTGTTTTAACACACACACACACACACACACACACACACACACACACACACACACACACACACACACACACACACAGGTAGCGGATTGTGACAAAAAGTAATTTTGGATGACAATCATTCTTTAGAATCGCTGACTCCACCTTTAACACATTCAAATAATAGTTGGCTCAATAATTCTTGGTCTAAAATAAAGGAGAAGTGCCAAAAAGATTATTTGGCAGCAGTATTATCTCCTCCTACTGATGCAGGCTGGCATTATGTCACAAAGAAATTCTCCTGCTGAGAAAGAGCCTGTTCAACGCTTTTTTTAGCAAAGCAATTGAGTTAAAGGTGCACTGTGTAACTTTGGGTGTGTCCGAGAAGTGAACATATTCTTTTTTTAAAGATTATTTTTTGGCATTTTCAAGCTTTATTAGATAGTAAAGAGTTGAAATGGGGAGACAGACAGAGAGAGAGGGGGGATGACCTGCAGTAAAGGTCCACAGATCAGATTTGAACCCGCGACCACTGCAACGAAGGCCGGAGCCAATATGGTACGCGCTCTATCCACTACGCCACAGGAGCGCATCAAGTGAACATATTCTAAGGTATATTCTCATAAGTGAACAAACAAACTTTCCTGACAGGATATCTGGATCCTTGGAACACGGAAGTTAAAAATACACCTGAAAGGTTACTTTCACTATTGTTCTGCAGCAGGGCCCACCATTTGGTTTAAAAACATATTCTAGTCTTGTGTTTGGTTCCAGGTGCCTCAAAATATTTTAGTTTTGATCTAGGATAGAATTATTCAATACTAAGAAGAACATGTAGAGAAGATATGTTTTGTAAACTAAATGCAGGCTCTGTGAATGTAAACAAATCCCCCTCCCCTGAAACTGCATAGTGCACCTCTAAGCTAGTCCACCTCAAGACCCATCTCTTCTCCTCTGCTTACCCCTAGATCACCCACCAACCCAAGCCCCATCAACTTTACATTTTCCTTTTGTTTGTTTACTGTTGTACTCCTATGTAAAGTGTTTTGAGTGCGAGAAAAGCACTATATAAATTAAATATATTATTATTATAAAATGAATAGTAATATTGCCAGCAGATTCTCTCAGACTGTACACAAATCAATGTTTTGTTTAGTTTTTTTCATGTGAAAGAAAGTGAGTTGAGATATTTACCAGGGTGCTGCCTTTCCTCACATCCTCCAACCGTTCCAGAACTTGTGCCAAGCTTGGGTCATCAGAGTCCACAAACCATATCGGTGACGTTGATGGATACGATTCCTAAACACAGTGACACACACAAACAAACAAAGAAACTGTTAAATCAATGCAATTTCGATACATTTCTGTGTGTCGCAAGTTAAATATTGTCCATAAATAATATGAAATTTGGACCGATGACATTAGCATTCAGGATGTAGCATTCAGGGTTACATTAGGTTATGGGAATGTGAGAAAGAGGGTCCTATGTTTTCCCAAGATCCTATCTTCCCCAGCTGTATATTCCCGGCCTTGGGGACATACGGTAAGATAAACTGTTGTGGTTCTATTGCATGGTACCGAATCTCCTCTATTCTGGTATCGGTGGGTCCTTTTCTGGAGGTGGTTCTCCCATTACAAGATATAGTACCCATGATGGTAGCATCTGTTTAACTGGTCTAGCAACACCAGCCGAAAACAGCTGTTACGCAGACAAGACAGTTTGGAAGACACTGAAGGGTTGGTGCCACCTTTGGAAGAAAGTAGAACAAAAACCGTAGCGGAGTAGGTACCAACAAAGTAGGTACCAGGTACTAGTGGGAAACCAAAAAAAACTATTGTAGGGCCTTGAAAATATAATGCCCAGGTAACATGAGAACATTGGGCCATAGCCTATATTTTGCATTTCCCAAATAGTATGTTAATGATCCAAATGCATGGAAGGCCCTGCAAAGCAATTTAAAAATGACTACTCGTCCTACTATAGGTATTTTTGAAACTATGATTTGATTTCTGAATTGTACACATCCCACTGTAACTGTTTTAGATGAATGTTTTGCTCGTTTAGTATTTGACCCCATGTTATGCTGTTTTTTAATTAATATGTTATCCCATGGATCATGTTTTCATCTGTGCTATCCTTTTCAATGTATGTCATGCTTATTTAATGTGTTTATTGTGTTTTTTCTGGCTCGTCGTCACGGGAAATGATGGCAATCTCAGTTTCTTACGAGTTCAAATAAAGGTTATTGAATTCAATTGTGTATAATTCCCGAGTACATGGAAACATTTGGGCCGTGGGAAAATAACATAGGGGCCTGGGTATAACATAGGAACCTTGACAATATGGGGCCCCGCATAGCATCAGATTGCACTGTTGTAGTGAAGGCAGGATGCTAACGTTAGCCTTGTTGAGCTAACGGCATAACAGAGGGGAGACTGTAACCCTTACCGTGATATTACAATGGATAATCAACAGCTTTTCTCCAGTCACGTTGAACTGACAGCTCAGCTCGTCGGGCTTCCAGTCGATGATCCTAAATCTCTCGTGGTTTGGGTCAAAAATGGACTCCAGAAACTTCAACTCGGCCTTTAGCCCCGACACCGACATCTTCCACGCATCTCCGGCCGATACAAATGTGGTTTAAAAAAAATAAGGGCAAAATATAATGAAAATAAGATTATAGAGCGTCCAAGTAGGTGTATGGGGATACCTACTATTTAGGGATGAAACAAATATGAAGCAAAATATCACACAAAATTAGCTGATGGAGTAGCTAACGTCAGCTAGCTTCCAGTTAGCAGCATTCGCCAAAAAAAAAAAAAAAAAAACAGCGCAATGCTAACGCTAAGCTAAGCTAGTCCGTTGTTGTTGTCTTTCCGTCTATTGTTGTTGTCCGCCTTCTGGTACAATTTCAAACACTTTATAAATGTCTCGCTATGTCCAGACACGCTGTATTGTCTCCTATGTAAGAGCCACCGTAGGGGAGGAAGCTGTCTTTATGAATGTCTTATCACCGGGAGACGTTCGTAGCAGCGCCGCGGTGTGAGGGTAGATCCCGCCGGGGTATAGTGCTTTTCATCCCGGTGTGAAAGCTTGAGCGACTCGGCCCTCTGCTGGGGTTTAAAGATGGCGTGCAGCAGCAAGCAACCAAGCAAACCTACCTCCTCCTATCCGTTAATGCAGAGTGAGTGAGTGAGTCCCAGCATTCACCGCGTCCACTGTCTGTCTGTCTGTGTCTGTGAGGGGGCGAGAGAATAAAGTTATGTGTGTGTGTGTTATTTAATTATTCATGTTTAAATATTATGAAGGAGATGTTATGGCCACTGTCGTGCAATACTGTCTTCATATTAGGTTATAACTTAATTTAAGTTTAATATCATATATCATGATGTAGCCTACAATATTTAATACATTATTACTTTGTTCAATTAGCATAAATAATTAAATGGGCTACTTTCAATAATACTAGCCTTCTAAGGGAAACAAAAATAACTCTAAAAAAAATGTTCAGCTATTATGCAATAAATTAAACTGTGGATATTATAATTATTTTCTACAAAGTCTGCTAGGAAATAAAACCCAAAATTCTACACACTGCAGGTTTAAGTAGGCCTAGGCTATTAGTGTTAGGCCTACTATTTGCAATAATTAGGCTACTTTCAACCTCAACATTTGATGTGTTGATCTTTGAAAGTTTGATTGTTGAAACATTGATTGTTTTAGTGTCAGTGTAGAGTGTTTATTTTTCAAACCTATTCCATCCAAAACACAGACAATGCGTCTATATTACATTATCCGCCCCCTGGAGCTTTCCAGCATGTAGTTGACCAGGTTGTCCACCCAGGTTGTGATCCTTGAAGGTCCTAGATATAATTTCTGGAGAACAACTTTTTAAAACATTCCATGTCTCTTTTCCAAAAAAACGGGGGTTTTGCTCCCCTGGGTATTTTGTCTATGTTTTTATGGGCTATAGCCTATGTGTATGAACTTTCATATGTGTCTACATGCCTTGTGTTGTGTTTTTCCGTGCCGTTAGCCTGCCAGTGACAGCTGTCATGATCTGGAATAGTGGTTGTGTAATTGTATTTGTCTATGCTTAGACTATGTGCTTTTTTTATTATTATTATTTGTTTAGCTTTTCTAGTGTTTTCTTAAAGCCTTCAACCTGCTATGAACTACAAAAATGTGCCTGTTTGGCAAAGTCTGGCACATTTACATGATGGACTCACTTATATGCTCCTCATGTTAAAAAATGTGTGTTTGGCCATTTTTAATAAAGCCATCTTAAAAATGTCATACACAGAAGCAATTGTAAGGCCTTGCAATACTAATACTTAAATGTGCAATATGACTTGTCACCATCACAGGCTATCTATTCTTTCTGTGTGGCACTGTGTCTTTGCATTTACTTTAAACATTGTATTTTTTCAACACCTCATATTTTTTATATTTTATTTTTCACAATTTTTTGTTTTTGTTTCTGTAATTTTGTTTTTGTTTCTGTAATTTTGGAGCAAAAAATAATTTATTTTGGTATGAATAAAGTTTTATTTTATCTTATCTTCATTGTGATTTCTAAAAATGTGTAAGAAACCTATTTGACCTACCTGACCGTGGCTCAGGTGGTTAAGCTGGTTGGCCAATGATCCTAGGGTTGGCGGTTCGATCCCAGCCCGGCCACTTGTGTCATGGTCGTTGTGTCCCTGGGCAAGACACTTCACCCACCTTGCCTCGTGTGAATGTGTATGACTGCTGTATGTTTGAGGTGGTGGTCGGAGGGGCCGATGGCGCTGAATGGCAGCCTCGCTTCTGTCAGTCTGCCCCAGGGCAGCTGTGGCTACTATGGTAGTTTACCACCACCGGTATGACTGTGTGTGAATGAATGGAACCTGGAACCCGGAACCCTGTAAGCGCTTTGAGTCACTTAGAAATAAAAAGCGCTATATAAATCCAATCCATTATTATTATTATTATTATTATTTCCTCTAATAGACTAAACATCCCAAAGTGAAAGGGGTGCACACACCTGGGATATATGGAAATCAATTGATGTCATAATCAATTTGCTTTCGTACCACAATATAGATTAAGTTTTCATGTAGCCTAATTTCAATGATAATGACAAAACTTTTTTGCATTGCACCTTTAATACAAGAAATGCAGCTCAATGTGTTGGTAGCACAATTCAGTTTCCATGGACATTTGTGGATGTGTCAATCAGAAAGACAAAGAAACACATCAACCTAATAAACCCTAATCATCGTCAAAAAAGGTGTTGACTGAGGTGTTGTGTGTGTGTGTGTGTGTGTGTGTGTGTGTGTGTGTGTGTGTGTGTGTGTGTGTGTGTGTGTGTGTGTGTGTGTGTGTGTGTGTGTGTGTGTTTGTGTGTGTGAGCGTTTGTGTGTGTGAGTGTGTGTGTGTGTGTGTGAGATTGTGTATTAATAATATTGTTGTGAAAAAAATGAAAAAACCTACATGAGAATACAATATAGAATATGGTAGTATAACACTAGACCAATTGTCAGTTCCCCACTTCCTAATACATACAGGGTTATACAAAAGGACTTTCTTTTACAAGGATCCGTGAAAATAACATGTAGTCCACATGCTTTTGGTATCTTGTCCCAATGGAAATCATAGTTTATAAAAAGTAATGTCTGTATTTGTACCCAGTGCCCACTAGAGGATAGTGTTGGCTCAAGATTTGAACCACTGGGCTTTGCGTCAGCATATGACAGAGTACAGAGCAGTTTATTTAAAAAAAAAAAATTTATTTAAAAGCCTTGTTCGATAGATTGGAAACAAAAGGAATACCAGACTGTTTATGACTCATGAAGTTACATTTTATACCCGACAGAAAGTGGCTGCGAGGAAAGCCCCCTTTTGACATCTCGTTCAAACAAATATTATTATGAAACTGTTATAGTCTCATATAATACAGATTTAATTTTATATCCGACAGAGCAAAGGAATTTATAACAACTATATAAAAATAACATTCTTTTCTGGTCTCATTTGCTGTTACACGTCATTTATGATCATCAGAGGAAAAGCTAGACTGTTTCATAAACATTTAAAAGTTCCTCATAAATCTATTTCCACATGAAGATGAATGTCCCTTTAATTGTTTGTTCATAAGCTTCCGGCACCTCCTCACATAATTTAACTGCAACTCACCTGTGTTACAAGTTGACTTTTTACTATCAGCTTAAATCATTTATATTATACATCCCTGTGTTGCGTGCTATTGATGAGATTTTGTGTTGAGGGACTTGTCCTCTATACTGTATGTAAAATCTTATCAATGATTCGACCCCTTTATGATTTTCTCAACTTTATTGCAGGATGTCCGTCCTGGGAGAGGGATCCCTAACTCTGTCAACGCTCCCTGAGGTTTCTCAATTTTTTAAATCCCGATAAAGGGTTATTTACTGGGAGTTTTTTCTCAGCCGAGCTAAGGGTGTAAGGGCAGGTTGTCATAC
>OX442349.1:1734257-1834257 GCA_949357725.1 Hyperoplus immaculatus
AGATTAAAGCCATTTTACAGCAATATCAAAGCATGAAAGGACGCAGAAAAATCAATGGAAGTCATAATATGTTGTAAAAGGTTGTGTAGAGTGTAATGGACAAATGGACTGCACTGTGCCCAATCTAATTTGGGGGAAAGGGTTATCTGTGGGGCATCGCTGTTCGGTGGGGATCTGTTGTTCCTCATGTGGCCTAACCAAGTGAACCCTTTCCCTAATCACATTCAAGCCAAACTCTATTCACTTTCTGGGGCACTGGCTGCTCTGGCAAAGGACTAAAAAAAATATTTACCGGTGGGAAGGGGGAGTGCACCATTGCAAATCTATCCGTCCTAAATGCTAACACAGTTTACAGGGTCCAGTAAGAGTCTCTGACAGGCTTGACAATGGTGGGAGGGTAAGAGGGCCTAGCTTAAATCAATTAGCTAAGAGGATCACCTAAATCATACCGTGGTGCCTAAGCCCCTGGGCAACGGGCCTGAAATTTTAGATGGAAAAGGCACATGCAGGCGGAAACGGAGCACTTACTCAGACCTGGCCCAGAGTTATGATTGAGGTGTAGACAGTTACACAGCATACACACTCGCTGTATCAACCGGCTTAGAAAGTGTACACGCACCACAAGCCAAACTGGATATCAAACCTAATTTCCCTTCATAAATAAAGACACTTTTCACTTCAGTTGTATAGCCCTACAGAACGGCCAATAAACCTTCTGACAGAGTGACAACTAAGCCATAAGTTTATAGTTTTTCATCTGAGTCGTGTCATCTTAAATTGAGACCAATTGAAAAAGATTGGCCGCAGTTGCTTTTCCAAAGGCTTCTTCAGAGCCTACAGACTGTCTGTTTAGAGGGAGATATACAGTATACTATATCCATGGTATTGGAGCCACGACATCAAATGAATGTTTGATTGATTGATTGATTGATTCAATTTATTTCAGACATATCAAAAATACAAAATGAAAAGCATGAAAATACAATAAACAAAAATGATGTTTAAATTATTTCACAATTTTTGTTTGTTTGTTTACATAAATATTGATATGATATGCCTGAAAAGGAGTTGGAAGAAATGTGGAATGAATTTATTTAATCCTACCCCTGACAGGATTTTTTGTTTTGTTTTCAATTGGGGGGATAGCCAGTCACGCAGTCAGAAGACCTAAAGGCCAGGACACACCGGGCCGATAATCGCCGTCGTAGAGTCGGGAGGGGGCGGGGACACGAATCTGTTTGGTGTGTGCCGTGAAATCGGACGTCGTAGATGTCGTTGGGCTTCTTTTGAGCCGACGGGCAGTCTTTCAGTTGGAGCAATTTGATTTGTGGAGGGCTAGCGAATCAGTGAAGCCCGGAAGTGAGGCGGGTAGCACAAACAGCTAACAACAGTTAGCCATCGTTTTAATGTATTTGTTTGTTTCATTCAGCGAGTACTCACATGCATCAACCCTTGTTGACTGCTCGACAACATGCTTGACACTCTCTGCTAAAAATTGTGCTCTTTATGGTCCATAAATATAAATACGTATTTCTATCTATGTTTATGGTCTAGAGAGCCGTCCCATCATTTCCGGCTTCCGTATTTTTTCGGCCCACAATACAGATTAGCGCCGCCTGCTGTTATGGAGACATTACGTCCCGCGCAAGTGCAGAGCGTACGGAAAGTCAGCAGTCGGCTTGGTGTGTTCTTTGCACATAATATATAATTGTGTCCTATATCACTTAGCTATGATCTTAACATTGAATTTTCTTTAATTCTGGAAAGTTTCTAGATTGTCTTTCACCTGTCATAATGTTTTATCTGTCTTGTCCTTTAAGTAAGTGTGAGTTGAGGGATATCATACACTGAGAGAAAAAGGTGTGGGACATATGGTGGAAGCTGTGTGTGGCAGATAACATTTTCCACCAAACGTACCTGTTCACAGTGGAGAAGGAGAGGGTCTCAAGGGGAGCAACACACCATCTGAAATCCTGGGTGCTGTGACACATCCAATCTACCTCTACCTGGGGACCAGTCGGTAACCTCTGTGTAACAACAGGCCCACAGCCACAGTGATTACATGGAGTCTGTCCTGACACGACACAGACACACACACACACACACACACACACACACACACACACACACAGACAGTTTCAAATTGGTTCCTATACAGTAGAGCAAAGCTACGGTGGCCCACCAAGCCGACTGCTGACTCCCACCGTACAAAGCAGATATTTAAAGGTCAATGAGGTTTTTCATAGTTTTTCTGAAATAATATGGGCCGCAAGTTTGTGTAAAGACTCCTAAAGTATGATAAAAAAACAACCCTCTCTCTTTTTCTCCACCTCGACTTTTCTGAAAACCTGTGTTCTAAAACCTCAGTTAGATTTATCTCCCCTTATGACATCATGAGGATAGAAGCCACACCCCCTCATTACCAACCTAGCTTTGCAGTATACCGCCACCTATGATAAGTTTAACCAAGATACCCAACGAGACCTTCAGTGCAAAGAACGCAATTTTTTTAGATAGTTTTTCTTAATGCGCTTGTCATGGGTACACTCACCCAGGAACTACAGCTGGAGTAGTAAAAACACTACCACTTTTGTCCAAAGGGGGCCACTAGAATTAACTCAAACTGAAAGTTCCTTGTAGCATATTTAAATATAGTAGTTTATCTTGTGTCAAACTTAAACTTTTGGATGTCCTCCACATCAGCTAACCCTGCTGCAAAATGAACAGGGATACAATTAATGTTAAGATTAGCGGTCGAGGCTAAGTTATGAAATGCTACGATGAGAACATACTTTCTATTCAAGCCAAGGACATTTCTCTAACCTCACTCTCTGGTCCAGGGCCAAGAAAATGCTTTAACTGAGGATGATGTGTCAGAAGTCATGTTTAATGGCACCTAGATTTCTATGTAATTCATCATTGAGCTTTTCAACACAGGCCTTCATATAAAGACAAACAAAAGGGATCAAAAAAAGCATTAAAATGCCACATTAACAAAATGCATCACCTTCAAATCACAATCACAAGATGTATCAAATGTGTATTTAGCAAGGGCACAAGACATGATTTATCGTGTGACTTCTAGCCAACATCAGCATGTAATCGGAACACTTGTGCTCAATGTATCCGTAACTTGCAGGCTGCATCGCAATTAGGTAATGTATTTATATGTGACGTTGACTATGTAAGATTTGTCTGAGTTGGCGGGGATTCAGACCCTAGCAAAGGCATTAATTATAACTATAAAACTGCATTATTTGGCCTTGTATGCTGTTACAGGTCATTTATGATCATAAGAGGAAAAATGAAATGAAAAAAGAAATGCCACAAAGAATTAAGGGTTAAGGGTTCCTCATAGTATCTTTAAGATCACAGCATCTGGTATCTAACTATCTATATGGGTGAACTTTAAAGCCATCACAGTACAAACAAACTATCTTCTTTAGCCTTAGCGTATTTGCTTTCAGCTAATTGATAAATGGCTAGGTTTTCCATGTGGTAAATGGCTTCACATCCAATCTGTTTCACTTTATTTCAGAGTCACTACACCAGCCATGTTGCCCGTTGCCGTTGGTTAGTTGATTATCTTTGCCCTGCGTCGTTAGCAGCCTGTCCAGACAGACACACTGCAATCAGTCACATCGACCATCTGAACCCAATGGCAGTGTGTTGCCAGATCTCGCAAAAGAAATAAGCAACAAGGCCTATAGAAACAAGCTCAGACAAAGTAACAATTTCTTCAAAAATAGCAAATAGCCTATATATACTTCTATGTTAAACACATAAAGTTCCTAATATCCTTTTCTACAGTAATAAAGTCCACCTCATCAAGAGTGTTACATTCTTACTCTGAAATAACTCATATGTTTTTATATAAATATTTTAACTTCCTATATAATTTCATTGTACGAAGGGATAAAAGGGATTGTAAAATTAATAGTTTTAATCACTTAAAAGTAGGCTATTCCATACCTGTATTTAATGCATGGGCAATCCAGCCAAAATAAGCAACTGCACTTTAGAAACATGCCCAAATAACCCCAGGCAGCCAATATTTGTGAGCGACCTCTCTTTACAAAAAAAATCAAGCCCAAAATTGCTTATTAAAAGCAGACATGGCAACCCACCCTCCGAGTGTGTCCCCTGGATGCCATGGATGATAGAGAGGCTTTATCCTCCCCATCCACCTCCCTGGAGAGTTGTGTTAATGGCAACACAGACACCCAATTGAATCACACAGACATAATACTGGCCAAATGTACAGACATAATCAACCAAACATAATGGGCCTAGCCACTGAGAAAGAGCTAAAAGGATATACTGTAGTTGAATCATGAAATGCTACAGTCAAATACAGGTCAGTAACATCCATCACACAACTGTCCTTTCTATAATGAAGTTTATAGACACTGCTTATTACTTCACCTCTATGTTTGAATGACTGGGACATATTATGTGGGTCACACCAAATGCATTCAGTAAGATCCAAGTTTAAGGCAAGACAATGCGGGGGAATAGGGTAACATGTTTAAATTAAAAATATCATCGTGAAACTTTGCCAGTTGATTACTATTGAAAAAAAAGGTTGAGATTATGGCCGTTATATGGTTGCATAGGATAAATATACAGACGCAAATAGACAAGGTTTAGTCAAATAACACCTAAACATACATTTTGGACCTTTTATTTAAACTTATATGAAAGAAGACATGTTGTGGAAGCAAAAAAGCCAAAAATCCCAAAATTGACCAGTGCTTGAAAAAAAAACAATACTGTGTCTCACCTTATTAATAAGCTTACATGAAATATGTATTGAAAAAGCAGCTAAACAATCTTTAAAGCTAGTCCATCCTTCTCCCAGTAAGTTATTCCAATTTCCAAATTAAGTCAAACTAGTGCATAATGAGTTTCCTATATTTTCCCAAAAGACTGAGCCTTCCTCAGACACCCCTGGTTGAGCCATGGCGGGTCATTTCCATGTCCAGGGTTGATAGCCATTGATTGAATCTCCCACTACGAGCCCCAAGAGACGAGTCCAACATCCGCGGTCCAATAAGACCAGAGGTGCACTGCCCACTGTCCCACTCAATCACCATTACGTTCAGCAGATGTGTCTCCTCTGCTTCCTGTGCAACACAAATGAGTTTAGGGAATTCAATGTAGAATTTTGTTAATTTTTTTTTTCATGGCAGACACAGGACAATTTATTTTCCAAAATCAACAGAGTGGACAATGTAATTGTGTGCAATGCATTACTGGAACATGCTTAATAACTAACTTCTGCAAATTTTCCCATGTGTGACATCAAACGTGGTAAAATGTAGGGTTAGGATTAACAGGACAGCTGGGCCAAGGGAAGACTGAGGGAAGAAAAACCTCATTCATTATATAACAATAGTGATTTTATAATGATAGAACGCCGGTTACGTATCGTTGAAGTATTCCTTTAATTGTACATTTTTTATGTATAATCAAAAGGATGTCTTTCCGAATTTTGCTTAAATGTACTTAAATGTATTTTGTTAGTGGAGTATTTGGTATTTTGGTGTAAACAGTTTTCGGTAATCAGCTGGATTTAAGGCTTTATTGATAAACTATATCACGCTACAATTTGGAGAGAAGGTTTTTTAATTCCTTTGTCAATGTTTGTGTCGAAAGGTGATAAACAATCAATATTCAGAAGCTGCATCAATCGGCATCTCACCCACATTTCCTACAACTCACTTACATTTTGGTTTCAATTCAAATACTAAAACAAGACCGGACTGTATTACCTAACCCTCATCCTATCAGTTTTCAGAGTACAATTATATGAAGTCGTTAGGAACAAATTTCATTTAATTTCCCTTTATTTAACCCCGAAATAATTGACAATTGAGAGGCGGGTGACCCTCTTTCACAATGACGTTGAGTTATTGAGTTATTACAAGTACACAATATACAATGCAAAAACACAACAGTTTACAAAGAGACTAAAACAATTAAAACAATTAAAACAAACAAACATTCCGAAAAAAAAAATGGGTGGAGAAGAACATTGCTTAGCCAAAACAGTTACAGTTAATGTGTGGCAGATTCAAAATAATATGTCTAAAATTGATTGACTGAGTTGTTAAAAAAATTGGAACGAAAGGTTGAATCATCTGTTAGATATGACAAACACTTTACCTTGACCCGGAAGATGAGGGTAAACAGTTCACTATATTTACTTGCCTTGACAATATATAACTAATATTTTCGACCACAGCTGTTGGTTTGTAGGTATAAATTCTGCACCAGATTCAGACTTATTTTGTAATCAAGAAAGCATTCTCTCTAAAGGTGTCAGACGTTTTGTCTTGCCTTGATTTGCTCTTCAACTAAAACTCTGAGGACATTGACGGAGCGGATTTTAAATCATCTTGGTTTTATATGTTCCTCGGACAGCGGAGGTTATGCTGCGGTGGCCTGCTTTTCTTCAGCAGCACCATCCATCTATGCACCCTGTTCCACCCACCTTCATACATTGTTGTTTGTCTTGTATTTTAGGAGCTGCTGTCTTTGTCTGTGTCTATCCCAACATCTTTGGTCACAAGGAATAACTATTTTTCTTAAAGAAAAAAATTAAATAAGGAAGTATTTTTTTCCTAATGTACTTCATTTCATATGTGTTTTTGATGATTGTTTAAAAGCCCTTCTCGGACAGGCATTGGAAATTAGCATTAGCTCTGGATGCTGTGAAGCTGTACATGTTGTTCAAGTGTCTATGTGGTGAGCATCTGTCTCTATCAAATAATAAACATCAAGTGAAAAATTCAATTAACCCTCTGAGACCCACTGTTGTAAATTTGCAACATCTATTGGAAGCTGTTTTGTAGTCATTTTCCAGGACTAAATGTACACAAATACTACATATTCCAGCACTCCAGACTATACAATGTATCAAATCACCAATTTCGGCAGGAAAATATTAATATTGTAAGAACAGCAACATTTCAAATTCAAACAACATGGATGACTCCCACTGAGCTCCCAGCTCTCTCTGTTGGATCAATTTTAACAATTTTCCAAGTAAGTACTTGACCTTTAATATGTTTTTCCTGTATTGTAAAGTTGTTCTGTAACATATTACTTCAATAACCAAACTAAAAAAGTTAAATTTACATGATTTTCAGTGATTTCTTTTAATGTTGCAAAAACGCAACACTGGGCTTCAATGGGAGTCATTTTTCAAAACAAAAGGCCCAATCACTTATCATGAGTAAATTGTGTATTATTTGTATTTTAAGCTAAAGTTCACTAAAGTTTAAGGTTTAAAGTCATTTAGTTTTATATAAAACTAAATAACCTTAAACTTTAGCCTAAAACTATAACACAAATACAAAACTTTTGTTTTGAAAAATTACTCCCATTGAATCCCAGTCTTGCTTTATAGTATAATAATTTACAGTATATACATGTGTGAGATCTGCAAAAGATAAAAAGGGTAACCCTAACCCTAACCCTAACCCCTAACCCCTAACCCCTAAACCATAACCCTACCCCTAACCCTCTAACCCTAACCCTAACCCTCTAACCCTAACCCCAACCCCAACCCTAACCCCTAACCCCTAACCCTAAACCTAACCCTAACCCTCTAACCCTAACCCCAACCCCAACCCCAACCCCAACCCTAACCCTAACCCTAACCCTAACCCCTAACCCTAACCCCAACCCCAACCCCAACCCCAATCCTAAACCCTAACCCTAACCCTACGCCTAACCCTAAACCTAACCCTAACCCTCTAACCCTAACCCCAACCCCAACCCCAACCCTAACCCTAACCCCTAACCCTACCCCTAACCCTAACCCTACCCCTAACCCTCTAACCCTAACCCCAACCCCTACCCCAACCCCAACCCCTACCCCAACCCCAACCCTACCCCTAACCCTACCCCTAACCCTCAAACCCTAACCCTAACCCTAACCCTCTAACCCTCTAACCCTAACCCTAACCCTCTAACCCTAACCCTAACCCTAACCCTCTAACCCTAACCCTAACCCTAACCCCCTAACCCTAACCCTAACCCTCTAACCCTAACCCTAACCCTAACCCTAACCCTCTAACCCTAACCCTAACCCACTAACCCTAACCCTAACCCTAACCCTAACCCCCCAACCCTAACCCTAACCCTAACCCTAACCCCAACCCCAACCCCAACCCTAACCCTAACCCCAACCCTAACCCCAACCCTAACCCTAACCCTAACCCTAACCCCCCAACCCTAACCCTAACCCTAACCCTAACCCTACCCTAACCCTAACCCTAACCCTAACCCTAACCCTAACCCACTAACCCTAACCCTAACCCTAACCCTGACCCTAACCCTAAATTTGTAACCACTAAGACCCGTTGTTGCAATTTTGCAACGTTTTCTCAAAATCCTCAGGAATTTTTTGATTTTTTTTTAAAATATATTTTCCTGATCAGAGGCTTGCTAAAGCAATTTTAAGAAGGAGAAACAAATCCTACATCAACAAAATCAATGCTTGGGTTTCACAGGGTTAAATAAAAAAAGTTGTAGAAAGTAGAAATACAATTTCGCAAATCCCGGTCCAAATCTGTGAACATCTAAATGGTCAATTTTACTCCCTACATTTTGTCTTCAGGAAAATAAATAATGAAGAACCAATACCTTCCTCTCATGGCCCTATTGCTCTGCTGTACCCTTGTGACCACAGAAGCATGAAAGCAAAGATTTACTGATAGACACAGTTTGCTTTCGACCGGACCCTTGTCTATGGAGCTCTTGGACACACCTTTCTAAGCACATTAAGATCTCATCTCGGGCAGAGAGAATTGATTCAGTCAGCTGTGATTGTAGAGGTGCATGTCAGTTATAGTGCCTATATGCAAGAGACCTTACAGTGACACATGGGCTCAATTTGACAGTTAATACAGAAAGAAAATGTAGCTGTTTTGTCATTATAAATTAAATACATGCAGAAAATAATGTGGAAGCACATATACATCCCCGTGGCTGAACACATAACTGAGTATTAGGATGTATATTGAGTTCTATGACTCTGTCCTTGCTTTTGTTTCCTAGCTTGTTTTGATTTATTCTCCGGAAGACACCAGTGTGTAATATAGCAGAATGAGGTGAAGATGTATTTAGTTATTTATTCTATAGTACTTCTTCTTCGTCTTCTAACAGGTGCATTTCCCCAGGACAACCACTTTATATAAAAACACGTAAGGCTGTTACTGTTAAGTTTGTCTGTTCTGTGCTTCTGTAGATGCAACATGTCATCACACCCTGCTCCTTTTTAGGTATAAAACGCTCATTCTAAAGCAATGAAAGTACTACTGTTATTTTTTAAAGAGATTATACAAAAAAATAAACATACTAAATATGATATATATCTCTATATTATATATTTTATTCAATTTCTACCAAGTCTGCTCTGAAAAAACACCAATACCTTCTACACACTGTACCTTTAAAATACTATATTTACTTTCAAAATGAAATCCACTAAGTATGACATTTCGTTATTCCAGTTCCTGGTCTTTCAGCCTCTCAGTTCATACGTCTTTTTAAGTGCAATTTGGTAAGCTGTCCTTTGAGCTCTCAATCCACTTCACCGAAGGCTTTGATGACTACAAAACCAGCAGACAAGCTCCTTGACCGTAAACGTTAAGAGAAGGCCACCTCTAAATCAGACTTCTGTGGTGGGGGGAAGAGGATATCCGGGAGGGCCCACACAAAATCATCCCTGCCTCCCTGACAGGTGTGTGTGTGTGTGTGTGTGTGTGTGTGTGTGTGTGTGTGTGTGTGTGTGTGTGTGTGTGTGTGTGTGTGTGTGTGTGTGTGTCTGTCTGTGTGTGTGCGTGTGTGTGTGTGTGTGTGTGTGTCTTTTATTTAATACCCCTACAATCCTCCCTGAGCAGTAAAAAACGTCACATTCAGTACATTCAGTTCACATTACGCCTCTCTCTATCTGCCGGTGTCAGGTAGGGCCGTTTATCTTCCTCACTGTGACACGTTGGACACACAGCAGCGCTCTCACCTTCCTGTCTATCACGGAGCAGCTGAATACATTAATGAACAGACTAATATGTCTCCTCCAGGGACTATCAATTACTAACCGCTCAGTTTTGAATAGATTCTGATTCATTGCATTCTGCTTTATTTTGCTCTCCCTTCCAATTGCTGTTCCTACTGTATATCTATAGCTTGCCATGAGGCTTGTGCAACAACGTAATATTGACATGGGACCCCCCCCCCCCCCCCCTCTTGTGATCATGTCTCTGTATGATGTCAGTAAAGCCTATGACAATTTTCTATATATATCTATAAATGATGTGTGTTGTCAGTTTAACATTCATTTTTGCAAGTTTGAATTTCCTGCCAGTAGCAACTGTATTCATGTATTGAAGGAGTATCCTTACACTACTGTTTTGGAAAAATAGAAAGTACAGAGAACAAATCAATTTAAAAATAAGTGATGTGCCCCCCCCCCCCAATAGTAGTTACACCATATACATTACTCAGTGGCCTTACACATTTAGATTATACATTGTGTGTTGATTGAATAAATGTTCAGAAGATAAAAAGCTCTCAACACACACACTCACACATATTAATGCACAAAAATAAATCTCAGTTGTATCCACAGATTATCATCATAACATCATGATAAATGAATGGCATGAACCAATGAGAAGGCTTGATGCCCCTGCAGGCTAGAGATGGTGGGCAAATCGATATGTTCACATGAGGCTGCAACTCTGTGCCAAGCACTCCAGGTAATGAACTGCTGGCTTGATATACTGTCCCTGCGTTCCAATACCCATACTTCCATACTATTTAGTACGCCAGAAAAAGATTTAGGACGTCCCAAAACATGCAAGTCAATTGTAGTATGCTGAAAATACATAAATGCCCCACTGACTCCGATAGCATTTTGGAGTATTCGTCTTTATTCTTGACATTTCTCGACATAATGAAAAATAAATATTTCTTATCTGATTTTTTTTCTCTCCTGTGGCCCTTAAACCCTTCTGTACTTTAGTATGTAGTGTAGTTAAAAGAAAAAGAATGATTTGGAACGCAGGGTGAATCTCCCTCACAGTTTGGGATGCAGACATGTGGTGCAACATGGTACTGCAAAAGAAGCAGTTCTCTGAGTAGGCATTTCTCTTCCATCAAGCTTCCCTGGCACACACAAAGAATCTTCCACACACGTATACTGACTGTCAACCTGTCTGTTGTCATATATTGTGGTGTAGCTCCTGTGTGGTGCTCACATACTACCTTCCCATTGCATGCAGAGATGGACAAAAGTCAACTTGTAGCATAACTTCATATCTAATTTGTGAAGACAGTTTTGCAGGATATAACTTTTTAAAGTTATGTATATTTATCTATTAATATAATATTGTCTGTCTCTGTTATTGTGACCATATTGCTTCTTGGCAGTCAGTACTTTGGATTTATTTTAGGGTAAGAGGTTTCAGATAATTGACTTTCTTTGCTTTTAAATTTCCTCATGATAAAGTCAGTATGAGGAGTCAAACTGAGGATTTAAGGCCAAACTGTAACACCACAACAGGTCAGCGGTTATGACACTATTAAACTGTCTGAATAATTGAAATATAAGCAGTTCAATTTCCATTTTAGTTTTTTCTTTTTACAAAACTCTTGTCAGCTCCATCACAAAAAAATGAATGCAGAGGTTGTCAGGCTGCCAGGTATGTTTGGATCCTCAGAGCTGTTTCCTGTATTTATTGTGTCCACTGAGATTCAAATCAATAAAAACAAAATAAAGCTGAATATTTGGGAATCATTTTCCAGCTGATGTCAATGTTTGATAAAAAGTAAATCACTCTAAGTCCATTACAGCTCTTCCCATCTGGGACATTAATGTCGGCATTAAAATTCATGACAATCCATCAAAAGGTTGTTGAGATATTATAGCTTGGACCAAAGTCTTGGGCCGACTCACCAACAGACAGACTGACATAAAATCATCCTAAAATGTGATCATAAATGGCTTAAATATTTGTGAATTAAAAGCATTAAAGCCTCTGAAAACCTGGTCTAAAATAGTAAAAATATCAAAGTTGGGTGTCATAATACGTTTTTCAAAAAAATCATATGTATGTATGTAAAACACAACTTTTTTTTACTGTTTAGACCCTGCGAATTGTGTGGCCACAATGTTTTGCTGTTTGTGCCAGGGTGTTTTTCTTAGTGGCACTCAAAGTTAGTTGCAAAGCTTGCACTTCACGATTCAGAAAAGGCCAAAGAGAATTTTCCCCCAGGGCCCATTACTGAGGTCAATAAACAATAACTGCGAACACCTCACTTGATTATCTCAAATAGTTTTTGTGCCCAAATACCATAAAATGTAATGAGCTGTGTGAATACATATGTAGCCATTAACAAGACAGTGTCAGGAGGGGATCAGCTTGATTATGGGTGATTCAGACATAAATATCTGTTTTCAGCATCACATTTGTCATTGAGCTAATGTGTACATTTTTAAATGTTTTATTCATTCTGGAATGAACAACTACAACTTATCGTATAAAAGATGTATTCTTTGACATTGATACCCATTCATAGGACGGAGTATTCGAGCTACAATGAAAAACACATTTTAATTAGGTTCTTCATGCAACTTTTTTACTGATCAGTTATAGTAACCAATTCAAATTCAGTTCACTCTTTCTCTGTCTGAAATGCTTCCGTCCTCCAATTTTTTCGCAATAATAACATATTTAACATCGTTCCACTTTGCTTTTACTGATGGGATCCTTGGCTTTCATCCAAAAAGTCCCAACAAAGTGCTCTCCGGTCCGTAATTAAATAGTAGATATTGTATTTCACAGAATGCGGCTTTTGTAAATTGTCAACACTGAGTAACTTGAGGAAGTAGATGGCCATTTAGGAAATGAACTGGCACGTATTTTCATGTGTCACCACTCATGAATGAACTGCAGTTGGTTGCATATTCAAAATGCTTATACAAGGCCGATGCTTGTAGGATCTAAGTTAAAGGTGAAGTAAGCGATTTATTTATGTTAATATAAGTGTTAAATCGCTCTTTATTCATACAGTGATCACTTATATAGTGTGCACGTTTCATAAAGCCGATCTCTCAGTCACCCGCTCTGCTGCATGTAATCGTCAAATAAACTTTTCGGAGATCCCACTACCGATAACCAATCAAAAGAGAGAACGCTACAAACCGGCACCCGTCGCACTGCCGGTGCACTGCCGGTGCACACGCAGAGAGCGACAGAGGGGTGAATGTTTGTGCGCCTAAAATGGCGGAGCAGGTAAAAATCCTTTCCAATGTCTGTTTTGATGGTTTTTTTATCATGTTTCATCACACTTATGGATCTGAGATGATGCTAGATAACTCGCTGCTTGAAGACCGCAGTGCATTAATGTGGTGACGTGGGGACGAGGGAGGGGACTGCTAACTGCAGTAACTGACAGGAAGTTAGCTAAACTGAACATTGTGCTAACTAAACCTTTAAAATCTCGGGTTGAGTCTGTTAAAAACATGAGCGTTTTGAACGTGTACGAACATTGACTTATAAGTCAAAGTTCTTTTGTCTGTAATAATGAGTGTGATAGAAAAATATGACTCACATAGGTGTATCACTAAATCTTAACAATGTTCAGCACATTGTAATGCTCTTTCTTTTGGCTATTAGGGTTTCAAAGAAAACACAAATCACTCCCATTTACGCACTATACTGTAATCGGATTTTAGAATGGTAAAGAAAGTGGACAAAAGGACACACACATTTCCAGAGAGAAAACAAGATTTACTGAGATGCAGTCGTCATAAGTTCAGACTTACTTCCTGAATACCAATGGACAATAACGTAATTTAAAAAGTCAAAGAAAAGCGGACTCAATGTTCACTGTGATAGATTATCTGTCTAAAGTGTCTGCAAGTGATGTCATTGAGAGATACATAGTGAGGTAGGAAAAATATATTTAGCAACCTCATACACTGTCATGCTTTGGGGAATGATGTGGAGTAATGTGTACTCACTGGCCACTTTATTAGGTACACCTGTTCAATGGCTTATAAAAACAAAAAAGCTGATCAGCCAATAACATGGCAGAAAATCAATGCATTTAGGCATGTAGACATGGTCAAGACAAGGTGCTGAAGTCAAACCGAGCATCAGAATGGGAAAGAAAGGGGCACAAAGGCACAGACAAGGAGCATAAACACAGATTAAAGTATTTTGGAGTTCCTAATCATCACCGCGGGCGACTGAAGCTGGTCCTATGGGCGTGTCCTAATGCCATACACTGGAACATTATAATGAGCGTTTAAGCAGTGCAGACACTAAATCTACAACACTAAGATTGCAGCAGCGCTACTGCTACTGTTGGTCTGACCGGATATAACCTCACTAAATCTCACACGCAGGACCGAAGGGTAATTCACTGTCCTCTCCAGAGACAATGGCTGTGTTCGAAACAGCCTACTAACATCTTCCCTCCTACATACTCAACATGTATACTCCACACTGTTTACAATCGATTGTGTATGCGAGGTTCGTCGGACCGTTTACACTGAAGTATACAGAAGTGTTAAAGAATTTAAAAAAAAACTTCTGTGTCATTTGAAAAGACGCAATGCATTGTGGGGCGGTTGAGTAGGAAAAGTAACCTATTGATCCAACACAAAATCTTCCCGGAAATAAGTACTCATCCGGGCATTTCTCGCCTTCACAAACTATTTCGCATACAGAACCACAACCAACTGAAATTGACTTTAAAATTAGTATGAGTAGGACGTTAGTAGGGCTTTTCGAAAACAGCCAGTGTGAAGTCAGCAAATGATCATACAAGTAACCAAGAGAGGTCCTACTAATGTTTGTGTTTGTTGGTGGCAAGATCATTTGGGCCAAGTGTTGAGGTTAACAACTGAATTGGACATTTGGATTGTCTTATTGAGATTGTCTGTTGACATGACTATTCCTGCTGCAAGATAATTGCATGAAATAGCATAAAACATCTCCCTTAAAGCTATAATGCATAATTTCTGGCCCCCCATGAGGAATTCTGAGTTTGTAAAGTCTGCCACACTGAGAAATATAGAGAGAGTTATGTGGGGAAGAGGTGTAATCAACTTTGTGTCAACTTGTTTGGCGATGGCTTCAATGTAAGCGATCTTCATTGATATGGAAAAGTTACGCACTATAGCTTTAATAATATGATATGATATCTCTCTTTGTAATAGCTATGGGAAGATGCTGGATTCATACTAGGCCTATCAATATAATAATGGATTTTGTAGTAGGGGCTACAGTGATCAGAAAAGTAAATGAGGCGTCGCAACTGCACAATCGTATAAAAATCCATGCGCAAACAAGCCCTATTTTACCTTTCAAAATGAAATAAAAACAAGCAATATCATATTGAGTGGTATTAGAAATAGGCCTATGTAACCCTACACTATGGACAAGCTGCTGAGACGTTGTGAACTTCTAGTCGCTAATTACCGGGTTGAGGAACTGCTGGACTTGCTGTGGGACGCAGCTAGAGCCAGCAGAGCAGAGCAGCGCGCCAGGGTAGGCTGCGGACCGTGGAGACCCGTCCCGTGTGCTTTCAGGACGATTTTGCGACTTTTATTGGGGCGTATTGCTGTCAAAAAATAACCTCCATGAAGGCATACACATACCCGCTTTATGATTTAGTTTTTAGGGTGTCGCCACAGCGCTGGTTTAAGTGTCCAAACGGTTATGCGCGTAAAGACGGTCCGGCATGACCGACAGGGAGAGCGCTGAACACGGCATCTCATCACCGACAACCCCCGCTGGTCGGATGGTGCCAACAAAATGACTCGAGCTCTCTCCATCCTCGCTTACTTCTTCTCTGTGATTCAATGTAAGTGTATCTTTCTTTCGCTATGACTTATCCTGTAGTGTAGGCTACCTGGTATCATGTGCTGTTATGTTATATTCATTTGGTTGAAAGTGCCTTTGTGCGTATAAGTGATTTGTCTTTTTTTGTGTGTCCCAACGTGGAAGTTTTCAGTGCAATGGCTCAGCTGCTCATGTTGCAACAGCTCAAACGATACAGAAGACAATATATATTTGAATCTGAATACTGAATTGAAGTACATAGTAAATTAAAATCCCATGCATGAAAAGCAAGTTCAGCTCAGATATGATACAACTGTTTTTCACCACTGTGATGAGTCAGTCCCGCAATCAAAAGTGGCCTGTAGTCACAAAATCAGCCATCAGATCTTATCTAGCCTATATATAGATATTAAGAGTATAGGGTCACCAGCAATCACAACCTCTACAACTGAGAATACAGCCTTTCAAACCGAGATATAGCCAATACTTTTCTTTACTTCTTCAACATGTGCAAAGCTGGTCTACTTGGTGAGATCAAAGGGGCTCAAAGTTTCCCTGTAGTCTCTCTGAAGGATAAGTCTATTCATTTGTATCTCTTTATGTGTCACAGCCTGTGCATGTGTTGTGTTGGAAATGTATGACATTTAAAGGTGGAGTCTGTGATTCTGATCGCTTGTCTTGTCTAAATCAGTGAATATCTCCTCAAAATCCGCTGCCTGTACGTGTGTGTACAAAAAAAAAATCTGGTGTAAATACACAGCCTAGGCACTGTAAACGGGGATGTTGCTGGCTAGGGTAGGCCCCCTTTCTTTGCATTCCAAAATGTGATTTTGGCAACAATCTTTCTCAAGAATAGCTGACTCCACCTTTGAATGAGAGTGTGTATACAAGCAGACATCCACAATGACAAACAGCAGTCAACCAAACATTCATACCAATAAAATATAGATAAAACATGTGCCAGTGTGCATATAAATATATGACCAGGCTATAAAGCACTGGTAAAGGAATTATTGCACAATGGTAATAGCGGAAGAGGAGATGTGGATTGATGTTGCATTGGGCATAATAAATTATAATGAGAGGTGGAAGGCTGTACAAGAGGAAGTGTTTGTAATTCATAACACCTCAGTTAACCTTTGCCCTGTGTTTTGGTCCGTACACAGACTCCATTATTATTTCTGGATTCAAACTGTGCGACATTTTAGTAGAATAACGGTTTTGTGGAGTGACCTTATCAAATTCACAATGGCTGACTCTAGCATTGTATTAACAGGCCTGACCTCACTCTCAATCAACATAATGTCAAGTAAACACTCATTGTACGTTGCTCATTTTAGCCATTAAAGTTAAACACACACACACACACACACACACACACACACACACACACACAAACACACACACACACACACATACATTTGAATGGTTATACTTGTGAGGACATTCATTGACGAAATGCATTCCCTAGCCCCTTACCCTAACCCATATCATCAAAACTAAATGCCTAACTCCAACCCTTACACTAACCCTAACATAAACCTCATTCATACCTGAACCTTAAACACTAGTCTTAACCCTCCAACAGCCCTTTAAAGGCCTGTCTCGAAGTGAAAACCGGTCCTCACTTTCCGAAAATGTCCTCACTCTTCTTTTCAACTTCTTAAACTCAAATTGGTTCTCAGAAGAAGAAATAAATAAGTGTTAAAGCACACACACACACACACACAAGTAGCAGCAGGTGACCTCTCGGTAAGCCAGAGCTTGTTTGACTGTGGTCTCCGAGGGCTTTTGACAACACACCATCTGTTAAACAGTGCTGTGGAAGTCGGGCTGTGTTGGATGTTGGATGGGACCAGGGCCAAATAGCTGACAATGGCACAGTGGTGGCAGCATGCTCTGACCCGTGGGGGCTGTAGTCTGTCACCACTGCCATGCCCTGCTAAGCTACCGGGAGTCTGTGGGCCGATAATGACACTCACAGTTTGATACGGAGCAAGAGGTTAAGCTCTGGAGTTGAAGGTCTAACGTTGTACTTACTTATGAGACGCGAAGCAGTGGCGTAAAACAAAACTCTGGGCCTTAGTCTCTGTGGGTCCCATTTCTCCCTTTGTCCATGTTGATTTATTTTTTTCAATTTTGAGATAAGTATAATTTAGTCTACAACCGTTCACATGCATCTGTAGAGTTTAATAGGGCAGTCATTGAGAACTGTTCATACCAAGATAAAAAGTAATAATAATCAATTACTCTGGACACTCTGGTGGCGTAGTGGATAGAGCGTGTACCATATTGGCTCCAAACTTCGTTGCCGTGGTCGTGGGTTCAAATCTGACCCGTGGACCTTTACTGCAGGTCATCCCCGCTCTCTCTGTCTCCCCATTTCAACTCTGTACTGTCCAATAAAGCTGGAAAATGCTAAAAAAGAATCACTTACTGTATATGGGGTAAGTCAGCAGTTTGAAATGACCCCACATATCAACCCCCCTTCCGTAATAGATTGTAGCCGACAATAACTTCACTATGGTTAAATGGGGTGAAATAAGGGCCACATGTTTTCATGATTTTATGCTTTGATAGGTCATTTTGAAAGACATTTTCACATGAAATTGTAGCTAAGTCATCACATAGCTCCACAAACGCGACATGTGGTAATTCTCTGAGGTTCTGAAGTCATGAGTATCACTCTACTGAGTATTGACAACGCCAGCGATTATTTTTAAACGTGGCCATCAGTTACAGTCTAGCCTCATTACCGTGGAGACCGCCAGTTAGTCGACTCAGCTATACGTACCGTGAGGGGGCATTAATAACTAACAGCATGTAACGGGAATGGAATGGTTGTAGTGCTACATTTATTAATTCTGGTTTAGATAGGAAATGCTGATCATCAGTTACAATCAGGGTCTGTCTTCACCTTTGACACGGGCACCATTTATCATGGACTTAGGGAAAGAGATGCCCTGCGTTCCGAATCGCATACTCTTTCTTTTTTCTATTCTACATACTACAGCCGACAATGAAAATAATCTAGTTAGGATGCAGTAGGCATACTATTGGGACATTCTTAAACGTATTTATTTCATCATAACATTGTGCCTTGATCTTGCCTCTTGCTTTTATATCCGTCGCATCCCCGTTTGTTTTCATATGGAGGATCCGTTGATGTGACGTCACTTAAAGTTCGCACTGGATTATGTGTCAGAATTTCTACCGTACTAAATAGTAGAAAGTATGCGATTCGGAACGCAGGGATGGAGTTAAAGTGTTGGTATTCAGAGTGTATTCTCCTTTTAAAAGATACTCCAAGTGGCTTTGCTATAGGGAAATAAAAGAAAAATCGTTCCTCTTCCCAAATAAAATGACCTATTAGGAAATTGTTGGGTTCTTCATATCATAACATTTCTCATATTCAGAGCATATTCTCCTTTTAAAAGATACTCCAAGTAGTTTGGCTTTTATTAATATGCTGTGAAAATATCGGCCCTCTTCCCAAATACAATTACTTACAAGGACATTTTTGGCTTCTTCAATATCATTTCTACCCCGATGCCAACCCTGGGCCCCCTTAATTGACAGATAATGTTACTGGAGTGGATACTGATACTGGAAAGTTAGATTGTGCAGCTTGGTCATTTTTATTTATAGGTTTTCAAAGTTGTAGCGCAGAGGCAATGTCTTAAAGTTCGATTGTTTAGTTAAAAATCAGGTGTGGTGGATGTGAATTACATTGTATTCGACCAGTACCATATAGGCCTATGTCAATACCAAAACAGCAGTTGGTTTAGGCTTTACATACAGAGAGAGAAAGTAGAGGTTTAAAAGTCATGGTGGATAATCCTGTAGCATTGGTCAGTTCATTTTGGCCTTTAAAGGAACACCCTTTCAATAAAACAACAAATCAAATCTCTAAGTGCCAATTTTCTGCGGTCATTGCTTTTTGCTCTGCCAAATATACGTCAACACAACAGGGCCTTTACTCCAATCAGATGTGATTTGGGTGCAAGTTGCTAGCCCTGCACATTAATTAAACCTGCACTTAACAATTAGCTAACAGGCTGCAGCGGCATGCAGTTATATCATGTTTTTTTTACATGTTTAATAAATCACTAATGAGGTCTGATTTGTTCAGTTATCCCTCATCTGCTCAGGAATTAAGTATTTTTGATGTTGTTTTAGCGTATGGAATTTTTTGGAAATAAATAATTAATAAGTGGAAAGAAGATAAAAAAAACTAAATAAAAAATACTCTAAATTACAAGTTTAATATGGTGTAAATTTGGGTCCCTTGGTAACTTGGGGCCCAAGGCAATCACCTACCTTTAGCTACCTTTAAATGGAGGCCAATAGGCGTCTATGGCTCCATTGGTCACCACCATATTGCTAAGCCACACCCACTTTGAGTGATCCAATCGAATCTGAAGAAAAAATGTGTCATCTGTTCCCCGTCCACATATTCTGATTCCCTATGAAATACGTCACATTGCAGAAGCTGGAGAAGTTCCAAATTCCTTTTGAATGTGACCTTAAACGTATCCTAATAATACCGCTTTGCCAGACATCAGAATATTATCAAGACTTGGTCTGGAAAAAAGCTTTGGCACACTAAAAATAACCTTTTTTATTGCACACTTAAACTGACCTTTGTTTTGTCTAAGATATTTGGCTTCTATAGTCTGAATACTCAGAATGGCCAGATACCAAAAACAGCAACAAACTGGATTGTTTGGACCAGCTTGTGAAACCACTGCAGAACACTTTAATATCTCATTCTGTGATTTCCAGACAGATCCATCCTCCATTATAAAAATAGCCCACAGTGTGACAGCTGAATGTAATGGCTTCAAACAACCAACACAGCAGTTTAGAAATATACGGTTATGCAAATAACGCTTTAGCCAATCTGTAATTGTTGGTCCTAATGGATTAAAATCAGCAAGGGAAAATACCAGCATAACGAATCTTTGTTTGTGTTAATTCTAGCGGCCCCTTTGGACAAAAGCGGTAGTTTTTTTTACACCACCAGCTGTTGTTCCTGGGTGAGCGTAACCATGACAAAGGCATTAACCAGAACCAAATACAGCGTTCTTTGCACTGATGGTCTCGTTTGCTGTTACATGTAATTTAGGATCATCAGAGGAAAATTTGACTGTTTCAGAAATATTTAAACGTTACTCGTAGCTACTTTAAGTTCCATGCAATAGCTCCTCAGTTCAATTCGAAATAAATCAACAGTATCCAACAACTTTAACCAAGTCACAGCATTCATGGCCCTTTGTCTGAGCACGTAGTCTTCCCCCTTGGAGAACTACTGTAGGTCTAAAGGTTTCTTGATATTGGTATTTCTACACTCAACACCACACTTGAACACATAAATAAATAATATCTAAATATATAAATACATAATTGATCACTGAATATAACCATGTCGCCACCAGGCCTCAGCTGTGCAGACTCGGAGGAGCGTCTCATGAACTGGCTGCTGGGAAAGAATCGCTACAACCCGCTCATCCGCCCGGCCCTCAACCGGACCGAGAGGGTCACCGTCAAACTGCTAGTGTCTCTGGCTCAACTCATCAGTGTGGTAAGGCACCAGAGTGTGTGTGTGTGTGTGTGTGTGTGTGTGTGTGTGTGTGTGTGTGTGTGTGTGTGTGTGTGTATGTGTGTGTATGTGTGTGTGTGTGTGTGTGTGTGTGTGTGTGTGTGTCTGTGTGTGTGTGTGTGTGTGTGTGTGTGTGTGTGTGTGTGTGTGTGTGTGTGTGTGTGTGTGTGTGTGTGTGCATACTATATGTGTGTTAAGAAGAAAGTTAGAAAGGTAGAGGTTGACAGAAAAGACAAGGCTTTTCAGTTCAGTTCATTGCAAACCGGCCCTTTGTGCAGAAAGGCTCTATAGCTGCAAACGGATGGATGAAGTGGAGGATAGATCTGGTCAGCTGTGATCTCTGCCCGCGTCACGTCCAGATTGAAACTTCAGCACATTGGATTAAAAGGGCCATAAAGCTGTTTTAGCCTCAGCGATAGAGGCTCCCCTCTGATTTACAGTGCAGGCCCCAGCTTCCAGCAGCAAAGGTTCACTCACAGCTGCAGTTTATGGGTTTTGCATTGTACCCCTTGGAGTAATTTGCATTTTTCTATCAATTTATTGAAAGTGTGTATGTGATTGCAATGTGATTACTATGCCACCAATAAACCTGCTACCACTGTCCTCAGATCTTAAATAACCTTTTATTTGCAATGAACGTTGCTGGAGACAAGTAGCTGTTGATTCCGTATGCGAGACTGTGTTGTTTGCTTGTTACACCATAAGAAACTACCTTTGTTTTAAGGGCATATAAGCAAAGTGTGTAATTTATTATAATAATATCTAGCGTAATATATTTCAGATGTGTAAGTAATTAGCATCTCTCTAACAGTTATTCCCAACCTTTTTTGTCTGACACACGCATGGGGTCCTGTTATATTAACTAAAGTAGGCTATATCCCATCAACTTCATGTTCCAAAAGGTTGGTTTGAGTGGATTTTAGCGGGGTTTTATTTACTCTACTTGCTATTACTATTAGCCACCAATTTCCACCATTGTATCCACTACTTTTTGAATGGTAAACTGTATATCTAGATGAGAATAATTAGCATCTCACTTTTGCATTTTTGCAGAATGAGAGAGAACAGATCATGACCACAAATGTCTGGCTCACTCAGGTAAGTGTCATGTCGTGTTAAATGTCCTTCCGCCTGATCTTGAATTTAACCATAACGACTTATCCCTTCTCAATGTGGAACAAAACGCTTCTGTAATTGTGCTTCGAACTTATTTCACTGATAATCAAGCATGTAAATAGCAATTTGCTGGTCTTGAGATGGTGTGTGGAAGTAGAATTTGACGGCCAGGTCACTCTGTCTTTCCAGCACTGGGTGGACTACAGGTTGTCATGGGACCCTGCGAAGTACGAAGGCATCGACAAGCTGCGTATCCCCTCCAGACACATCTGGCTCCCGGATATCGTTCTGTACAACAAGTAAGCATCCCTGGGTCATGTCGTAGTGTTAAGTTAATTTGATTTGATTTGATTTGATTGAAATTTATTTTGAACATGTAAAAGAAAAAACTGAAAAAAAAATGAAAATATACAGAAAATAATGATGTTGTACAAAATAGAAAGCAAAATTAGTCACATGAATGACAAATACTTGATAATTGTAACAACATGTTCGAAAAGGAGTTACAGTTACTGTTACAGAGATATTTAACAAGCTTTTGTGAGAGACAAATATTCTTGTAATGAATTCTGATCTTTGTCTCTGAATGGGAATGGGAAACTATCTCTTAGACATTAAGCCTTGTTTTTAAACTGAGCGGTGCAATTAGGTTTGGCACAGTACGGTACGGCAAGGTGTGGTTCCATAGGGTTATACACTGATTGGTCGACAGAATCACCATTTCCCTGCGAGAGATGTGTTACGTTCTTCTTTTCATTGAATTGATTTGGTGGCCTAGACTGTGTCTTGTGGAAACGCAAGACAGATCTAGTATTGCTCTTCCGTACCAAACCAAACTGTACTGCTCAGTGGAAATGAGGCATTTGAGAAATAACATTAATTAAGATGGTTTCTGGTTCGTTCTTGGCAGTCGACAAATAACCAATACAAATGTTCTGTATGAGTAGCTTTCCTCTGCAGGTTTGACAACACAAGCCTCAGAAATTAACACACAAGCTATGTATCTAAAATGATTCTCTCTCTTTCATCCCTCTCTCATAGTGCTGACGGTACCTACGAGGTGACAGTCTTCACCAACGCGATCGTTCTTTTCAACGGCAGCGTCAACTGGCTTCCTCCCGCCATCTACAAAAGCGCCTGTAAGATCGAAGTCAAACATTTCCCCTTCGACCAGCAGAACTGCACCCTCAAGTTCCGCTCCTGGACCTACGATCACACGGAGATAGACTTGATCTTGAAGTCTAACGTGGCCAGTATGGATGACTTTACCCCCAGTGGAGAATGGGACATCTTGGCTTTACCGGGGAGACGGACTGTCAACCCTCTGGACCCAACCTATGTGGACGTCACCTACGACTTCATCATTAAGAGGAAGCCCCTTTTCTACACCATCAACCTCATAATTCCCTGTATTCTGATCACGTCTCTAGCCATCTTGGTCTTCTACTTGCCTTCGGACTGTGGTGAGAAGATGACCCTCTGTATCTCCGTGCTATTGGCTCTCACTGTGTTCTTGCTTTTGATCTCAAAGATCGTCCCGCCCACTTCACTGGACGTCCCGTTGATTGGCAAGTACCTGATGTTCACTATGGTGTTGGTAACCTTCTCCATTATAACCAGTGTGTGTGTGCTTAACGTGCACCACCGATCTCCTAGCACCCACACCATGCCTTCCTGGGTCAAGCTGGTATTCCTGGTCAAACTTCCTGCTTTGCTGTTCATGAGACGCCCAAGCAATAACTCGGCACGCCAGAGACTTCGCCAGCAGCGGTGTCTGCGGGCGAGGAGATCCATTTTGGGCTTGGGTTACCCAGTTGTGTCCAAATCCGGTATCACCATGTCATCGTCTGCCCTGCTGTCTTCCGAATCGGCCTACTCCACCCCGGGACACAAAAATACAGCTCCTCCAATGGGGTATGGCCACTCTAATAGGAAAGGGGATTCACGTACACATGATTACCTGCCAAGTGGTTTCAATTCTACCCAGGACTTCCAGCAGAGAAGCAACCCAGACTGGCCTGCCGATGTCCAGGAGGCGGTGAACGGAGTGCGCTTTGTGGCTGAGCACATGATGGGAGATGATGATGATCAGAGTGTACGTATACCTATTGTTTTATTACATCGATCTGCACAGTGCTTTAATTGATTGATTGGTTTGATTGACTTGGGTGTTCTGCACCATATGGCACCCTCCCCATATGGACTTACAAAACACGAGTCAGTAACAATGACTGGGATGCCCACATGACAAATCATCTCATACAGTTCCATAAATTCATCAAGAAAACATTTCAAAACATTCAATTTCCACAACAAAAATGTCTCAGTCTGTTGAATAACTGAGTCTCTGTTTTAGTTGCCATGCATTTTCTGCAAACTTGCCAAGACTATTAACTACATAAACAAATACATTTCAAAGCATCCTTTTTGTGTTACTGTTAAAAGTTACTCGCTTTAGGTAAGTTTAGACTCAATACCCCCCTCATACATTGATTCTGATCCTCATAAACGGGACCAAACTTGTTCATATTGACTCGATAACATTTACTGTACTGTCTGTCTGTGACCTCTGAAACGCAGGACGAAATACCACTAACTTAAATAGTGGGTGTGACACAGCAAACTGAAAGCAGACATGGGACAATCAATCGCGTTGCCTGATAAATCAATAGAATGAGGGGAGGCAACCAGGAGTGAGAAATGACTTGTTCCAAAAACATCCAAGGACAACATTAAAAATGGGGTGAAAGGGTCAACGGCTTATTCAGCGAAGGTCTCAGCAATATGAAAATGGTCCTTACAAGGATATAACTTAACTATGTTCCCATTGAAATATTTGTCAGTCAGTAACCTAACAATAATGTTACCTATATTAGTCAATATAATTTATATATACTGTATATAGCAGTATATAACAGTATACACAATAAAGGATATTCCACTGCATACGCCCTTTATACAACAGTGAGGAACCAATCAGATCGCTTGATTCAAGCCACCTGTTTTAAAAATGTAGATGATTTAGGTAAGATTTGTCACTTTCACACTTATTAATTCATTAATTAACTCAGTAAGACTATCTGCCCTCGAGTGGCTGCACTGAGAAAAGGCATCGTCCACAGTTATCACACAAAAGCTTCTCTGCAAGTTCATTATAATAAACGCTTGTGTAACTGACAAAATTATTATTATTTTATTTTGTGTGTGTATTTGCAGGTGATAGAGGACTGGAAGTATGTGGCCATGGTGGTGGATCGTATGTTCCTGTGGATCTTTATCATTGTGTGTGTGACGGGAACTCTAGGTTTATTCCTTCAGCCAATCTTCCAAGCTCAGATCGTTCCCAACCAGAACCCCATCACAGAAACTCCTCGCATATGATGAACTGAAAAGGAGACAAGGGCCAAGGGGCGCTCCGGTGGTGTAGTGGATAGAGCGCGTACCATTTTGGATCCGGCCTTTGTTGCAGTGGTCGCGGGTTCAAATCCGACTCGTGGACCTTTACTGCGGGCCATCCCCCTCTCTCTCTCTGTCTTCCCATCTCAACTCTGTACTGTCTAATAAGGCTTGAAAATGCCCAAAAAATATCTTTAAAAAAAAGGAGACAGGGCCATGTTTGGGATTTTCTTCAAGCTATTTTATTAAAGTAAGCAGTTTGCAGATGGAGTTGTAAAACCTTCTTCGGGGTTATTGTGTAGAATTTTTGGGCATTTTTCAGAACAGACTTGGTAGTAATATAATATAATTAGGGCTGTCAAGCGATTAAAAAAATGTATCTAATTAATTACAGGCTCTGTGATTAATTAATCTAAATTAATCGCATACTTATATGACACTTGTATGCCTGTTTATAAACAACTGTATAGGCTTCTCTCTCTCTCTCTCGCTCTCTGTCTCCCCCCCCCATCTCTCGTAACTTCTGCTTCTTGCTAAATGACGACTGTCTATCTTCCACACAACAGACAGCGCTGCACTGCCACAGGTGCGGTGCGCATAGCCTATGCCGACTCATTCACCGTCCTACTCATAGCCAAAAATATTGAGACACACACACACACACACACACACACATACACAAAGGAGGAAAAAAGACAGGCATATGCCAGCTAGGAAGAGTGAGAGGGGGCGGGTGTCCGTTTGTGGGAGACGATCGCAGCTAGCAAACAGAGACACGGAGGAAGATTGAGAGATACTGTTTTGAACCTACATTGTTAATTAGGCACCCACTAAATCAATAATGCACAGACACTGCGGAGAATAACAAAAGACGTATTCCTACCTTCATGCTTATTTGCCCGGAGCAGCCCATAACAAATCCATAAAGTCCTCGGCCTCTTTCCCCTGCTTCTTTCTTTACTCTTTAATCCCGTGCGGGCCGTGTCAGCAAGCTACAGGTGCAGCTTCGCTATCGTCTCACCTCTTTTGCACCGGGTCATAGGGCAATATAGAAGTGTGATTAATAATTTTTTTAATCACGTTAATTTTTCTGTGATTAATTAATCGAAATGAACGCGTTAATTTGACAGCCCTAAATATAATATTCATAAAAATGGTTTAATTAGTGTATTATTACCGGGGGCGGGGGAACCACTAGATGCAGCTCAATACTCTGATATTACACACTGTACCTTTAAAAACCTGTGGTATACTGGCAGGGATCAAAAAGCACTAAGAGTAAAATTGTCTGTGCCAGAGGAAAAAAAGGAATTGCAACAACCATTGTGTACACAAGTGGAATCGACCAAATCATTGTACACGATAGAACATGGATAAAATGTCTTCTACAAAGAAAAATCATGTTGTATACAGCAATAGAACCCTCAAAGGAACCCCAATTTTGAGGAAATGGTACGTCTGCACGGAAGGGACCTAATGTACCATCATTGAACAGAGGTTATTACCCCCTAATGTCAACAAAGGGACATCTGCCAAACTGAACTCTTGCAGAAATATACCCACTAGGACGAAAGATAAGATATGAGGAACATCTGTCTACTGTCAGACGTGGTTTGACTCATTATTTGTGTTAAAAAAGTTATATTCCCGTGTCATTGACTTTTGATGTGTGATTAAAGAATGGATAGTAAAGATCAACGGTGTCCTCTTTCACTTTGATTAAAAACTATGAAATCCCCCAATAAAGTCTTGACATTGTCGGGGTCTTGCCAAAGTGCTTAGTTAATCTATGTTGCTCGGCAATAACATGTTATCCTTAAAGCTAATGGGTACACGGAGGAAGGTGCCAATTCTAATATTTCATCGCTAAGGTAACGAGGCTGTTCACTTGAAATGTGAGAATGTGTGACCGGGCAAAAAAAAAATCGTGGGAGAAGGAGCTGATGTTTTTTGAAATTTCCTGAGAACCATTGTATACCCATAAACCTGATACTTAATGTGTCGTTAAAGCTATAGTGTGTAACTTATGTTGTCCCCATGAGGAATTCAGAGTAATTACAACAATAGTCGGCGCAACTAAATGAGGTAAGCCTTCGTTGATAGCTCATAGATTTTATAACTTCTGCTGTACGTCCAGGTTTGTTTTTTCTTAGAAGTAGAATCAACAAAGGAAACATTTATTTTTTCGTATTTTTCTCAACTCCAGCACGAGTTTATAAACACTGCCATACTGAGGAATAGAGCGAGAGTTTTGTTGAGCGGATAGACTTAATCAACTTTGTGTCAACTCCTCTGGCGATGGCGTGAATGCAACAGACATTGTTTTTAAATGAAAAAGTTACACAATATAGCTTTAATCAAAACAACATCTACGGCTTAGCATCTGTAAAGAACAGACATAAAAAAAACGTAATTGTTACAGACCCGGTAATCTCATGGACAGTCATATGTACATTTCCTCCAGCGTTAAGTATCTGTTAATGGCTTATATTTCTTCAGACCGACAAGTGGACCTTCACCCACACACAACATACACCACTCAATATACAGTGCTGAGTCAGTGGGGCTCCTTCGAGATTCTTGGCTCCTTTTGTGACACTGTCATTTAAATCAAGGGATAGCAATCAGTGTGTTAAATGCATGGAATCGCTTTACCTAAATCTCTTTTTTTTCACCAGTTGTCAAGATCAGCCATTGCTTTTTCATTAACGTGTTCGCGTCCTGTCATTAGTGAAGAGTGACAGCGACAATCCATCATCTGTTTCAAATCCAAACAAGCCTGGAAGAATAGTCACTGAACGCTCAACGGAAGGTCCCATAAATCACACTGGCAGCAGCCTTTGGTCATTAGTTTCCAATAGGATATGCATGGGGAAACTAAATAACAACATTGCTCCGGAGCACAGTGGAAGCCAAGTGGTTACTGTGTAGGCCATATCATTGCAACATCGCTGGTTTCGATTCTAGCTGGAGACGTTGCATGTTGTAGGCAACCCCCCTTTCTTCTGCAATGTTTCCTGCCTGCCTCTAAATCTATTTCTATCCAATAAAGGAAAAGAAACAAAAAAAAACAAAAAAACATTGAGACCGTTGAGAACTGTCCTGTCCCAATTTGTTTGTTACCAGCAAAGATATACCCTTATATAGACCTAAACAATGTGTGGATTCAACGTTTTTTAATCAAAGTATTTTTAAATATACAGGATACCCTTTTGTCGCTTCAAGTCAAAATGTATTCTTGTTATTCTTGCTGATGACGTGAATGTGTGGGTGCACAAACAACTGAAGTTTCCATTGTATAGAGGGCTGTCTTTCGACTAAAAGCTTTCTGAAGGTCAAATTAAGATTTATGTCTACGCGTATGTGATATTATCATTTATTACTCCCCCTAGGGAACACTTCTTGTTTGACCTGCCGCCACTTAAAGGTGTTGAGAACGCAGGGTCACACACCAAACAGCATCTCTGCTGTCGGAAAGGATTTAATTATTGTTTGAGGACACTTTGGCTAGAAAGCACTTGGACCTCCCCTTCATACGGCTAAAAAATACCAAACCACTATGCCATCCAATAAGAAGGAAACACATTAGTTTGAAATTACAGTAAAAAAAAAAGTAAAGCCAGATTTTAAGACATAACTAGGCCTATGTCACTGTGTGATATATATGTGGGCCTATGCCTCCAGATATTGTACATTTTGTAAAAAAACAAACAACTCAAAATCAATAAGAATCAATCAAGATAATGTATGTTATGTCCCTAAACTGCCACAGAGGGCCCACTCAGACCCAAACCCAGACACAGCACACAGAATATTGATCTTTTTCTGATGAAGTGAAAGCTTCTTCTTTTGGTTTTCACAAGGACACTGTGAGGGGGCACTATGTGTGACTGAGTCTGTGAGCACCAGCTGGAGCCATGTTCACTGTCCATGGGAAATTTTAGCTCTGCACAACGTTGGTGCCAATTAGTCTTTATGCAAGAGATCTGACCGTGTTTCAGATTAGATGTAGTATAATATTGACAAAGGAAACTGAATTAACTAGTTAATCCAGTCAAGGGATTATTTTAATCTAATTGAAGCTTGCTGTGATTTAAAATGTGACACCAGTCTTTAACCTGTTCCATCACATCAAGTCGCCCTATAGGTGGCGCATTTTTTGCAGTGCAGTTTCTCCGTTGCTCTCCCTCCCTCTCTCTCTTTCTCTCTCTCCATCCCTCCCTCTCCGCTCCCTTCTCTATCCCGTCTCCCTCTTTCTCTCTCTCTCTCCATCTCCATCTCTCTCTCTCTTTCCCTCTCTCTCTCTCTCTCTCTCTCTGAAACTGCAGACGCGCTTTCCCTCTCCACACTTTCTCCTGCTGTCTGCTACATGGAGACACTGCTGCTGCTACTGACCTGATAGACAGTCTGTGCTACTGACCCTGGATGGATTGATTCATATTGATTTTATCACTTAAAAGAAAAGGATGAAGGGAAATATTTTCTTTGTTTTGCCAACATGTTCCATCCTCCTGTTTCTCCTGCCTGGTAAGTAATAACCTAATACTTTGACTTAACATCTTACTTGTTGCTTTGCACATTAATATTGACACAATGTATGATGTAAAAGACCTGTGCAATATTAGCAATTAAAAATTGTCATTTTGAAATTACATAGGTGAATAAAACTGTATGCTCATGATCAAATATTACAATTTAACTGGTAATATTCTTGGAAATCCAGGTGATAAGTAATGACATTTAGCCTATTGTTGTTATACATTTTAATTGATGCATGTGTTTATAGGTGTCACATTTTTATTTATGTTACACTTAGGGAAACCTTTGGAAAAAAAGGAGGATATGTGGAATATGAAATTACACAGTGCTCCCCTAGATTCATTTATTTACATTTACTCAATAAAAGCACATTTATTAATGCATTATTAATGCGTCTCAAATGCCTAATATATTCTGAATTTGGCAAGATGTACAGGCAGTGCCACACATGGACCATTTGGAAGATCACAAGCATGGCAAGTGGATTAGGATTAGTTATAACTGCTGCAAAAAAATTAATCATTGTCCACAAAATAAGTCTTGAAAATATGTCTTATTTTGATTAGCTGATGATCAATTTCTCTAGACAAATAAAAAGTTGTGGTTGACAAATAACTCCTTTATAGAGTTATAATAGTATTGCCATTTTTTTATTTACAGGTTGTAGGGACATAAACAAAACCTTAATCAATACCCAAAAATCTTTAAAAGAAGAAGAAAGAAAGTGACACGCACTCACACACAGATCCAGGAGAAGAGTTACTATCAACTCAACAAAATGCATCAAAACTACAGTATGTCTAGAGGACACAAGCTCCTGCCAGCACAAATCATCCATTCACTGTAGCCAAGGTTTCAGTATCAATAAAATAACCTTAGAAATATGGCATTGAATTTGAAATACAGACAGAAATGTCCTGGTCCCCTGGATTTATGTAGATTAAACATTGGTCCGTTTGCTATAATGACACATTTTGAACACAGCTGTAGCCTACTCTATAATAAAGCACATTGCAGTGTCATTCATGTCTGACCCTCTGCTCTCTCTCAGGAGTCTCCTGCTCCGTTGCAGAACACAAGCTTTTCTCTGTGATATTCTCTCACTACAACCAGTACATACGGCCCGTGGAGAATGTGTCTGACCCGGTGGTTGTACAGTTTGAGGTCTCCATGTCACAGCTGGTCAAAGTGGTAAGTGGCCTGTGTGTGTGTTTGTGTGTGTGTGTGTGTGTGTGTGTGTGTGTGTGTGTGTGTGTGTGTGTGTGTGTGTGTGTGTGTGTGTGTGTGTGTCTGTCTGTGTGTGTGTGTGTCTGTCTGTGTGTCTGTGTGTGTCTGTGTGTCTGTGTATCTGTCAAGTGCTGATGTGATGTATGTTGTTGTACCTGTGTGCATGGTGGTGGGAAAGTGGAACTGACTTCCCAGGGCTTGAACGAGTGTGGTGGCCCTCGAAAACCTGAAATATTTTAGCTATTTTCGTCTTGGTATGAACAGTTCTTTGTGATAGTTGTAGACTCAATTATTTGTAAGACAAAAAAAAAGTGTTTTGCTACGCCCCTGCTTTTGTGTTAAGTGGGGCTATCATAAACAGCATTACATCTGGAGTGTCTTAGCATATAGAAATAGCAGCCTGGGTTCATAATCCTGGGTGATCTAAATGATAAAAGGGGGCTGTGTGGCTGATTGTCTGGCCTGAGACGAGATGGGCAGTGTCAGCTGTCTGAGGGCCTTTCAGTTTAGGAAGAAGCTTCTATCACTCCATCACTGACACTTCAAACGACGCCTTTTGGATTTAGCGTCAGTCAGTAGATTGTGATTGTGCTGCTGGAGCTAGCTGCAGACAGACGGCTGTGTCTCCCTGCTCAGACAGACAGGTCAAAAACAGAGGGAGATAATCAAGCAGAAAGGTATCACAGTTGGACAGGGAGGACAGCTTCATTCACAAGATCAACAGCCTCGGATGCTTTGTACTCAATCACGTCAGGCTATGTGTGTGCGTGTCTGTCTGTCTGTCTGTCTGTGTGTGTGTGTGTGTGTGTGTGTGTGTGTGTGTGTGTGTGTGTGTGGTGTGTGTGTGTGTGTGTGTGTGTGTGTGTGTGTGTGTGTGTGTGTGTGTGTGTGTGTGTAACAAGAAGAAATCCTCGTCAGCTCTTTTATTCTAAACATTTGACCAATATCACCTTTGTAGAGATGGTTAGGGAAAAAAAGCATTCACATTGGCGACATTTTTATACAGAATAATGTGTTAATTAGGTAGATTTGGAATTGCTTGCCAGTAGATTGTGTTAGGCCTACCTTTGGGCAGAGCATGGCTAGCTGTTTATTGTCTTCGTACTACTACCGTTTTTTACTTCGTTTTTCTTATGGTTTCTTATCTTTAATTAATTAATATTGTTATGTTGCTGCTCTGTGAATGTTGAGGGACCAAGCCTAAGATTTTTAGTCTTGTGTACTGTACAATAAGAAAAGTGCTTGTGATTCTGATTCTATTCTTCATGCATAGCTAAGCTAGCTGTCTCATCTTACTCTTGGCCAGAAACAATATCAAGCTATTTCTTTAAATGTGTAATATTCAGCAATTCAATAATTGTTTTTATCTAATAATAGCCAATAGTGCATGTAACTATACTCAACAAAAATATAAACGCAACACTTTTGTTTTTGCTCCCATTTTTCATGAGATGGACTTAAAGATCTAAAATTCATTCCAGATACACAATTATACCATTTCTCTCAAACATTGTTCACAAATCTGTCTAAATGTGTGATAGTGAGCACCTCTGCTTTGCTGAGATAATCCATCCCACCTCACAGGTGTGCCACATCAAGATGCTGATTTGACATCATGATTAGTGCACAGGTGTGCCTTAGACTGTCCACAATAAAAGGCCACCCTGAAATGTGCAGTTTTGTCTCACAGCAAAATGCCACAGATGCCACAAGCATTGAGGGAGCGTGCAATTGGCATGCTGACAGCAGGAATGTCAACCAGATCTGTTGCTCGTGCATTGAATGTTCATTTCTCCACCATAAGCCGTCTCCAGCAACTTCGCATAGCCATTGAAGAGGAGTGGACCAACATTCCACAGGCCACAATTGACAATCTGATAAACTCTATGCGAAGAAGATGTTTTGCACTGCATGGAGAAATGGTGGTCACACCAGATACTGACTGGTTCTGAGTCCCCAGACCCCCAATAAAGCAAAAAAATGCACATTTCAGAGTGGCCTTTTATTGTGTACAGTCTAAGGCACACCTGTGCACTAATCATGATGTCAGATCAGCATCTTGATGTGGCACACCTGTGAGGTGGGATGGATTATCTCAGCAAAGCAGAAGTGCTCACTATCACACATTTAGACAGATTTGTGAACAATGTTTGAGAGACATGGTACAATTGTGTATCTGGAATGAATTTTAGATCTTTAAGTCCATCTCATGAAAAATGGGAGCAAAAACAAAAGTGTTGCGTTTATATTTTTGTTGAGTGTATGTATACAATAACATACAATAGTATCCTCTACACAAGGGTTTTTCTGGACAGTTATAATAGACAGTGGAGGCGGTCACACACCTGTGGCCATTGCAATCTATTTTCCTTTGCCCGAGTACAGCCAATGTCTTTTTTCTTTCACGGAAAAGAAGCCCCACACAATGATAGATGACTATTGTTCCCTACCCACACCTGAGGCCTCTAACTCAGAAGCAATTGGTATCGGTCGGCCTACACCAATTACTACAGTGCTGTGTGTGAGGGCTAATCTAGACCATCAATAGCCTCTCCGCTCGAGCTGGGTCAGTTATCATCTAACAATCAGGGAACATGTGACAGCTCGTGCTTGAGGGTGTCAGAGAAGGTGCTTTGGTGGATAGTTGGAACAGAGATTGCTCTTTCAAGAATGAGTTTTAGATTTTGAGGTGTGTGTGTGTGTGTGTGTGTGTTCACTTTCCTTGCGAGCATTTATTTTTTTGGAGAAGATTGATACCACTCTCATGTCACTGAAATATGAAGCTTTATAGCTAGAAATCAAGCTACAGATATCATGTTCATGTTAACGATATACTTATTTTGATGAAATTGCTTGGAATAACAATAAAATAAAAAGTGAAGTAAAATTAACAATTGGCAAAATGATGTTTGCAGAGGTGGTGTCATTGCCCTTGTTGGTGGGTCTTGTTCAGATACATAATTCCAATGCATGAATATTCAGACATGCTAGAAATTCAATGGCTTTTTTGTTTTCAAAATCCGATGGAACAGATACTGTATACTTCCATACTGAGCTGTTATAATTAAAGTTGAGTGTGTGCTGCGGTCTACCGGTTCTGGTTGTCATGTGTGTCACACTCTGGACTTGTAGGACTCAGGTGTGTCTCTTTAAATCCTGTTGTCTGGGATACGCTGAGGTTTCACCCGCCAGACATCACATGCACAGACAAACTATCCTCACTGGTGATATGGATAAATTCCTGTGGTAGCGTTTTTTGCTGTCTTAACAATGTTACCTAAAGTACGAGTTTATAAAAATCTCAAGTAAAGAGGTACAAATGAAACACCAAAGTACGGTTTACATGTTCACATGTAATCCCTTGTAATTTGAAAGTGCCTTTATCATTGAAAGTGAAAAATGTCTTAACCCTTGTATGGTAGGGGAGAACGGGGGAATCTGAGGCATCGGGTAATGTGAGCCACCCCCTGTATCTAGGCAACGGAAAACATTAGTGGTCATGTGAGATATATGTTTTCAAGCCCCTCTCATTTCCCCTTGGCCCTGAAAGAGAGGACCTCATGGTGCTGTGGTAAGCATGGTTTTTTCACCAAAATAGGTATTTTGCATGTAAAAGTAAATTTTCTTGCTGTCAACTTAATCAACTGTTGTGCCAAATCAAATGTATTCATGCAGAAAAACTTCTATCATACGTGTTGATGAACTACCAACATATGAAATCATGTGATGCTGATAACTGAAGATTAGCCTGAAATGCTAAGAGAGGTAGTTTTTTCTCAAATTGTGGTGGTGGGGGAAAGTGAGCCAAATACTGTGGGGGAAAGTGAGCCACTGTCTCACTTTCCCCCACCATGAGGCACAAGTTAAGTTTAGTCTTAAACATATTTTAATGTAATATTACATGACATATGTTTTATTTTAATGTCATACACATTGTAGAAAAGCCATCATGCCAAGGAAATACACCAGGAAGACGACTTGGGGCAACCACACAGAAAGAGCACCTTCTCATCTTTCCCTGTAACCTTCAGGGCTGGAATGTAGAGTAGACCTAGTTGTAGAGTATGACAGGCTTATGTTATAATCCAGTTGGGTCTTCTCCTGTGTCCCAGGCTGTTCGCGCTGGTTCTGATTTTCCTATGCTTTGACCCCCAGACACTAGCTGGCTCTAAGGGTCCTGTGTTGTGACCCCCAGACTGTGTTCTAATCTAACTGGTTCTATCTTTCATTTGAATCTTATTAAAACCTTTTGAATTATAATATGTTGTATTTGATTTTGTTCAGAGTTACTGTCAAGTGTTTAGAAAATTTGCTTTGCTTAATTGACCAAACCCCATCATTCTTTTACTAGTCCGACATTAGTTCTGGAATGTGTGGCTAGCTTTCAGGATTCTTACTGTTACAATATGTGTTGTTATGGTAGTTTCAGAGTGGAAAAAATAAGTGGATCAGTTTACCCCACAGCTGGGGTAAAGTGAGCCACATGACAACTTTTTTTAAAACAATCATATTTTCACTGCCCTTTGTCTTGAAAAAAATCTGCTAATGCCCATTTCTAGGAAACATCCTGAATTAATGGGAAATGTGTAAATTTGAGTAATAAATCATTTTAGCTCGCTTAGAGAGGAGCAAATGTAAAAAGTGGCTCAGATTACCCCGTTCTCCCCTACATGAAATGGAAGTTGAATATGAGAATTGTATGTGTGCCATATTTGGTTGGTTGTGCTTATGTTTCATAGGGCTGCTTTCTTGGCCAGGTCATTAATTCAAAAGAGATCTTTATCTCAATGAATTTTACCTGTTTAAATGAAATTGATATTGATGATTCACTGTTTAAATGTTGTTTTTTAAATGTTGCTAGAAGGTCTCACCCTTCATTATCATGATGAATTGCGCTCTGTTCTCAGGATGAACTCAATCAAATCATGGAGACCAACCTGTGGCTGAGGCATGTAAGTAGTTGACGATGCGTGACTGTGACAAATAGACCTTGAGCAAGGACATCCAGTATGGATCAGGCAAGCCGTCTGTCTTACGTGATTCCTAACAACTATACAGAAGTTGAATAATTCATGGAAGGAAAGCATTTTAGAAAAAAGAAAAAAAAATCCTATAAACCAAATGCACTGAGATTTCAAAGTCAATTTTATGATGTTTTTGAAAAAAAATGTGACAGTGATTTGGAATTTCTCTTTCTTGCCAAAAGTCCATAATATCCCATCTGACACTTGGACAGAAACCTCTGAGCATCTGCAGCACTCTGGACATTAAACATTACACCGATTTAACCTCATTTATTACACGGCACTGCTAAATGCTGTGTTCTGATTGCTTAATCACGGCATTCTACAGGGCAATAATATCTCAATAATGACCCGCTGTTAAGGATAATTCACCGTTGCTATGGACCTGTACAGACCGACCAACACTGCCTGTCATATCAATCTGCTGACGACTACAAACAGTTACATTATACTTTTTACACGGCAGGATATGTATAAATCCCTTATCAACACTGTTTAATCAGCGGTGACACAGTGGACGCAGTGGACGCAAGTGGACAGAATGTGACAGTTCCATCTAGGTGTCCATACATCAGGGGTTAATCCACACCTATGGAATGTTCTCCAGCCAATCAGAATAGAGTATTCACACAGACTATGGTATTCAAATCATAACTTTAAACAACATTTTGCTTCAATGAATTGATACATTTAGTCAGTAAGTAAGTAGTCAGTATGTTAGTGTTATAAGCTGTGCGTTGGGCTCCTGTTAACCTTGTTTGTCTTTAAATCTCGAGAGTGACCCGTTCACTATACCTTATCTCTTACTTGTATATCATTATCATTGCAGCACTCTAAACCTGAAAAAATAAACCTTAAACAACTGATTTAACCTCACTTGTAATTTCATAATCACTTAGAACAAGTCTAACACAACGATAAAACAGTGAGCACATACAGGGCTTAATGGTTTAGGTCATTTACTCAGTCCCACACTAGTGTATCCGCTGTCAGCTTGCATAGTGCAGTGAGCCAGTTTTGAACCGAATAGAGCAGGCTAGGTCTCCGGGTCCCATATTACAAGTGCTTAGTAAATACTCATCTGTGCTGTCCGTACTAAAGGGGTTAGGATGGTATTTCTCTGTGGTCCACTGTAACTGTTTCACTTGTTTTAATGTCATCTGTTGTTTAAGAGTCTATCTGGGCAATGTACACACAACAGGGTAAGATACATCTCCCTTTCTGGCCATCAAAATCATAGAGTACACTCTATATACTTACTGTTTGTAGAATAGTGTTACAATTGTTTTTGTCTTGGTTTGCTTGACCAATGTTGGTTTATACGTCTCGTGAGGATAACTGGCTGTTCTCAAAAGAGTGTTAAAACCAGTGGCACAAAGGTCTATTAAACACACTATAAACCGTGTTGCATTATAACTACTCTAAGACCACATAATGTATAAACTCTGTTAATATGCCACAATTGATCTTTCGAGGTTAAATAAAGGAAAATTAATTGGAAATTATGAAGAATTCTCGCTGTTTTTATGAGACATTTCACAAGAGAATCAGTCGGAGTAGAATTGTATAGTAAAAGATAATCACCAGCAGGACACATCTGGTGGCCTATTGCTTTTATGACGGTTTTGTGGCTTAATAAAGATGTTAATGATACACTTATTTTGATCAAATTGCTTGGAATACAAATAAAATAGAAAAAGTACAAGGCAAGGCAAGTTTATTTATATAGCACAATTCAGACACAAGGCCATTCAAAGTGCTTTACAGGGGCAAGATTAAAATACATAATACACATTGAAAAAGCGAATGGAAAGAAAAATCATTTAAAATCTAATGAATACAAAAAGAACTTTTAAATTCAATAAAATTGCAGGTTCAAATGGAAACAGAAAAGTCTTCAGACTTGATTTAAAAGAGCTGAGAGTTGTAGCAGACCCAATTAACAATTGGCAAAATGATGTTTGCAGAGGTGGGCGTATCTTTGCCCTTGTCTGGTGGGTCTTGTTTGGAAGTGGCTTTTGAAATGGCAGTATTGGTCGGACAGTCCATCAGTCTAGATTGGACATTTATGCCCCCAAGAGGATTTGTTGACACTGGTGATCCGGTGACCTTTCGACTAGCCATCTCTTGAGGTGGATATTTGTGGTGTTGGAGTGAAATGTCTCAACTAATACTGGATGGATTACCATGTTCCCTTCGTGACAACATTTATAAACTGTAACGATTGTTTAAAGGTGCTAAGAGGGACTTTTAAATATTTCTGAAACAGTTAAATGTTTCCTCTAATAATCATACATTACGTGTAACAGCAAACAAGACCATCAGTGCAAAGACTGATATTCTTAATCGTTTTTCGTAACGCCTTTGTCAAGGGTACGCTCACCCAGGAACTACAGCTGGCGTAGTAAAATCACTACTGCTTTTGTCAAAAGGGGTGCAAGAATGAAGAACAACTCAAAGTACCTTTCTCTCAACCATCTCTCAAATACGGTTCTATAAGTTCTTAGCTATTGTTTCAAAGTTTTGTCTGACTTTGTACTTTTCTTCATCTTGTTTTTCATGCAAATGAATCACTCTGTTTTGTTTTCTTCACAGATTTGGAACGACTACAAACTGAGATGGAATCCTAAGGAATTTGGAGGCGTTGAGTTTATCAGAGTGCCATCCAACAGGATCTGGAAGCCAGACATTGTGCTGTACAACAAGTGAGCGTAACAACAACACATTAGGAAAGCTGGCTCGAAATCATCATTGATTTTCTTTTGGATGCATTTGCCATTGACTATTTCAGAACAATGGCATTGTATCAGTCTCCAGTGCTGATATTGCTTTAGCCTTGAGTGCATGAGGCGTATCAGAGGGTGTTATCATTAACTGAAACCACAATGCATCTTTTTTTGATTGATTTCTCCAAGACAGAATAGCAAATTGATTTTAACCTTCAATTTTATCTTTCCATGACTCAGTCTCCAACCGTCAATCTCCCTGTGTTCCAAATCGAATACTCCAGACTAGAGTTCCCTGTGAGGTCTTAAAAGCATTAAAAAAGCAAAAAACATTGAATTAATATTTATATTCTTCAAAATAAGGCATTAAAAGTATTGAATTACTCCGACAAAGTATTAAACTTCCTTTAAAAAGGTCTTATATTTTTGGATTTTTTTGAATAATTACCTGGAGAGGGGTCGTTATTTGACAAATTGCCTACGCACTTTTTGATTTTGTTATTAAGACTATACACACACTTCACAAAGCTATTACATCAATGTTAGTGTAGAAATGTGTGTTTAAAGTTATTTGTTCTATGTGACGTTCTTCTGCTGCAGTGGATTGTGGGTCAGAATCGCCCAAAAAAGCACGCTGATCTCCACACTAAAAATCACGACCGGTTGCAGTAGTAGGGCATCTGGGTATTTTTAAGCACGCTGCATCTGACCACATGTATTGGGACATCCTAAATCTTTTTTCTACCATACTTAATAGCACGGAAGTATGGAGATTGGAACACCGCCACTGTCTTATATGTTCTCTTTCCTCTCTCTACAGTGCAGTCGGCGATTTCCAGGTGGACGACAAAACCAAAGCCATGCTTCGCTACAATGGCGACGTCACCTGGATCCCCCCGGCCATATTCAAGAGCTCCTGTAAGATCGACGTCACTTACTTCCCCTTCGACTACCAAAACTGCACCATGAAATTCGGCTCGTGGACGTACGACAAAGCCAAGATCGATCTAGTGTTGATCGGCTCCTCCATTAACCTTCAAGACTTCTGGGAGAGCGGCGAGTGGACCATAATCGACGCTCCCGGTTACAAGCACGACATCAAGTACAACTGCTGCGAGGAAATCTACACGGATATCACATACTCTTTGTACATTCGCCGATTGCCCCTTTTCTACACCATCAACATGATTATCCCTTGTCTACTGATATCCTTCCTAACCGTGCTTGTGTTCTACCTTCCGTCCGACTGTGGCGAAAAAATCACTTTGTGTATATCGGTGCTGCTGTCGTTAACTGTTTTCCTACTGGTCATAACTGAGACCATCCCATCCACTTCCTTAGTCATCCCGTTGATTGGCGAGTACCTCCTTTTTACCATGATTTTCGTCACCCTCTCGATCGTGATCACCGTTTTTGTCTTGAACGTCCACTATCGCACGCCCAAGACACACACCATGCCTTGCTGGGTGCGGACTGTCTTCCTGGGCTTACTTCCAAAGGTGATGTTTATGACAAGACCGGAGAGGGACCCCGAGCAAGTCACAGTGACCGAAAGCATTCAAACCGACAGACAAACAAGGCCTTGCTCGATTCACACGTCTTGCACTTTGCAAAAGCAGGCGCATAAACCTCAAGCGCTACCCTCAAGTGTTGTGTCCACCTTGACGAATCGGCAACGGATTTTCAATAACACGGAGCTCTCGAATCTCAATAACTTAAGTAGAGATCAGGGGAAAATTACGGGATCTACGTTCCTGTGTTGCGAGGGACGTTGCAACTGTTGCTGGCACCAAAGAACCAGCAAACTACCAACGGATTCAGGGGGTGGAAGCGGAGGGCTGGGCAGCCTTGGGGCAGGGCTGACTGGAGGCAGGGCTTGTGGGGTGGGAGGAGGAGGGGGAGGGGCAAGCAGCAGCCAGGGCTCCAGCTCTGACTCTACTGATGGAGGGATGGTGTCCGTCTTGTCGCTCTCGCCGGAGGTCAGGGAGGCCTTAGAGAGCGTCAAGTACATCGCAGAGAACATGAGGCTACAGAACGAAGCGAAGGAGGTGAGGGATCTGTGGATGAATGGATTCATTTATTTATTTTGAAAATAAAAAGTGATTATTTATACAGATAAGAAAACAACAAAACAAAGAGTTGGTGGGAGTAAAGACTTATACAGCACTACTCCATTCTCACTTCTCTATCCACTCATAGATCATTTAACTTTTACTCCCAAAATGTAAAGGTGCAACAAAGGTGTATTTTGGTATCATGTATATCAGTGTAGATATTGTATAAAGGATTATTGCAAGGTCATACAAAATGTATTATACACTAATTAAAACACTTTTTTCAAGTGTGTTCTGAAAAAAAATCCTATTCCCTTTACCTGCTTCACCTTTAAATATAAATATGAAACCTATCCCAAAAATATATTTTCCTTAGATTGATTTATGAGTATGTATTGCTTCAACCCATAACACTTAACTCCACCTGATGATAAAATCCTTTCAAACTATCACTTTAAAACGTTGAGGGAAATTATGACGTCACTGAAAATTGTTTTTCCCTCTGTCATCCTCTCCCAGGTTCAGGATGACTGGAAGTATGTTGCCATGGTTATCGACAGGATCTTCCTCTGGGTTTTTGTCCTTGTTTGTATCCTGGGAACAGCCGGCCTCTTCCTGCAGCCGCTGCTACTCTGGGAAGACATTTGAGTGACTTTTTAAGATTATTTTCTGCATTTTTTATTCATTTTTTGCTTTATTAAACAGTTTGGAGAGACAGAGATGAAATGGGGCAGAGAGCGGAATGACATGTAGAGATCGACCACGGGCTGGATTCTAACAGGGGTCTGCTGTGAAGAGGACTGAGCCTCTGTTGGGGAGTGGGAGGCGCTCTACCCACTACACCACAAGCGCCCTACATTTTAATTGCTTTTACAAAACTCATACACTTGTCTGTTGAACTACACAGGCCATAATTCATTGCTTTAAGATTCTCTTCGTGGCTCACATAGAGACAATCACATAGTGGATCCAATGTCAAGAAGAACAGATTTGTAGATGACTGTGTCTTTAACATTTGTCTGATGCTAATGTTTTATTGACTGCTTCCCCCCGCAGACAGTAAAGTTGATGAATTTTGTTTGACAAAGTGGTTCAAGGACTCTTGAATGCTCAGGACAAACTGTGACAAAAACCATGGTGGTAATTTCATTGTGTTAAATAGACCTGCAGTGAATGTCAATATAATCCCAAATTGACAAGGCCTTGTTACGCCCTTGCAGTAACTGAGATATGTTATTTGTTATCTTGGTGAGTAAGAGAATGGACATGGTGATTCATTCTATTGAGTTTGTAGCCCCTTATTTCAAGTTAAGGAAGGGTGTACGTACATACATTTACAAATCATTAGCCTCATAGCATAATTGCCTTAATCATATTTACTCTACTCTATTTTTACTCTCTACATCTACTCTACTCTACCCTACTCTATAACCCTTAACATATGACTTAGGCAATTATGCTATTAGGCTAACGAAAAGTAGATCTAGAATAGAGTAGATGTAGAATAGAGTAGATGTAGAGTAAAAGTAGAGTAAATATGATTTAGGCAATTATGCTATGAGGCTAACGAAATGCAACCATGAGGCTGCAAGAAGGCCCAATATAATATTTGAATGACCAATATGTTCCAAAACAAGAACATCTCAAATGTTTTCTTCTTTAAAATGTGAAATCCTTACTGTGTGCCAAGCCAACAATATGTGTTTTATTTATGGAGCTAACCGAAAAAAAACAGTTTATCATCATAACATTTCCATGGATTTCTGAGAACTGAGAACCAAGCAAATATGTGGACTGTGTTCAAAGACTGACCTCATGTGGTGAATGTATGCTACTACAAATGTTAGCGAGGCCTTTTTCACAGTTAAAGGGATATGTCACTGAGTTTGTCACTATCTCTGTCATTGATGCATATCATTCCTTGTTGGAAAATGTAATTAATTTTTATACTGGTATTTAATGTCCTAAATGCATGAAGAGAGCTGGATAGCGATGGAATTCTGAATTGGACGACAATTAGATATGTATAGAATGTCATTTAAGCCTTAGATCATGCAAATTGGATGTTCACAATGGCCTGAAAGTATCCAAAAAGATCGAAATTAGTTCTTTTTCACTCATATTTCTGTAAATAAATCTTATAACCATAGTTACACAAGGTGGATCTCTTTTGTATCGACTGTTTCCCTGAAGCAGTGGGATGTAGATGTAATTTCTTGGAGGCCACTGGGACTCTTGTTTATTGCGCTGTTGCACTTCATCTGTGCCTCGGTGGAGCTAACTCAGCTCATTGGATCACAATCAATACAGAGAGAGAGTGATGAAAGACCTTATTAGATTCCTCTATCCATTCTTCTTGGCCCTAAATACACCCTGAGTTCCAAATCGCACACGCTTTCTTTTTTCTATTCTACATACTACATCTGACGATACAAATAATCTAGTTAAGATGCAGTATGCTACAATTGGGACATACTTTTACCTATTTTTTTCATCATAACATCGCGCCTTGATCTTGCCTCTTGCTTTTATATCCGTCTTGCTAATTGATCACACCTGTGTGTGATTGAGTGACTCAGCACACCTGAGCTCACTCAATCAGTGGCAAACTAAGGGAAGGGGACACACAGACAAAACACATGGCCATACGTAACACAAACAGACATGGTTTAGTAAAATAAACACCAAAATGTATATTTTGGAGCTTTACATTTTACCAGTATGAAAGATGACATTGTAATGCACATAAAAATCTCCAACTTGACCAATGCTTGAAACATTTTTTTTCACCTGCAATATAGTATAGCCCTCAACAACAGTCTCCCTGTTACATACAAGCTACCAAATGTACAGCATAAAGTACACACTTAAAGAGCTGTGGTTTAATAGCATAGCAATAGCACATAAGCATACATTGGTAAGGGGATGACATATTTAAAGATTTGTTTTCTTATTTTATCAGCTACTATGCTAAAAGTCAAACTCACATTGTACACTCCTACATGTACTATGTATGGGGGGGCTGACTGTGTGTATGTTACACACTGATTCATATTATACTTAAATCAGCAGTGTGTAGAATTTTGTTTATTTTTTCATAGCAGACTTTGTAGAAAATTAGCATTAGTTAGTACGTTTAATTTAGCACATCAAAGCTGAAATTTATTTTTAGATTTTTTTTTCTTTCTTAGAAAGGGTCTCTTACATCTCTGTATTTCTCCATACCATGGACCAAGGCATGGGCGCCGCCATTTTGGAAGCGTCATAGTTGGAATGTCATCAGCTCTAGAGAAGCACAGATCGGAACAGCTGGCCACACTGTGTCCATCAGAACTACCAGTTGGAATGTTCTTGAAGAAGTTCTGTTGCTTCTCTGAACGGGAGCCATAGAGACCAACTGTTGTGATCTAGAATTGTACCACTTGATGATGTCATATTACACACTGCACATTTTAACTAAGAAAAATCAGGACAGATGGAGAGCAACAAGAAAACCCAGCCCATATTAATTGAATCCTGGCAGGGAAGCAGGGTCGGATACTGTACTACTCTGTCGCATCAGATAAGAAAAAAACCCCTGGGCGAATACATTGAATTAAATCTCACTCAGAAACGTACATGTGGCTGATCCACTGGAAGGCACGAGATCTTCCAACCAGATACTGTGAGATGTACGGACTTAAACGAGATTATAAGGCTCTGAATACAGTCCCTGCGTTCCAAATCACATACTCTTTCTTTTTACTACACTACATACTAAAGTACAGAGGAGTTTTAGGGCCACAGGAGAGAAAGACAAATCATATAAGGAAGATTTTTTCATTATGTTGAAATGTCAAGAATAAAGACGAATACTCCAAAATGCTATTGGAGTTAGTGGGGCATTTGGGTATTCTCAGCATACTACAATTGACCTGCATGTATTGGGACATCCTAAATCTTTTTCTGGCATACTCAATAGTATGGAAGTATGGGGATTGGAACGCAGGGTGTGAGATGTACGGACTTGTTTAACCCATGTTTAATTTTGGAACACGGGCCTTCAAAATGTAACGTCACACGCACCACAGGCTGAACAGGAAATGGACAAATATGGTTTGTGCACATTTAATCTTTCGAATGTAGACAAGAAACTGATACAGGGTTTCACAAGGTGCTGTGGAAGCTGCCTGTGGGTGTCACATTGCTTATGATTATGACTATAATCCTCCTTCTTCTGTGCAAGTACCTTGAGAACTGATATATTGAATTGATTGTGTGTGGGCTATGTATAATTAGGTTAAGCGTTGTGTTAAGTGAAATTGTATGTATCTTACCGTACTTTTCTTTACTTACTGTATCTTCAAGGTGTTCTCGCAAAGCAGGTCACAAGCCAATCTGATGGTGAGTTTAGGAAGACATCTGGGCTTTGCATTCTCAATACGATTGGTTTGCCTTATATGGGCGTTGCATTGTCAATAAGATATTTTTTTTTGCCTTATATCGATTTATCAATTCAATGTCTTCCTCTGTTTTTACAGCTGTGTTTACTCCACGAATAGTTATTCACCCTCCATGATGAACAAGAGAGGACACAACATCATTCAGATTATGGTCATAGGTAAGACGTTTTTCATTTATGTGAAAGCCTTAAGCCAATGTTATTATTTCTCTCCCAAATCTGTCTTCGGTATAGTAGTTTTGAGGCCTACTCAAACGCTGAGTTCTACATACTAATAATTTTCAAACAATGCAAATGTGTTTGTCATATAAATGACAAACAAAACTAAGTAGGTATTTACCAAGTATTTTTTAACTGATTCAGACTCCGCTTCAACATAAAAACAGAGTGGATATATATATATATATATTTTTTTCACTCATGTTTTTATGAGGTTTTTTTTCATGTCCATTCCAATGGACGCCAGGACACGATGCACGTAAAATGCCATAAAAACATTAAAAATAAGAGGCATATATGTCCTCAGGTATGGCCTAAACATCTGGAACTGGATGTTTTTGAGTCTGTGTAAGGTGCTGAACTTGATAGGTGTATCACAGCGAGGGTAGGGAACAGCAGTGGGGTCATCACCAGGAAAGCCCAGTGCCTACTAGAAGAGAGAGAAATGCTATGACGCAATCTGAACATGCACATGAAGACAATATGTGTAGGATTGTAGATAAGATGACATGCAAAATAAATCAGTTTTGCCTTCGGTTAACGATCATGGAACTTCCAACACATAACCATGCTTTTTATAGTAGGCTAATTAACCTGTAAAAAGGTTATTCACCCGACTCCTGATGTCCATTGCAAAATTAATTACATGACATATGTTCAAAATAACTTCAAATATTATCACTTGTAATAGTTAAAATTATACTGAGAGCATGTTTGTTTGGCCAGCATGAACATAAATGTAGATTGAAAATGGGCAGTTACTCTTCCCTCTCTGGATCGGCTCAGCCATACTTGTCTAGTCAGATGTCTGTCTGTAGCCTCGTTTGAGAAGGAGCCGTCTTGCTCAGACCCTCGCAATTATGACGCGCGTCTTGCTGAGCGCACAGCAAAAATGCTGCAAAAATGCTGTGCGCTCAGCAAGACGAGCGTCATGATTGCGCAGGTCTTAGCAAGACGGCTCCTTCTCAAACGAGGCTACTCTCTCAGAGCATGCTCTAAGTCATTACATGATTTTGATTGGATAATCAGGATCCAATCAGTAACCAGTAGTGCTGACATCATCCAATTACAGAGTATCTATTGGTTTAGAGAAAGAAATATGTCATGTCCATTCCAATGGACGCATTGGAGTGGTTAAGAATCACGTTCCACATTATTAAGCAGGCTACATGTTTCAAGCACTATGGGAAAGGAAAAGGATCTCATTGCTGCCGAAAAGCGTCAAATAGTGCAATACCTTGGACAAGGTATGAAAACATTAGATATTTCAAAGAAACTGAAGCGTGATCATCGTACTGTGAAGAGATTTGTGGCTGATTCAGAGCACACACGGGTTCGTGCAGATAAAGGTATAATGAGGAAGATTTCTGCCAGACAAATTCATCGGATAAAGAGAGCAGCTGCTAAAATGCCGTTACAGAGCAGCAGACAGGTATTTGAAGCCGCTGGTGCCTCTGGAGTCGCGCGAACCTCAAGGTGTAGGATCCTCCAGAGGTTTGCAGGATTTTTGCATTGAACAAAAATTGACTGAGTCTATTGCTGATGTTAGTGTCACACAATGTCAAGTTGATCCATTTATTTACCGTTACGTTGCAGACGTACGCTCATACGTGTTTGTGCATGTTGTCTGTATGTTTCTATACATACATTTGGAAGGAGGAGGAGGGTGTATAGGAAATGTAATTTGTACCAATATACCTTGTTTCACATTTTCCATTTCAAAATTATAAAATAAAATCTATAAAACAACAACAACAACGTAACATTGATGAAATATCTTGCCTATGCCTTTAATTGTGTGTTTACAGTGTGGTGAGACAGCAGGAAAGTACAAACATGTTGGTGGAAGGGCCGAGGCAGGAAGAGGATCTGGAAACAGAAGATGGTATGTTGGGAAAATTGTGTTATAGTAAAGTCATACTCCAGGGGGAGGGAAAATTAGATTACCCAGGAGGGTTTTGACAGAAAACATAACCCAGCTTCATCCTGGTCTGTTTAAATGCACCCTGCGTTCCAAATCACATACTTTTTCTTTGTACACTAACACTACTAAAGTACAGAAGACTTTAAGGGCCACAGGAGAGAAAACAAATCAGATAAGGAAGTTTTTTTTTCATTATGTTGAGAAATGTCAAGAATAAAGACGAATACTCTAAAATGCTATTGTAGTCAGTGGGGCATTCATGTATTTTCAGCATACTACAATTGACGTGCATGTATTGGGACATCCTAAATCTTTTTTTGGCATACTCAATAGTAGGGAAGTATGGGGATTGGAACACAGCGACAGTATGACCTCCAGCAAGATGTATGAAACAATAAGGACCTTATACGTGTTGTCTTTTCCCCCAGCTATTTTCTAACGCAAATCAAAGCATAAACTGTACAAAACATTATGGAAAGAGATCCACCTGTTTCTGTTAATGTTCTAGTTGTTTTGAAGTTTGTTGAATTATTTTCTACACTCACTACATGTCCTGTGGTCATTGGGACCGTCCAAAAAGAAATGTCCTACATGAAACGCTTATATTGTTAATAGTTAATAATAGTTAGTTAGTATCATATAAACATACAATGGGTGGTGATAATAGAAATAAATATGTTTTCATTCATTTCAGAGGAATCAGAAGAATCATCCAGCATGGAAGAAGAACGGTATGAATATAAATATATTTTTCATAATATTTATAATTACATTTTTTACCTTTTGAAACTAAGGCTTCAGTACGTTTTAGAATAAATTCGTAATATTTTATGTTACATTGGGCAAGTGAAACTGAACTAACTAACTGAGGGATGGAACATTCATATATGGAGTGAATATTTGAGCTTTAAAAAAGGTAATGTTACAGTTCCATTTGAGGAAAGAGAAAAACAAATTGATTTAGTCTTGCCTGTCAATCACAACATTTAAATTTTATCTATATAAATGTTACAACACCTTTTTATGTTGTATTATTTTTATAATTATTGTTGTTAATTGCCAATATTTCCTCAGTATTTACAATGAGCCGCCTGCCGAGGAATGCTCTGATGACTGTGGTGGAGTGTACAGTGTTGCAGGTAAGAGAACAACCTTGCTTGTGTATTACCGCCCTCCACAGGTTAGATATTGAACTAGATTTTTACAGTCCTGTATTCATCATCTGTGTTTTAATAATTTCAAACTATCACTTTAAAACGTTGAGGGAATTTATGACGTCACTGAAAATTGTTTTTCCTCTGTCATCCTCTCCCAGGTTCAGGATGACTGGAAGTACGTTGCCATGGTTATCGACAGGATCTTCCTCTGGGTTTTTGTCCTTGTTTGTATCCTGGGAACAGCCGGCCTCTTCCTGCAGCCGCTGCTACTCTGGGAAGACATTTGAGTGACTTTTTAAGATTATTTTCTGCATTTTTTATTTATTTTTTGCTTTATTAAACAGTTTGGAGAGACAGAGATGAAATGGGGCAGAGAGGGGAATGACATGCAGAGAACGACCACGGGCTGGATTCTAACCCGGGTCTGCTGTGAAGAGGACTGAGCCTCTATTGGGGAGTGGGGGGGCGCTCTACCCACTACACCACAAGCGCCCTACATATTGATTACTTTTACAAAACTCATACACTTGTCTGTTGAACTACAGGCCATAATTCAATACATTTAAGATTCTCCTCGTGGCTCACATAGAGACAATCACAGAGTGGATCCAATGTCAAGAAGAACATATTTGTAGATGACTGTCTGTAAAATGATGATGCTAATGGTTTATTGACTGCTTCCCCCTACAGACAAAGGCCATGATTTTTATTTTTTTGACAAAGTAGTTCAAGGACTCTCGAATGCTCAGGACAAACTGTGACAAAGACCATGGTGGTAATTTCATTGTGTTTGAAATAGTTCTACAGTGAATGTCAATGTAATCCAAAATTGACTAGGCCCTGGTTACGCCCTTGCAGTAACATAGATCTGTAATCGATCGTTATCTTGGTGAGTAAAGAATGGACATGGTGATTCATTCTATTGAGTTTGTATCACCTACGTAGCACCTAATTTCATATTAAGGAAGTATATGTAGTCCTACATACATTTACAAATGCAACCATGATGCTGCAAGGCCCAATATTTAAATAACCATTGTTTTCCATGACAAGAAAATCTTCTATTTTCTTCTTTAATATGTGAAGTCCTTACTGAGTGCCAAGCCAACAATATATGATTTTTATTTTATCGGAGTTAACAGAGAACAATATGTATCATAACATCTCCATGGATTTCTGTTTCTGAGGACCAAGCAAAGACTATGTTCAAAGACTGACCTCATGTGGTGATGTTGTGCTACTACACATGATAGCGAGACCTTTTTGACAGTTAAAGGGATATGTCACCTTTTTTGTCACAATCTCTGTTGTTGATGCATTACATTCCTTCTTCGAACATATAATGCATTTTTGTACTGGTATTTCATGTCCTAAATGCATGAAGAGAGCTGGATAGCGATGGAATTCTGAATTGGATGACAATTAGATACACAGAAAATTTCATTTTATCTTTAGATCATGCAAATTGGATGTTCACAATGGCCTGAAAGTATCCAAAAAGATCGAAACTAGTTCTTTTTCACTCATATTTCTGTAAATAAATCTTATAAATAGTTACACAAGGTGGATCTCTTTAGTATTGACTGTTTCCCTGAAGCATTGGGATGTAGATGTAATTTCTTGGAGGCCACTGGGACTCTTGTTTATTACTCTGTTGCACTGCATCTGTTCCTCGGTGGAGCTAACTCAGTTTAATGGATCACAATCAATACAGAGAGAGAGTGATAAAAGACCTTATTAGATTCCTCATTGTTTTTCTTTGTCTATCCATTCCTCTTGGCCCTAAATAATACACCCTGCTTTTCAGATCTCATACATTTTCTTTTTTCTATTCTACATTCTACATCTGACGATACAAATAATTTAGTCAGGCTGCAGTATGCTACAATTGGAACATACTTTTACTTATTTTTTTCATCATAACATTGCGCCTTGATCTTGCCTCTTGCTTTTATATCCGTTGCATCCCTGCTTGTTTTCATATGGAGGCTCCGTCGATGTGAAGTCACTTCACGTGCGCATTGGATTATGGGTCAGAATCGCCCAAATAGGATGCTGTTTTCAACACTAAAAATCTCTGCCGGATGTAGTACACATCCGGGCCTTTCTAACCATCCTAAATCTGGCCACAAGAATCGGGATATCCTAAATCTTTTTTCTACCATACTAAATAGAAAGTATGCGATTCGGAACGCACTTCCTGCTCTTACTACACACACAGTATTGCACAGTATTGAAATAAACTATTGTTGAGATAATGGCCGTTACAAATGTTTGTATGGGATAAATGTACAGATGCAAACTGTTAGGTCTCGATCAATCAAGAATTGAATGACAAATCTAAATCTAAATGAACTTGAAACACAAACCCAGCCACCACCCTCCGCATTTTAAAGGATGAAAAGGCGTAAACCACACAGACGCCAGCACAACACACAATCCACCCACAGCATTGTCTACTGAGGGACACAGTCTCTGTGTTCCAATCCCCATACTTCCCTACTATTTAGTATGCCAGAAAAAGATTTAGGATGTACAAAAACACGCACGTCAATTGTAGTATGCTGAAAATACATAAATGCCCCACTAACTCCAATAGCATTTTGGAGTATTCGTCTTTATTCTTGACATTTCTCGACATAATTATAGAAAATCTTCCTTATCTGATTTTTCTCTCTCTCCTGTGGCCCTAAAACTCTTCTGTACTTTAGTATGTAGTGTAGTAAAAAGAAAGAGTATGTGATTTGGAACACAGGGAATGAAGTCACAAGTTCTTCTGCTTACACTGCCCCTTGGAGCAGAGCTAATTGAACACACCTGTGTGTGATTGAGTGACTCAGCACACCTGAGCTCACTCAATCAGTGGCAAACTACGGGAAGGGGACACACACAGACAAAACACATGGCCATACGTAACACAAACAGACATGGTTAGTAAAACAACACGTACATGTAGAAGTTGAAAGAATACATTGTAATGAACCCAAAAATCTCTAACTGGACCAGTGCTTGAAACATTTTTTTTTGCCTTCAGTGTATAGTATAGCCCTAAACAACAGTCTCCCTGTTACGTCCAAGCTACCAAAAGCACAGTATCTCCACACTTAAAGAGCTGTGGTTTTAATGACATAAGCATACATTGGCTAGGGGATGACATAATTCAAAGATTTGAGGGGGGCTGACTGTGTGTATGTTACTGTCTGATTTAAACAAATACTTCACCCATACGGAACCGGCATTCTATCATCATAAAATCACTATTATAATAATGAATGAGGTTTTTCTTCCCTCAGTCTTCCCTAAATCTTCCCTTGCTCTCCTGTTAATCCTAACCCTACATTTTACTAGTGTGACATCACTACTAATCAGACAGTGAGACCATAAAACACTCTTTCTGCCTTTTCTCAGGGTAGATTGAACCAATGTCTACAATGTTTGCACATTTATACTAGGCCTACATGGAATCTCAGAGATCAATACATTTTCATTTTTCCACCAGTGAAGTAGGTCTTTAACTAAAAAAATCTTCTCGCAGCTCTGTCACCGAGAACGTTGTTCTTTCTTCTCGCGGAGTATGTAACAGCCTTAATTACTATGTTAAAGAAGTGCTTACTATGACCAGTAAAAGCACATGTGAACAATGTTCAACCCATGTTTAATTTTGGAACATCTTCAAACGTAACACCACAGGCTGAACAGGAAATGGACAAATATGGTGTCTGCACGTTTACTCTTTCAAATGTAGAGAATAACCGTATGGGTTTCACACAGTGCTGTGGAAGCTGCCTGTGGGGGTCACATTGCTTATGATCATGACTATAATCCTCCTTCTTCTGTGTAAGTACCTTGAGAACTGATATATTTAATTGATTGTATGTATAATTAAGTGAAGCTTAGTGTCAAACAATTATTTTATTTTACTTCTGTTTACTTCACTTTAAGGTGCTCTCGCAAAGCAGGTCACAAGCCAATCTGATGGTGAGCTTAAGAAGACATCTGGGCGTTGCATTCTCAAGACACTTTTCCTTATATCGATTTATCAATTCAATTTCTTCCTCTATTTTTTAACAAATTCAAATCCCAGATATTGTTCCGGCGAAGATCCTGGCCCAACAGAAAACCATAAGCGAGAACAGTGACCTCTATTTGACCTGCAGCACATTCGGAGCGGCCAAACACACCACACTACATGTTTATCTGTGTAAGAATGACAATGGAATCATTAAAAAGAAGCAGAAGGAAGATCAGAGGGATACCACCTTTGTTATTAAAAGAGTGGCTCTTAATGACAGTGGAAGTTACAGCTGTGTTTACTCCACAAAGAGTTATTTGCCCTCCGTAGTGACCAAGAGAGGACACAGCATCATTCAGATTATGGTCATAGGTAAGACGTTTTTCATTTATGTGAAAGCCTTACGCCAATGTTATTAATCTTTTTTTTTTGGGAATATTCAATTTCAAAGAAAACTGCCAACATTTGAGCAAACTAATGATCTTTTGATTCATATATGTAATGAAAAATCTATCATTAATGCTTAAAATGATTTTTTAAGTTCGACAAAAGGATTTTCAAAAAATAACAGTGCAAATGTTCTGTCTGTCTTATAAATGACAAACAAAACGGACAGAATGTTGATTCAAACTTTAAACTTTCTGAACAAAAAATAATTAGTTGTCAAAACTCTTCTTAGTAGCCTAGGTTGAACTTAAAAGTTGCATTACATATGAATGTTAAGTTATCTCGACAAAAGATAATTAGTTTGCTCAAATGTAGGCAGTCTTCCGTTACGCCTAAGAGTTTCAGTTTTAGCCTCAAACCTTAAAAAATCCAGTGAAAATACTTGCCTCGAAAATTAGATTTTTCATTTATATTTTTACAGGTCATTAATTTTTGTCCTTCTGCCCTTATAGCAAACCTTCTCCCTGCAGATATTTCAGTAGCTGGGCCGTCCTCTGTCATGGAGGGAGACGTCGTAGAATTCAAATGCACTGTTTCTAAAATCCTGCAAACGCTCGGTGAATGTCAACTCATCCATTCTTACCTAAAGAGGAATGATAGTACCATCCTGCAAGTGCAAGCTTTTAATGTTACGCGGATGGAGGTGACTTTCACCATTCAAGGTGCCAACAAGAGGGATTCTGGTCCTTACAGCTGTGTGGTGCTGCCATCAAAATGCATCCAAGAGCACGAGAGAACGGTCTATGGGAATAATACAGTGTTACTAGAGGTCAAAGGTGAGGGTGTCAAATAATAACATACAGCCGAGACCACTCTAAATGTTCAGTGTCTCTTGTTTGACTATTTATAGGTATATGTTTGAGTAAAATGAACATTTTGGTTTTATACTATAAACTACTGACAACATTTCTACCAAATTCACAATAAAAATATTATGAGCATTTCCATTAAGAAATGTAGAGATGAAGATTGAAGAAAAATCAAGACTGGTCTCTTAATTTTTTCTGTGACTGTAAATACATACAAATTTGGAAAAAATGAAGAGACCACTTCAGATTTTTTGTGTGCCTTGCCTTGCCTTGCCTAAATGATGTTGGGCTAACGTGTCTGTTGTGCTTTTTTTCAGAGAGTTTGGTGATCCAAGTGATGGTCTATTGTGTCATGATAACTCTGATGTTTTCTCTGGGTCTGTGTCTGTGGTGGATCAACAGACAAAGTCAGACGTTCAGAGCTAAGTCAAGAGGTGAATTAGTACATTTCTATAGTTTAAATTTTGTCCCATTGTTTTCTTAAATTATTGACTTATTACATACAACTCTGGAAATAATTTGATAACATTGTACTGAGAACATTTTCGTCAAATTCCCCCCACGGGAGAGAGAAAAAAATCAGATAAGGAAGATTTTGTTTTCATTATGTCGAGAAATGTCAAGAATAAAGATGAATACTCCAAAATGCTATTGGAGTTAGCGGGGCATTTATGTATTTTTTCAGCATACTACAATTGACGTGCATGGATTGGGACGTCGGTAGGGAAGTGTGGGTATAGGAACGCAGGGACAGTTACAAAGTGCTTTAGATAGCAAAAAAGGAAATGCTAATAAAAGATCATTTTATGAGATGAATGTATGGACAACATTTCCAAGGTTCGATTGTGACAATAAAAAAAATAAACGTACTGTTTATTTTTTTAATATTCCAGATTTGGAAAAAGCTTAGATTTTACTATCTTGGTGATGTGTGTTTTAAGAGAGTCGACGTTAACAATTGTTTCTAGATCTGTTAATGTTGTCGTAGTATTAAAATATATATTTTATTCTGCATGACACTGTCTCATCATACTCTACAAACCATTATGAATCTGACCATACAGTTTGCATCGTTTATTTAAATTAAAAAATGATGTCATATTTAATAATTTTTTTGTACTTTTTCAACAGGCTCCTCAGATGTGTCCATTCATTGGTAAGTGTTTAATCTAATTGATTCTGTTATAATATGCGCTACTAGCTATATTATCTTAATATGGTTATCGAGAGTATTCCTAACTCATTAACCGCTAAAATCACCTCATAAATGGGGTCCTTTTTGAGTTTTTCAACGTTCTGCTCAGTCATTTTTGGTTTGCTGGATTTTGGCATTGAACAAAAATGTACTGAATCTACTGCTGATGTTAGTGTCACACAATGTCAAGTTGATCCATTTATTTACCGTTACGTTGCAGACGTACGCTCATACGTATTTGTGCATGTTGTCTGTATGTTTCTATACATACATTTGGAAGGAGGAGGAGGGTGTATAGGAAATGTAATTTGTACCAATATACCTTGTTTCACATTTTCCATTTCAAAATTATAAAATAAAATCTATAAAACAACAACAACAACAACGTAACATTGATGAAATATCTTGCCTATGCCTTTAATTGTGTGTTTACAGTGTGGTGAGACAGCAGGAAAGTACAGATATGTTGGTGGAAGGGCCGAGGCAGACAGAGGAAGAGGATCTGGAAATAGAAGATGGTATGTTGGGAAAATTGTGTTATAGTAAAGTCATACTCCAGGGAGAGGGAACATTAGATTACCCAGGAGGGTTTTGACAGAAAACATAACCCAGCTTCATCCTGGTCTGTTTAAATACAGTATGCCCTCTACCAAGATGTTTGAAACAATGAGGACTACTCCCTTATACGTGTTGTCTTTTTCCCAGCTATCTGAAGTTATGTAAATTATTTTCCTCAATACATGTCCTGTGGTCATCCGGACCGTCTAAAACATCCTAAATGAAACGCTTATATTTAATAGTTAATAATAATAGTTCATTAGTATCATAAAATATATAAATAGTATCAATAAAGATGTACCCATTCATCTTCAGATACATCAGAAGACTCTTTCAGCATGGAAGAACGGTAAGAATATGAATACATTTGAAATAATACCTATGATTTAATTTCTGAACGTGGCATGTTTTATAATAAATGTGTATTATTTTCAATTGCATTAGGAATAATGGCATTTGTCAAGTGAAACTGAATGAATTTATTGATGGATGGAACATTCAGATATGGAGTTAATATTTTTTTCATATAAAAAAAGTTATCTTACAGTTAAATTTCATTGAACAGAAAACCAGGTTTATTTCATATGATGATTTTGTTACATTTTCTGTTGTTACGACACCTTTAATGGTGTCTTATTTTTATAATTATTGTTGTTAATTGCCAATATTTCCTCAGTATTTACAATGAGCCGCCTGCCGAGGAATGCTCTGATGACTGTGGTGGAGTGTACAGTGTTGCAGGTAAGAGAACAACCTTGCTGCTTGTGTCAATATTAATTGGTCTTTTAGCCAAATTAAGATTATATAGTTAACTTTGATTTCTCACATGCAGATGAGCGTGATTGTCAGTACGACGACATTGATCAGATGTTTTCCAAATGACAAAATGTGAGTGCTAAAAAATGCTGCAAAACAAGATGTTGTCATTTGTCAAAGGCAACATTTGTTTTCATGTTTCAGTGGCCCCTGACTCCTGGAACAACTTACAGCAGCAAATTTAAAAAAAATACCTTCATATGCTCAACAGATTCAGACATATTATCTGCCTAACTCTACCTGTAACTGTTTGAATTAGGCTATATTGTACTTTCACCCATTTCATTTTAATTGCTGCCATTTTACATTCATGTTTAAATTGTTTTTCAAATATGTGTGTCTCTTTACCAGCTTGGAATGATAGAAAATATTACTAATGAAAATGATCAACCTTGAAGACATTGCTCAGTAAGACGCTGCCTAGTCATTTCAGATGAGCATTTTTTTTTTGTCAGTGAGTTTAGTGCACCTTAACAGGAAAACCACATGTTTATTTGGAGCATTGGGGACGGACGTGAACGCTATTTGTGACAAGCATTTCTACTCACAGGGGTTAATTTTGTCACAAATCGAAATAACGTAGTGTATAAGTAGAAGCAAAACGTACTATTACTATTCAACTGTGAACTTTCTCAACCACAGATGATTCCGTTGCAAGACCGGGTGCGTCACGAATCTACGCCAGGTCCTTCAAACGAAAGAAGACGCCTCACGGAAGCGCTCACTTGTTTTGAACATAATGTCTGCCTGTTTTGGACCCCTGTATATTTCTCAGTCCTTGTCATATTGTAACTTGATGTTAATATTTAGAATCAATGAATTAAGTTGTTTACATTAACACCATCTACATGTACAGCAAAAACAGATGTTCTGATATTATGTTCCATTTTAATAGATCATTTATGTTTTTATTTTTTTCCTTTTTGCTTCTTAAATTAAGTGGATGCTTCCTTACATTTTGCACAACTACTGCTAAACAAAATATAAACTTCAGTTTGTTTTCAATAAAAGCAGGTGGTGTTAAAGGTGCTGTAAGTGGAATGGTTCTTTTAGCTAACTTCCTGTCAGTTACTGCAGTTAGCAGTCCCCTCGCTCGTCCCTACGTCACCACATTAATGCACTGCGGTCTTCAAGCAGCGAGTTATCTAGCATCCATAAGTGTGATAAAACATGATAAAAATCATCAAAACAGACATAGGGAAGGATTTTTACCTGCTCTGCCATTGTAGGCGCATAAACATACACGCATGTGTCGCTCTGGCGTGCACCGGCAGTGAGACGGGTTTCGGTTTGTAGCGTTCTCTCTTGTGATTGGGTATTAATTTCGGGATCCCCCGAAAAGTTTATTTGCCGATTACATGCAGAGCAGCTGACTGAGCGATTGGCTTTATGAAAAGCGCACATTATGTAAGTGATCACTGTATGAATAAAGAGCGATTTAACACTTATATTAACATAAATAAACCGCTTACTTCACCTTTAATTGAGTTGATTGATTTCACTTTGTGTTAAATGGTGTCCAAAAAAATTGCAGTTTCAACCGAAGTTGTTGTTGTTTTCGTTGTTCAAACATTTAAATCATAGTAAATAGATTGTAGATCAATAAATAAATACCGTTTTAGGACCCACGCCATACACACAGAAGTACATCAAACAGATAATTTTCATGTGTTAATCTTATTACGCCAATTCACCTCGATTCAAGGAACTGCTTTTAGGAATAAGTCTTAATTTAAAAGAGAAATCTAAAAACATTTGTATTATTTAATTGTTTAAAGAAAATTTCCATTCATATCAAATAAATGCAGGAGCCGTGTCTCGCGTGTTTATTTCTGTCAATAACTTGCAGGCTCTAAGCATGAGCCATGTGATCTGGAAATGTTATGATATCCTTCATGTTGTTTTTAAGTCTGAACTTAGAGATATTCTTACATAACAAATAATTTACTCTGGTGGAAAGACAACAGTATCCCCCTATTGTGTATTACCTGCCAGTCAGCTTGAATATGTCACTAAAAGCTTTCTCATAACAAGTGAGTGCAGTGTTATCAGGCTGTATTTAAAAGAATAAAAATAAAATAAGAGACTTATTTTCTACATTTCTACATTACCTTGTGCTTACTAAAACTGAATCCGGATTGTGTCCTGATGGTTCTCACCGGCCCTCTCCTTATAAGGGGGTTGGCCTCTTTGCATTGTGATATAACTTTGGAAAAAGCCGCACATAACCAACCGTTATTCAGTTAATGCAACTCAAACATAACTCCCCTGTTTCAGCTCAAATGGACTATAGCCCATTGGACAAGTGGATTAAAACTGTTACATGGTTTGTACACTGAAGCAAAATATAAACACAACACTTGTGTTTATGCTGCAATTCGTCATGAGTTGAAATTAAAGATCTAAGAGTTTTATTTCTATGTACAAAAATGCCTATTTCTCTCAAATTTGGAACACAAATGTGCATGTGTTAGTAAGCACTTTTAGGCCTTAGGCTGGACAAGATTAAAGGCCACACAAAATGTGCAGATTTAACCCACAGCATAATGCCAAAGATGTCACAAGTTCTGAAGGAGCGTGCAATTGACATGATTGCATCTTAGCTCATGAAAAACTGTAGAAAAAAAACAAGTGTTGCGTTTGCATTTTGGTGTGTATTTTTGTTTCATGGAAATGGGAAGAAATTGATGCTGTTTGAAGATGAATTTAAATATTTATTTGCAACATGAAATAATCAAGACTCATGATAGAACAAGTAAAGTAGTATAATAAGGCAATAGGGCTAAAATCAAACACTTGAATTAGTTTGAGGCCTTTGCTTAGAGAACAGTATCATCTAGTCATTTTTTTTTATATATTTTCCTTTTGGAGGTTTTCTGTAGACATGCAAACCTGAAGAACACAAGCGGTGTCAAAACAACCACGGCGGCAGTCACCAGAAAAGCCAGAGCTACATCTACAGAGTGATATGAATACCAGGGCATTCTATAGGACTCTGTTCTCAGGTGAGCTGCACCTTTGTGTCTCATGACAAACTCTATCCAGAAGAGGGCGTTATCCAGCGGCTTCACTGGCGTATCTCTGTGCAGCCTGGAGAGTCTCTGCATGTTCATACTGTAGGACGGCTCAGTCAGGACGTCCTGTATGGCCTTCAGGAAGTTCTCATCTTTGTCCACTGTTGCCAACGTTACAATCTCTGCCGCTCCCCTCTCCTTCAGTCTCAACAGGTTGTCGTATTGGTCGAAAAAGATAGGTATACCCACGACAGGGACTCCGTGGTAGATCGCCTCTTGAACGCCGTTTGTTCCTCCGTGAGCCACGAATAGTTTGATCTTGGGATGTCCTAACAGGTCGTTCTGTGGCATCCAGTCCACCAGTAAAGTGTTGTTGCCCAGAGTGGCTGGCCTTTCTCCTTTGTGCCTCCAGATGACTTTCTGAGGCAATTTGGCAAAAGTCGCAGCAATCTCGTCGGTCATGTCGGCAGGTAGTCCACTGACGAAGGTCCCCAAAGACATTATGATAACCCCGTGCTCTCCGGAGCTCTGCAGAAACTGCTCGAGATATTTCGGTAAAGGTTTGGCTGGTTTGCACTGGAACCCTCCCATGTAGACAACGTTAGGCATGGTGGGACGGGGGAACTCAAACACAAAGTCCACCCTCATGAGCCAAATGTCCGCCCCCTGTAACAGGTCCGTATATCTGACTTCCGGGCCGAAGAACTTGTCGCAAACAGCTTGATACTGGGGTCGAATCAAAAGCCGGTCCTGCGCTTGCCAAATGGAATAGAACAATAGATTTTTGACCCTTTGAATGAAAGTCATTTTGTCCGACAGTCCTGAACCGGTGAGTGGGATGTACGATAAAGGAGAAGGGGCAATGGCCATGTGTCCCTCTCCGCTAGTTATCCAGCGCACGTTGTAGACCAGAGGTAGATCAAGAGCGTGAGCTAACAGTATACCAGCGCCCCACGCTGGGTCAGTGAGCATCAAATCATACTTCTTCGCCTTCAAACTCTCCATAAAGTCTTTATCTTCCAACATGGTAGTGGCCATTTTGCACATTATACCGTGGATGTTAAACATGGCGGTGAACATCTCGACTTGCAAGCTGGCAAAGTTCAAGGCCGAGCTCTGTCCCCTCTCTATACTAATGATCTTCTTAACGATGGGGTTGATAAAGTCTTGGTTAAAAGCTTCGCGGACGGGAACCGTGATGGTGTTGAAGTGCGGGGAGTCGTCCTGGATGTACCAGCTCTGGTTGGTTCGTAGCACGTCCACAGAGTGTCCTCGAGAGTGAATCGCTTTGATCATTATGTCCATGTTCACCCAGTGGCTCCCCTCCAAAGGAACGATCAGAATCCTACCTCCGTGACAACCTCTCTGTGACAACAACACGACAAGATATAATAGAAGAAGAAATGTTGCATTTCCTGGGGGCGCCATCTTTTACCTGAAATAATTTTAAAAAATAAAAATTAATATTATTAATTATTATAAAACATTATTCTAAATCACTCTGAGGGGGGAAAAGTGTTACATTTCATTAACAAATACATTCAAATTTAAGGTGGTGTCAGCAATTCTGGAGAATGCTTGATGTCAAAATCTGTGAATATCACTCCAGGATCCACAAAATGCGTACTGAATACAAATTTGGTGTTAACTGTAAATACATAGGCTCTGTAAACGGGTGTGTTAATAAAGGGGGCCACCCTAGCTAGCAACATGCCCGTTTTCAGAGCACACACAGTAAGAAGAGGTAGTAGGTCTTTAGGAGATATTCTCAGATTTTGACAAAAAAAATTAAAATCCAGAATCGCTGACACCACCTTTAAGTCATTTGATACCCAGGTTTCCCTAAATAAAGCCAAATTCAGTGAATATTACATGACATGCAATAATTAAATGTAACGTACCTGTTTCACATGCAGTAGCTTCGGGTATGCATGTGCATAGATGCTGGTGTGGACTGTAACTCCAAAGGAACCTCTCAAACAGAACTATAGATTACAGGAGAGTTTACGTAACTGGATTATGGATAAGATTTTCTTTGCGCTGGTTTATTCAAGAACAATGAGGAGCTTTTGTTGAAGCTTTGGCAATAAATATGTTACGGAGCTGCTCAAATGTTTGTTTTTCTGGTCTGAATTATTTAATCTATTGTTTCGGCATGTGTTCAGTGTCCGTAGTAAATAACATGTTCTACTTAAGGGGAGATTTCCAAAGGTATGCTTACACAAAAGTTAACCATTGATAAGTCAAACTTTTGGTCATTTGGGAAATACTGTAGTCAAAGGGTTCAGAAGCACTGTCAAAATAAAGAAGTTAGGAACACTCACATTTTCAAGTTTTTTTTTAGTTTTTAAATTAAAATGTTTAGTCTCAAGGAACTGTTTTTACATTTGAGCCAATTATCTTCTGTTGAGATACCTTATCATTCATATATAATGCAAATGTGTCTAATCAATCTTCAAATGTTGAGTTATACAGACTTAGAATTTCAAACAATAACAGTTATCACAATTATCTATCTGTCATACAGATAACTAATAAAACCTGTATAACTTTATGTCAGAAAAAATAAGAAGTTGATTCAACTCTTACTTTTTAGAATTATCAGCATGTAGAACGCAAAACTTAAAGTAACATTAAATATGTATGATAAGTTATCTGAATCAACGACCATTGGGTGGCTCAAATGTATAGGCAGTTTTCCTTAAAAATCGCTAGTGAAATAAAATGTAGCTTTTTCCTTAATCATCCATTTTTACAGTGAGTTAACCCTTTAGCAAACAGCCAATGGTATAAACGTCTAAAAGCAAACTGTCTAGGAATTTCTTATTACTTCACTGGGATTATATATTGTACAATGTCATATAAATCCATATAAACTGGCTGTCTGTACTGATCTTACTTCTAAATTGTATTAACCCACTAGTGTTGCATGGCTGTAATGTGGAGACATGACCATGCAGAGGCAGTGCAGGCCCAACCAAAACAGTGCCCCTCAGAACAGAGTCCAGATAAGAGTGGATAGTGGTGAAGTAAATGGAAGGCCCTTTATTATGTTTCTGAGGTTTACATGCGATGTTAATCAATGAGACAGATTTGGAGTTGTTGTAAGACCTTAGTTTTGTTTTGATTTTTTTCATTTAAAGGTGCAGTCAGCGATTCTGGAGAAAGCTTGCTGTCAAAATCACTTTTTTGTCAACACATGTGAATATGTCCTTACGACCAGCTACCTGTCCGTACTGTGTGTGCTTCAAAACAAATCTGGTGTTAATACACAGCCTATGTTAACTTGTATGTGAGGATGTAAAGAGAACATGCCCACAGTAGCTAGCATCATGCCTGTTTACAGAAACTAGACTGTGTATAAATAGTGGATTTTTTTTCAGTGCACAACACAGTATGTACAGGTAGCAGATCGTGAGGAGATATTCACTGATTTTACCAAAAAGTGATTTTGACAACAAGCATTCTCCAGAATCGCTGACTCCACCTTTACTAGGAAGTAAGCCATTGTGCTAAGCTATATTAGGCTAAACACATTGTTGACTCACGTTATCTATATAATGATCTGTGGCTAAGGGTCCTGTTACAGTCCTTATAAAGAATGGAGGGATTTGTCCTCAGGCGAGGAGGATGAATACAAGTCCTGGCAAGAGGAGTCCACCTCTCTTTCCCACGCACACTCAAGTGGAAGGAGCAGAACACACAATTAAACAATGTGTGTCCCTAATACAGAAGTGTCTGACTAGCATACATTATGAGCTATAGAGACTGTTTTGAACCCTAGATTCGCACAGGAATTCACAAAATGAGTGACTCGACTTTGTTCTATTTCATTTCTGGTTCTATATTCTATCTAACTCCTTTGTTCCTGCTCTTAATACCATGTCACTCGTTTACTCACAAATCTGTTGTTAGGTTGATTTGTTGAACCATCACTTTTATTTGAAGTATTCCCCCCTTACACAGATGAAGTTGTTCACTTTTCAAAATGCTATAAATGGCAAAATAAGAAGCTGGAAAAACGAGAATGAAGGACTATTATTGTATGTGTGTGTGTGTGTGTGTGTGTGTGTGTGGATCAGGGTGGCGAGCTGCCACGATGGAGATAAATCAAGTTGTATTGAAATGTATTGAATCAAACTGAATTAGTATTCATCCCTGTGCCGTGTAACCTGAGTGAACATAAGGGCCATTACGCAAGAACACGTTTTCAAATGTGTTCCAGGGTCCAATGATACTTCTCCTATCTGCGATGCTAGCAGGAATAGCATGTGAAATGACTGTATTGAAATGTACTGATGTGGACAAAGAAAGATTTTCTTATCAATAATTGAGTCTTTTTTGTTTATCTTTAAACTCAGAAATACACAATTTAAAATGTCTTCGTCAACAGAACAAGCTTTTCTTTTTGAGATACGCTCGACTAACGCAATCCCAAATCTGGAATCGAATCTCTGGCACAGCTTGTGTCTCACAGAATGGCCGCGGATAAGATGAAAAGGGCCGCACTGCATCAGAGCGGTAATCTCCAGTCTTTACAAATCTCAATTGAGACTCCAAAACGAGCTGTTTAATGTGCTTCAGTGGTGATTTTGGACTACAGTTCTTTAGAGCAGGCTTCCAGTGTGGCTTGGGACGATGATATTGGCCCATTTGTAGATGACAGGGATGAAGAGGAGAGCAGAGCCCAGGATAGACACCAGCAGGAACGCCCACAGGAACACGCGGTCCAAAACCTGTGCTACAAACTTCCAGTCCTGGACCACCTGGGAGAGAAAAATAAGTTACAATGTATATTCCATTTTCAATTGCAATTTTTAGACAATTGTCTCAGATATTTGAGTTTAGAGGCGAGCTAAAACTCTTAGGTTTCAAGGAAAACTACATGAGAGCCAACTGATTATCTTTTGTTGAGATAACTTATTCATATAATTTGTTTAAACATTGTTAAATGTTTGAATAAACATTTTGACCAACTTGGTTTTGCATGTTATTTGTACTGTTTGAAATTGTTAGTAGCCTACGTAGAACTCAAATCTTGAAGTTGTTTTATATGAAAGATACATTTGCATTTCATATGACAGGTAAGTTACCTAAACAAAATGGAATTAGTTCAAATGTATGCAGTTTTGTTTCAATTATAAGAGTTTTACTTTTAGCCTCAAGACTCAAAAGTCTAGCAAAGACAGTTGCCTTTAAATTTTGAGTTTTCCCACATTTTTCATTTCAATAGTGACGTTTTCCATCTTCAAGTAAAACCTCTATCATTCTTTCTGTTTCGTTTAAAAAAAGTGGAAGCCTTTTTATTATCACTCATAAATGGAACAAAATCCAACCATATACTCACCTCTCTGACCTCGTTTTCCTTGACCACGTGCATGGTGATGTAGCGGATAGAATCCAGCGCTGCTTCCAGGTTGTGTCTGTTGTAGAGCAGCGGGGTGAGTTTGGGCGCCGAGTCTTTCATCATCAGCCCGAGCCCCACCGCGCCCCTCGCCCGTCCCACCCCAGCTGTCCCGTACCGGTCCACGTGACTGCGCATACACAGCAGCCTGGGCAACCGATGCAGGAAAATCCTCCTCACCCACGGCGCCATATCGTGATGTGTAGAGGACGATCGATGGTGGATATTAATCGCAAAAACGGTGATTATAATCGAAAGTGTCACGAATATCATAGTGAAGACGAGATATTCCCCGATTAGAGGGATAGCTTTTGAAGAGGATGGGATTATCTCTTCGATGACTAGAAGGAAAACCGTGAGAGACACCAGTACGGAGGTGCAGAGAGAGATTTTTTCGCCCCCGTTGGAGGGCAGGTAAAAGACCAATATGGTGAGAAAAGAAAGGCCGATGCAGGGGATGATCAGGAATAATGTGTAGAAGAGAGGCAGCCGGCGTATGATGAAGAAGTAGGTGATGGTGGGGTAGACAGCGCTGTCGTCCGTACGTAGGCCGCGGCTGCCCGTCGCCTTGACGATCTCCCACTCGCCGTTGTCAAAGTAGTCCCGCTTGTCCACGTGGAACTCCTCCAATGTTATGTCCACCTGGCGAATACACAAAGTGAAGTTTGGTTTCAATCAACTTTTTCAAATGTTTTATTTGTAGATATTTGCTTTTGGGTATGTGGGAGAGTAAATATGTATCTGTTTGTATGTCTCTCTACATTTATATTATACGTTGACTGTATAATCAGATATGCAAAGTAATGCTTGGTGTGAATCACTCTTTTTTGAAATAAGTTTTAAGTACGTTTTGAGTAAATAATGAATGTATATTTGTAGATATTTCATTTGAGGTATGTGGGAGTTTTAAGTATTTATCTGTTGGTATTCATCTGGACTATGTACAGTATTTCATATCTTGAATGTATAATCATATCTTGTATATTATATTACACATGTGTATTGTATCATTTAAATGGCAAATACAGAGTAACATCAGGTCGGATGCAGACATATTTATTCATGCTTTTTATTTCAAATAGTTTAGACTATTGCAAAGAAGAGAGGACATATCACTCCAGTTTAACCTGCTCTGCACTGGCTCCTTGTTTTCTCTAGAATTGAATTTAAGGTCTGCTATTTTTCATATTTTTTAAATTTAAGGTTTGCTAAGCCCTTAACGGCGTAGGACCAGCCTACATCACAGATTTCCTGTTACCTTATGTTCCTTCACGAGCCCTTACATCTTCCGTTTGCTAGGTTTCTAGATACTCAAGCTTAGAAAACCCCAGCAAGAAAATTGCAGAGGCAGCATTTTCAACTATGCTATCAAACTGTGGAACAGCCTTCCCAACGATATTAGAGAGGCTCTGTTGGCATTTTAAACGGCACTTGAAAACATATCTTTTTAACCGAGCCGTTCCTAGAAGCACCTCGTTAAATGCTCATCATCGAGTCACACATGCAGTTTTTAAATGACTTTTCTTATGTGTTCACGGATCTATTATTGTACGGATCTTTCCTTTATTGACACATTTAATGCTTTTAAATGTCTTTCTATTAAGTTGATATTCTATCATTGTAACACACGTTTAGCTGCATTTACTGTATGAAATGTGGAGTTTTTTAATATCCTTATTATGAGGCTATTGAATTGCGCCTGTACTGTGGAAAGAGACAACCGACCTGGGAGCCATCATATGTCCAGGAGCCAAACTTCATTGAACAGTTCTGGAGGTCAAAGGGGAAGAAGGTGACGTCAATGGTGCAGGCTGACTTGTAGTTGGCTGGTGGTGTCCATGATATGGTTCCATCATACCTAACAACGGCCTTAGTGACGGTTCCCTCAAAACGCCCATCTGAACTGTTGAAATAAATGGCATTAGTTAATCTTAAGGATAACCTGATAGCTGGAACACAGCATCTTGTTATATAATAATGTATAAAACAGTAAAAAAAGAGTTTTTCACTAGATTTTTGAGTTACTAAAACTCTTACGTTTTAAGGGAAACTGACTCCATTTCAACCAACTACTGTAATTATATTCAGTTGAGATAACAGCCATAACACTGTTGAATGTTTGAATAAACAGTCTGTAAAATCTGTATGAATAAGAATGAGTTGAAATGTTTACTTTTCCAAACTTTTTTGATTTGTAGGCTATCGTGTTCTATTTCAGAACTGCATTTTTTAATAATTTTTTTTTTATTATTGTGTAAGTGTACTATCAGCATATCAATATGGTCGTAACTGCTACATAGATTTTTGTAAAATATAAAATGCAGGATATCCATTTCATTTTCGTCCTTATATGATGACACATACTTATCATACAGAACAACGTCTGGGAGCCAGATCCTGTTGGAAGGAATTCGGATAATTGTGATGCCCATGTAGTCATCAGGATTCCATCTCAGTTTCATGTCGACCCATTCCTATGCAAATGGGAAATACTGTATGTTAATTCAGTCAAACAGATCCACACACAGTATAGGGGGGAGGGAGGGGGCTGTGGCGAAGTGGATAGGGTGTCTGCCTAATAATAATTTAACTTAGCTTAGCACAATGTCAAAGAAAACAAAGGCAAACTGCTAGCCTGGCTCTTTGCTCACACAATCTACCCACAGGCACCCCTGGAATTCAATTATTCATTCAAACACTGTATCTAATTTGTTTAATGTATATAGCCTACAGTTCAAACATGACAAATTACAGTTTTACAGGAGTTTATGTTCCAAGTAAAACAATAAAAACTGAGTTAGTTAGCTGAAGTAGTGGGTGGATTATGCTACCGTTAAATGTCCAGTATTTGTGCTAATCTTAGCTAACCAGATGCAAGCAAGTGAGTGTGTCAATGTTCTCAGGCCTCAATTGGGATAATATGTCTGGGAAAACAAGGCTTACTCACTCTTCTGCCTAACATAACTCAACCGAATGGTGATAATATCAATCAATCAAGTCGAGTTAACACACCATTATTGTGTCATCAATATCAATTGAGTGGTTTTTACTTAACAACTGTATTCAAGCCACAAAACCGTAGACCACTTTTTGTCTATCCACTGCAATATGATATTAATTAAAAGTCCCATTTGGTGCCATATGAATATAGGAATACTGAGCCCTTGGAAAATTGGAATGACCTCGCTGGAAATAGCTTTATGTTTTTTGCGGTAAAGCCCTGAGAGTGGAAGCCTATTAATATTCTCATTTAACTCTTGGCAAGAAAGAAAGCGAATGAGCCTATTTTCCTAAATGCCAAATGTTCTTCCTTTTAATTGGTAAGCTTACACTTTGAGTGCTATAATATTTTTCCAGCATATGCTACACTATTTTGATTAGGAGGTTATATGTACGAGCAAATATGTTAAAATCTACTGTTCGATTAAAGGAGGAGTTAGCGATTCTGGAGAAAGCTTGTTGTCAAAAACACGTTTTGTCAAAATCAGTGAATGTCTCCTCACGAACCGTTACCTGTCCATACTGTGTGTGTTCACTAAAAGAAAATCCAGTGTTACAATACACAGTCTATACTGGTATTTAAACAAAGGGTATGTAAACAAAGGGGGCTCCACCGTAGCTATAGCAAAAATATTCATGTTCTAAACCAAAAAGGTGAAGGAGATAAGATACAATCACCACACCTGCCATTCTTTTCACTTTCACAAATGACATTTATGATAGATGGACATCACTGCTGGGGCCAATGCCCTTCCATCTTTCTTTTTGTGCAAAGTAATCCATCAATTTGAAAGGGAACTGACTTGATGGGCAGAGCCTGGGCTGAGCGGATAATTCATAAGATGCATGACAGACAGGACACCAGAGAACCATGAATAATCTTGATGGGGGAGCAGAAGTGTGTGTGTGTGTGTGTGTGTGTAAGTGTGCGTGTGTGTGTGTGTGTGTGTGTGTGTGTGTGTGTGTGTGTGTGTGTGTGTGTGTGTGTGTGTGTGTGTGTGTGTGTGTGTGTGTAAGTGTGCGTGTGTGTGTGGGCACGGAGGCCGGAAACAAACTAGATAAGGACAGTTCGTGAAATGCCACCAGAGCCGATTCAAAAGGGGGCAAGGATTTGTCTCTAAATGTCATGTAAGCAAGAGGTCGTTTTTGAAAGAAAATGATGATGGTGAAATGTAATTGTTTTGGTCTACAAAGATGTATGGCTTCACTCGCCTGTTTCATCCACACATTGGTTGTCATTCGCTGATTTTTCTCGTCCTAGAATGACAACAACAACAACAACAAAGTCAAAATGTTAATTGGAGAAAATAAGGGTAGCTAAAGGTTAAACATGTATTACAGACAGAGCCATAATTCAAATGACCTTCTGTCTTTTTAACCCTACTTTGTTTCATTTTATGAACATGTAGTAAACACCTCAATGATATTGCTGACATATTAATCAACAATATTACAGTTGTTTTCAATTGCTAAACCACAGTGGGCACAACTGGAGCGAAATGTGCGAAACTCTAACAACACTATGCACAGCAGCAGTTCGTGTGGACCAAACTCTATCTCGTTTTTCATTGCTTAAACACAATTTTCTGTTCAGCGCAAGTGACTGTTGGTAGTGCAGACTGTTGTTAGTGTTTTGCACATTGAGCTACAGGTGTGCCCACTGTGGGTTAGCGATCAAAAAAAAACTGTAATACAGTCACTGTTTTGTATGCTCACCACATCAACTAGCTGGGAGATGGCCAGGCCAAACTTCACACGGATGGTCTGGTTGAGGTATTCCACTGGACGGACCCATTTCTGGTAGTTTACAAAGAGGTATTTGAACAACTTGTCCTCTGCTTTTGCATAGGAGGAGAGCTTTGGAACCCCTAAAAGGTGTGAGAAAAAGATAAAAAAAAAAATGTCCAAGTTTAAATCGAATCAAATTAAACTTTATTGATAGGGTTGGGGAAACGTATATTCTTTACATGATAAAATAAATAATTCAAAATCTTTTCACCCATATACCTGTTCTGCCCTGTGACTTGTACACATCAGTCATTGCTAATAAATAATGCAGGCACTCCCAATGCAAAAGGCACCATTGGAACAACATTGCTTACAGATGGATGGATGGTAAAAGGGAAAATGTGGAAAAAAAAGAGGTAAATATAGGATACTGTAGATGGGACAAAAAAGACAAATCTATATGGTGACAACTAATATTCACTGATTGAAAACAAGTTAGTTCAAATCCAGTTCGACCTTCCTTGTACTTTTGAAACACTTTGCAAAAAACATGTTCATAAACTGTATTTTACTGGGTTACGCAAGGTAGTAATGGCATTAAGTGCGGGTGCAATATGAGTGTGTAACAGCTTGATTATTCAGAGTTTATTATAGCGCTGACACTGTTTTAATCACAGTGAAAGAGGTGCGTTGTTCGGCTGAAGCCAGGGCTCCTCTGTAGTGCAGAACATATTGATTACATTATGAGCTACACACAATTTCCTTCACCCCCGCACTTTAAATCTTTCAACAACACAAGGCGATAAACCAAATTTATGGACGTGGAATGTGGCTGGAAATCTGCCATAACACTGACCACAATTGTATGGGTTCACCCTTCTCTGTGTGTGCTCCGATCGATAAAGACAGGGCTGCAACTGCCTCAATCAATGACTGTGTAATAAGCAGATTCATCATCTATTCAGCCTCCCTGCCTCGCTATAATGCTACAGTCTGCTGTACTTTTACATTAATCTTATACAGAGCTTGATTAATGTAATCTATGGAGCCATTACTATACTAATGAACATAGATAATGCATTTTTAGGCACAGGAAACACTCATTCATTTTGATGCTGAGTAAAATGAATCTGTTACGTTAACTCGGTTTTTTGCATTTTTCAAGGCGACATGAGTCAATGCTTGCTGCAGTCGGCTGGTGCTTTTGGTCAGCATGACAAAAAGAACATCAATGTGAATTCAATTGAATATGGAATATACTGTATATAATGCATGTATGGTTTGCTCCCACACAGGGATTACAGTAAGTTTAAAGTTAGAATGACTATACTACTAATACTGATAAAATATGTAACAGACAAATAACAATCCCATGGTGCATACATAGTATACCAACATATGCTTGAACATTGTAAACATATGCACAACATGAAGGGTCGGTGGTTCGATCCCCCGTCTCCCCGCCACATGTTCAAGTGTCCCTGGGCAAAGAGACACTGAACCCTAAAATTGCTCCCGATAGTTAGCCTGCACCCTGCGTGGTAGCTTCTGCTATCAGTGTATGAATTTGTGCTCCAGTTGTAAGTCGCTTTGGATAAAAGCGTCTGCTAAATGACATGTAATGTAACATATACATGATGTTTACATGCATGCAAGTGTCCTGTGCAGTTAAAACATACATGGACACATATACAATGTTCCAATTTTCCCTCATATCATAATACTAATAAATGATGTTGATCAGTATAACACATACTGTAAGAAACTGGTAGTCGCAACATGTCAAGGTCCTTAAAGTTAACACTAGTTATTACTAGCCTGTATACACGAACATTTGAGTTAATTTATCCGATAGACTAAATTAAACTTTTTGGATTACTGTCTATGATTGCTCACCTGCCCACAAGCACTACAGTTCACTGCCTCAGCTAATCACCTTAACCCAGTCATCTGTCAATCATAAAGGACAGCTATCGATTAATGAGTTATTTAAGCTGTCATTATGATGTTGTTCCAGCCTGTTCCGATGAACATAATTGAATTACATCATGATGCATTCATATCATGTCCAAGTCATCCTAATAAGACGTTTGCAACTTGTACATAGAGTCAACAATCTACGTACATCGAACATATTCCTGGGAAAGTCAGATTTTTCTAGAGGCTCAGAAATGTCTGACTTTATCATCATACATCATACAGAAGTGGCTGAAAACCAATTGTTACCATTTCTGCGATATAGAAGAAAGTATATTCATAAACAAAGCATTATCCAACCTTCAGCTTAACTAGTTCATCAGATAAGTCTCAAAAAGCTTAGAAAAATGACATCCCTCCCCCAGCCAAAACACCTTGTAAAGTAAATCTTAGTTGGTCTTCTGCTTAAAAGCTATCAAAAGGTGATGCCTGTATAATAAAAATATAGGTTTTTGTGCAACATTCTGAGCATGGCCTTCATGCAGCTAGAATCAATAACACAGCCCCAGGAACAGAAATTAAACTAGCAGAAACAACTGTGAAATTTTGAGAAGGTTGGTGGTCACACTGACAGCCATACTTTGTGTAACTTAACAACATCTCTTCACCCCTCACTGCCAATTCCTACTTCTTCTTTCTGTGCTTCTACATATTCAACTCATCTTGGCCTTAGCTATCTGTCATACTGAGGCTATCATGTTCCATTGTGTTAATGCGACGAGGCTCGACTGGTCCTACTGCAACTTCCGCAGTTTAGTTTAGTTTAGTTCATCGCGATACCCATTAGCTTCTGTCAGTCTTAAAGGTGGAGTCAGCGATTCTGGAGAACGCTTGTTATCAAAATCCCTTTTTGTCAAAATCAGTGAATATCTCCTCATGTTCCGCTACCTGTCCATACTGTATGTACACTGAAGAAAAGTCCAGTGTTAATTCACAGCGTATAGTCTCTGTAAAGGGGCATGTTGCTCGCTAAGGTGGGCACCCTTTGTTTACATAACCTTTGTTTACATACCAGTTCACAGAGCCTAGGCTGTGTCTTAACACTGGCTCTTTTTTCAGCTCACAAACTGTGCGACAGGTAGCGGATCACAAGGAGATATTCACTGATTTTGACAACAAGCATTCTCCAGAAATCACTGACTCCAACTATGAACAGTATAGCTCCTCTTCCTGGGGTCTCCAATATTTCTTAGGAATATGACACAAGATGAATACATTCTTGGCATTCATACATCAAGAGTACAACAAAATAAACTTACATACAAACATAGCGTTCATACTCACGTAAGGAGTGGCACAGGTGGCAGCAGCAGAGCAGAGGCAGCAGCAGCAGCAGGGCGAGCGAAGTGGCCGCCCCTCCTGCTCTCAGCATCATATCACAGACTGGGTCCACACAGCCGGTCCCTCGGGCTCCACACAGCTGGATGAATACATATCACCGTTACAGCAACGCCGGTTATTGAAACGGGTCCGTTTTGTTTACACCGGGCAAATAACATCTATCTTCTAGCTAGTAAGAGTATGGTATTTAATCTTGAATTTGGTTATTAGCCCTAATAAGTTCAAATCCCTGAACGCAATCACAGTTACGGCTATCAGACAAAATATGCTTTGTTAAGCTAAAAAAAAAAATGAAAATATGATGTCATTCTAATGCTAAATAGCAATCAAACACCTTTAATAAAACAGATGCCCCCTGTACCCTTCTCACCTTGCTAACCTAGACCTATAAGATAAATACATTACATTTCATATAGCGAGAATGCAAACGCTGCAAAAACATACCTGCTGTAAGTCTCAGTCCCCATTCAACACACAATCCAGAGTGTTGGCAGAAGCCGGTTGTGTCAGTGTTCCATGGGAGTCTTGACGACAGCCACAGCAGCTGCTCTAGCGCTCCTCCATTCCAGTCTCATATACACACATGGTGCTTCTCTCGCTTCTCTCTCTCTCTCTTCACTCTCTCCACTGCCTGTAACAGTGACACAGGCAAGAGGCAACGGAAGGCAACACAGCATCCTCTCCTCCTCTCGTTCCTAAAGAAAGCCCGCCCCCATTTCCACTGGTCACTAATTACCAACAGCGATACATACACACACACACACACACACACACACACACACACACACACAAACACACACAGCCCTCCATCCAGCCACCAAGTCACTGTCTCTCCAAGGGCAGCTTCAGCCTCACCTTTTCATCATCTCAGACAAAAATGGGTTATAATCTAGTGTCCACGGCAACATGTCATGATGATACACTGTATTTTGTACCTCTGTGGTCTTGACACTGGCCTCCTGTCAATCAAAAAAAGTGATGTTAAAATTCTGCAGTACGTTTCTATAAAGCACTGAATGGTTTAGGGCCAAAATAGATTTTAACATTATGAACCATCCAGAGCTCTCAGGTTGTCAATGCCTCTCCAAAGGACTTACACACACACACACACACACACACACACACACACACACACACACACACACACACACACACACACACACACACACACACACACAGCCTCTCCACTCCAAGGGCAGCCCTGCCACTCACATTTCTTCTGCCTCACATTTTAATCAACAGTCCCCATGGGTTGTTATCTGGTGTCCATGGCAACATCAGGATACATGTTGCAGTTGCACCTCTTATCACTCCCAATATGTTGCCCTTCTGTGTTTGATCTTCACTGTGAGCAATAAGTCTGCTTTAATATCTTGAGGAAAAGGTCACCTCCCTATCCATTGATGATCACAATCACAATGTTTAATGACTGATGGCTTAGAATCAATGCTCAGCAAGGGTAAACATTGAATTATAAGCATTAATCGCCTTGACTGATTCTTTAGACTCCATGCTGTTTGGTATAAAATATATTTTGAATTAAATGTTCGGTCGGAGGCTGTGTGGGAAATCACTGAGACAAGCTAAACTAATATTTTAGCAAAAAATACGTGAGCATGTGGATGTTTGCCTAGAAATGAATGTCAACAACGTCCTAAGTAAAACTATCTGTGAGACAAAATCAGTGTAGTAGGCCTAAAACAAGTTATTACAACATATTATATCTATTCATTGCTATATGAGTCTGTCTCAGAGTGGCGTGATGATAACTTTACTTAATAAAAAGCTATAAAAAAGAGACATATGGACTAAAAAGATTAACATCCACAAACTGTAATAACTATAATGTAATGCTTCTGACTCAGGGTCAAAACACACAATCACAGTCAGTCCAAAGAGTGCTAATGGAACCTAGCCAGACCGATATAATTTTAAATTACATCTCATGAATGAGTAAAATATAAAAACTATGTAGCCAAAGGGGGCCTGGGTCGTTATTAAAGCACACTCTGGATTAAGTAAGCCTCACAACATTAATGGAATGCCCTGCAAAGCAATTTGAAAAAAATTACCACTCTCCTTAATTTTGGTACAGGCTATATTTAAAACTATGATTTCTGAATGTTATATATCTCGCTGTAACTGTTTAAGATTAGATTGGATTATATAACTTAACTTTATGGATCCACAAAGGGCAAATCATTTGCATCTGACCTCATCCATTAGCACTAACACAACATCACCATGTAACATGTCAAAATACATATATATATATATATATGGATTCATAAGACAACAAAGGGGCTTTGAAGGACAGCTAGGTAAGGGTAATAAGGTATCCTTTTTTGTAATAGCCTACCTATGTTATTAATCATGTATTATAGCCTATGCTCCTTGTTTGTTGTGTTTAGGCATTATGCATTTCCTCTTGTTCCTCTTTTACATTTTCTCTGGAGTTGAACTACAATTATTGGTTGATTGGTTTGAATGAAATATTATGAAACACATAGTAGACTATTCCCTCTAAATGTTAATGTACTGATCCTGTTAATGGTTAACTTCCTTATCGCTGACGTAGGCTGCCATCCAAGCACTTTGGTTGTTCCCAGTTCTTGCTTTTTTCCCAATACGGAACTCCGCTCCACTGAGGCCACCGTACTGGACCTGCTCCACCGGTCTGAAGGGAACAACATCTGGACCGCAGACTACCGCTGGTTTCGGGCACAAGGACGCTGGTCAAAGCGGGTCTCCAAACAGACAACAGTGAGTACAAAGCGCTGCATGATTGTGACACACACGCTGGTTCATTGCATGTCTAGGAGTTTACACGCCTACTACAACTTTGCTGCTCAGTTAGCGGAAAAGCCGACAGTGGTGCTTAAAGTCCGGCTGCAGTTTGCAAACCAGAACGAATCGTGCAGGAGTATTTTGGCGTAAAGCAGAGTAAAGTTACAAGTAGGCTATAACTGGTCTCATGCACACGAGCTATCGGTGCCGTAAACAGCAGGACGTGCCAAGGAACAACAAGGACACTCAAAGCAACGTTATGTCAAGAGCATAGATAGTATATAAAAGTCAGTCGACTTCTACCAAAGCAGGAAATGCTTCTGACAAACAGATAGCCTGTTTGAAAAGTTGAGCAGATTGAAGATTTAAAAGGAAAGAAGAGGTTGCATGGCGGAATACTTTTTTTTAAATAACTTTATCAACATTTTAAAATACCGTTTATAAGACAAAACACTTACAGAATATATCAGCATGCCTTATTTTATTTTTTACCTTCATGAATATAGGCCTGGACCTAAACAATAAGGCAACTCAGTTGAATAAAATATAACAAATATAAAGAAAGAAAGAAAGTAGACATACAAGAGAGATTGCAATTAAATTGAAGAACAGAGGAACAACTAATCCTACATGTGCATAGCCAATCTACAATAACATACACAAACATGCATAGCCTACATACTGTATACACAAATGAAGTTAGACTGTATCAAATGAATCATAAAAGTAGGGAATAACAGTTGTCCTGCTGAGAATACTGTTTCATGCACTGCTTGCAATTGAACTTACTTGTATATTGTATATTACATATTTATATATTTATTTCTTGGCATTCAGTTTGTGGAAAACAATGGAATAATTTCATTGCATTACTGAGAACATGTTTCTTATTGTGCATATGACAATAAACACTTTGAATCTTGAACAACCAGTGTTCAAATTTTCATAAAAAAATAAAACATTTCCAAAGGAATTCTTTTTTCACTTCTGTCAGTTGATTTTGCATTGTATTCTATCCAGATGAAGCCAATCTGGTGCTTCAGTGCTTTGCTGCTTCTCCTCCTCCCTACACCCTGTCGAGGAGGCAACATCCTGGTCTTCCCTATAGAAGGCAGCCACTGGATAAACATGGACGTCCTACTGCAAGCTTTGCACTCACGCGGACACAGCGTCACTATTGTTCGTTCCAGCAAAAGTTGGTACATCAAGGAAAAAGCCCCGTATTTCAACACCTACACAGTTCATGCGGAGAGGGCCTTCGATCAACAGTTCATCACAAAAATAGTGATGGATGTGATTGAACACGAAAGGGGGTCTCTTCCCATAATGGACGTACTTCACATGACAGTGGGAATGTTCGGCATGTTTCTGGACGCTCACGCCGCCATCGGTGAATACGTGTCAGCGATGCTCGGAGACCAAGAGCTGATGAGAACAATGGAGGAAAGCAAGTTCGACATGGTTCTCACTGATCCTTGCTGGGGGGGCGGGGTCATTCTGGCCAAATACTTGAACCTTCCTTTGGTGTATAATGTCCGCTGGCTAATAGCCGGAGAGGCCCATCTGGCAGTTGCGCCTTCACCTCTATCATACATTCCCATAACAGGATCTGGCTACACCGATCACATGACCTTCTTCCAGAGAGTTGCGAACGTTGGTTTGCACCTAGTTACCCAAGCACAAAACCACATGGTGCAGAGGCAAATATACCAGCCCATATGTGACAAATATCTCGGGCCCGGTAACAACTTCAATGACATAATGCTTGAAGCGGACATTTGGCTCATGAGAGTGGACTATGTGTTTGAGTTCCCCCGTCCCACCATGCCTAACGTTGTCTACATAGGAGGGTTCCAGTGCAAACCAGCCAAACCTTTACCGGAAGACCTGGAAGAGTTTGTGCAGAGCTCCGGAGAGCACGGATTCATCATGATGTCTACCGGGACGTTTGTAAGTGCGCTTCCTGCCGACGTTGCGAACGAGGTCGCAGCAGCTTTTGCCAAATTGCCACAGAAAGTCATCTGGAGGCACAAGGGAGAAAGGCCAGCCACTCTGGGCAACAACACTCTACTGGTGGACTGGATGCCACAGAACGACCTGTTAGGACATCCCAAGATCAAACTATTCGTGGCTCACGGAGGAACAAACGGCGTTCAAGAGGCGATCTACTACGGGGTCCCGGTCGTGGGTTTACCATTATTCTTTGACCAATACGACAACCTGCTGAGACTGAAGGAGAGAGGAGCTGCTACCCTGCTAAGCATTAAGACAGTGGACAAAGATGAGAACTTCCTGAAGGCCATACAGGACGTCCTGACTGAGCCGTCCTACAGTATGAACATGCAGAGACTCTCCAGGCTGCACAGAGATACGCCAGTGAAGCCGCTGGATAACGCCCTCTTCTGGATAGAGTTTGTCATGAGACACAAAGGTGCAGCTCACCTGAGAACAGAGTCCTATAGAATGCCCTGGTATTCATACCACTCTGTAGATGTATTCTTGTTCCTGGTTGGAGCAGTGCTGCTTGTGCTTTTTACTATTTTCATTTTGATCAGGTGTCTGTGCAGTGCAGTGTGTAAACGGAAAGTCAAACGTGACTAATCGACTCAAGGGATTTAAAATGTGTACAATAAATGTACTATACAAAATAGAATAAAAGTTAAGATGGATTATGAGTTTGCAGGTCTTACTTTAAAAAATCTAATCGGACAGCTTCAGATTATTCAGTATTCGCTGAAGACCAAAAAAAACAAGATCATACCCCTCCACTTATTATTTCTTAACACTGGCTTGCTGTCATACACATAATTGATGTTAAAATACTGCTGTTGGTTTATAAAGCACTTAATGGTTTAGGGCCAACATACATTGGCCGTAGGCAAGACTAAACATGGAGAAGCAACTTTCAGTTTTTATGCACCTTATCATTTGAACAAACTCCAAGAATCAAAACGGAAGACATTTGCCTTCTAACCGCTAACTTTCTATGAACTTGTTTTACATTGTCCTTTAACTGCAATTTATTTTAATTTCTTACAATTTTCACCTCTTGTTATTATTGTCTCTTAAAGAGGACCTATGATGCTTTTTGACTTTTATGACCTATAAACGTTGTTATGATGATTCATAGTCATGCTTAACCATACTAAATTATCAATTAATGACTTACATGCATTTCGACATATTCCCTGCTGACCCTCTGGGGTGTCTGTGCAGAGCACTAAACACTATTCTAGCCCGTCGAGAAGTCACGTGTTCAAAGCGGTCTACCCTTTCATAATTTGTGCCGTCGCATAAAACTTTGTGAGGTCTCCACGCGGATGTTTCCATGTATGGTAATGCTGTCACTTCCCTGTTCGCGTCTGCCTCGCGTCTGCCTCGCGCCCTTATAGGTCCATGCTCGCGCTTCCCGCCACTGAAAGTGTTCCGGAAGGAAGGTAACCAATCACAACGGAGTGGGGTTTGCAGGAGGGGGGGGAGGGGAGCGGAGATGGCCGAAGCACAGGCGGAGGGAGCCGAAGCACACACACTCAAGTGTTGACAGGATGTGCTGGATCGCCAAAATAAGAGAAAGAGCTTCCCGAAAATCTACATAGTTTTTTGTGATGTGATTCGTGTCAGGTTGCTCTATAGCAGTGTAAAACAAGAAATTAAGACCAGAAAAGTAGCATAATAGGTCCTCTTTAAATGCAATTTCACTATTTTCTAATGTCATATTTTTAAAGATTGTTTTTAAAATGATTTTGTATGCACTTTCAATTGCCTTGTGTCTGAATTGTGCTATATAAACAAACTTGCCTTGCCTATGACAGTTTAGAAATAGATTTAAGAAGATAAGATAAGATAAGATAAGATAATAAAAACTTTATTGTCTGTCACAAGTGACAGAAATTCATCTTTGACAGGGCAGGTTCAATGTACACAAAATAAATAAATACATACAAAACAGAGAGTCCCAAACAATGACAATAAATGAATACCAATAAATGCAAACAGTGCAAAGGGGTGACTGAGTGGAGTGAGATATGTTGCCTATTTGTGACTGTTCAGTGTGGTGAACCGTACATTACATCTGAACAAACAGTTTTTCTTTAAAAATTGTCATTTATTTCAGTCACTACCCTGTCACACAGTGGCAACGTTTTCAACAAAGTTGCTCTTACACTCTGTTCTACCTGTTTACGTCATAATAGCAGGTGTGAATTGAGGACAGTAAACTGGTTTCCCAAGAGGTGGAGTCTCTACCTTCAGGCACATGTCTATGCATGTATTATAATCATACAGGCTTGATCAGTCTTTTTAAAACAGTTCCAGAGCCCAGCTAAAGTCATCCTAGATCTACAGTAAGTGTATTACAAATGTTTTGTAGCTTTTATGATTTAGTTGAATAAGTTATACGCATATGTATACATTTTACCATTAGCTTATAAAAGGTGTCTTGTGGATCAGATGACAACAATTCTTAATACAAAGTATAATGCATTATGTATACAATGTAAAATGCCAGTATTGTCCGCCATAGTACACTTAATTTCGCCTCATTGCACAATAATGAGTGAACTTGAGTGAACCCTCAACGAGACAATGATTTACTGTTTCGGCAAGACTGAAGCCACGACTAGGGGTGAAGCCAAAAAAATAAAAAAATATAATATTCAAGAAGTGTTTTCTGCAGTGCCAGTGGTACACATTCAAATCTGCACAGTCATGTCTCAACAATATGAAGCAGAAGTTTAGAAAAAGCCGAGGTAAGTTCGCTATTCATACATTGGTTTCTGGCATGTTACTGATCTTGCCATGAGATTTGTGAATGTTTTGTTATGTGGAAAATAAATAGGCTGCTATTCTGAATAACTGGGAAGAAGATAGTTTAGGCCTCTTTCATAGTTTGAAAAGATAAACGTACGGTCTCTCTCTCTCCATTACTGCTGAGCGGGTGTGATATATAATGCATGCAGTTTATTTATGTGATTTAGATCCCTCATTGAACATTGAACTGCTGGCATTCAAACAGCACTTACTGCTCTCACTGAGTGTTTGACGAGTTGACCGTTTTAATGCTTTTGCATAAATTGCACACTAAATGTCTCAGAGTAGATGTTGTTACAAGTATTAGTCAAATTTCTTTTTTTTATACTGCTCTAACAGTTAGTGTATGCTATACAGATAATGCAAGTATTACAACCATAGTATTAAGGGACAATACTCTTGCGACATACATAGACATACTTTTTCCATTTCTTTGTATTTTAAGATATCAGCTGCCCTGACACACAAGCTCTCACTGCATTTTGAAAAGAAGATTCACTAATAAATATCCCCACAGAATATGTTTGAACAGTTATACATTAACTGTTTCCTGTTAATAACACTGCAGGACTGCAACTCTGTCTGACTCATTGCACAAGAAGCAGCATTAAGTTTCCTGCAACAAGGACTGTTTTGAGGGTGTGACAAAAAACAGGAAGTGTTTTTAACTCCCACTGGTGACTTGAGTTGGCCATTGGTCTGCTGTGTTTAGTTTTGTTCCAGCCTTGGCTATGTGGCATTCGTATTTTGAGACGAGTAAGTGATCTTTGTCAGAGGGAGTTGTGAGCAGCTGTTTAGCACCAGCGGGGGAAACATCTGTTTTTAGCTATCACCAGCTAACATAACAATGTGGAATGGAGATTTTATTGAATCTAATCGCTTTGTTTACAGATTAGATATTTGGTCAGTAGGACAATGTGTGCATTGGGATTTGTTTCACAGGGATTATGGTGTTTTCTTAGATGAAAGCTCTTGAATATTTCTTGTATTAAGAATGTCGTTGTAAAAACACTTCTGCTCTGGGAGATTGGGCAACGACACAAAACGCAGACAAAGCTCTTGGCACCAGAAAAGCAATTTTCCTGAGATGCTCCATGTGCTACATGCACGTGAGGGCAGGCAGAAGGAATTTATTATTATATTATTATTATTTATTTCTCACTCATTGAGAGACACTTGGAAGAAAATCATGTTGGTCTCTGTTTTTGGTCATACTGAATTATCATCCGGCTTGTGCACGTTTTCTTTAAAGGTGCAGTCAGCAATTCTAGTGAATGCGTGTTGTCTGTTTATGTGCTGAAAACAATCTGGTGTTAATACACAGCCTATATGTCCTTTTCAGGACTTGGCTGAGGGTGGCTGATTGCTGAAGGGGAAACACCTGGCCCAGCAATATAAGAGTCTGCCCAAGCTGCCACTGATGGTTGTTCAACCTGCTGTCAACCTGTTGTTTTATGCTTTGCTTTTCCTTTTGTTAGTTTAATTTTGCACTTTACAACATGCACACACACTTACCTGCACCGATACACCTGCATGCACTACTGATTCTCACATACACACTTCATGCTAGTGTGGTTTAGTTGACATTACTTTAATACATGTAAGTTGATTATTGTTTTCAACCCCGGTCTCTTTCTCACATGTGTTGCGGCCTACGAGCCAGTCGTAACGATATTCACTGATTTCAACAACAAGCTTTCTCCAGAATCACTGACTCCACCTTTATTAACAATGAAGTGACAGCCATCTTATTTTTTTCCTGTTTCTACTTGCTTTTCTAGACTGCACCGTTTGAGAAGATTTGAAGATGTCCTTGGCCATCATCACCATTTGTCTTTTGACTGTCCTACTTCCATCTTCCCACAGCGGGAAAGTTTTGGTGTTCCCACACGACGGCAGCCACTGGGTCAACATGTTGGTACTCGTCCAGGAGCTACATTCGCTGGGACACAGTGTGACTGTGATCCGGGCTGCAGACAGCTGGTACATCAGTGAAAAATCTCCGCATTACAACGCTGTCTCGGTGGATATTGCCGGCGGTGCCAACGAGGATTTTTATCGAATCTTCGTCTCTGAAGTAATTAGAATCCAGCGGAGTGACAGGTCGGCGTGGGCCCGTTTCAATCTAGACCTGGAGTTAAGGGACAAGTTCTTTGAGTTACACAGGAAGATTGGTGAAATGATCACGCACATATTTGAAAACAAAGACTTAATGAAGTCCTTTCGAGACGCCAAGTACGATGCGGTTTTGACGGACCCTGCTAACGGAGGTGGGGTAATGCTGGCTCACTATCTCGGATTGCCGTTGGTGTTCAACGCTAGATGGACTGTTCACGGCGAAGCCCATTTCGCGATCGCGCCCTCTCCACTTTCCTACGTCCCACTGCCACCATCAGAACTAACGGATCGAATGACTTTCTTTGAGAGGGTCAAGAACGTTATTTTTTACACCATGAGGATGTACCTGTACAAGCAGGTAGTCGGGCCACATTATTCCGCATTGGCCAGCCGCTACTTTGGCCCAGATGTAGATTACTTCTCTCTGTTCCAAGCTGCAGACATTTGGCTCATGAGAGTGGACTATGTGTTTGAGTTCCCCCGTCCCACCATGCCTAACGTTGTCTACATAGGAGGGTTCCAGTGCAAACCAGCCAAACCTTTACCGGAAGACCTGGAAGAGTTTGTGCAGAGCTCCGGAGAGCACGGATTCATCATAATGTCTTTAGGAACTTTGATTGGAGAGCTTCCCCACGACTTAGCTGACGAGATAGCCGCAGCTTTTGCCAAATTGCCTCAGAAAGTCATCTGGAGGCACAAAGGTGAAAGGCCAGCCACTCTGGGCAACAACACTCTACTGGTGGACTGGATGCCACAAAACGACCTGTTAGGACATCCCAAGATCAAAATATTCATAGGTCATGGCGGAACCAATGGAATCTATGAGGCTATTTATCATGCAGTTCCAATCGTGGGCATTCCAATTGTGTTCGATCAGGCAGACAACCTCTCCAGAATGAGAGCGAAGGGCACCGCAAAGGTTTTGGATATTTCTGATTTGGATGAGGACATTTTCCTGAAGGCCATACAGGACGTCCTGACTGAGCCGTCCTACAGTATGAACATGCAGAGACTCTCCAGGCTGCACAGAGATACACCAGTGAAGCCGCTGGATAACGCCCTCTTCTGGATAGAGTTTGTCATGAGACACAAAGGTGCAGCTCATCTGAGAACAGAGTCCTATAGAATGCCCTGGTATTCATATCACTCTGTAGATGTCATGTTATTCTTACTGACCATTGCTTTACTTGTGCTGTTTTTTGCCATAAAAGTAGTGTCATCATGCTTTAGATTGTGTTGCAAAAGAAAAGCTAAATCTGACTAACAATGAGATATGGATGGATAATGTTCCTAATGGTTATTGATGTGTGATATAACCGTCCATTGGCTAGGATCAGTTAGATATTGATGTAAGAGCCATAGTGTTGCAATGTCATGTGTTGTCCACCAGGTCTTAGAGCCCTATAGGGCACAGATATATAAACGGTACACCACTTTGGGTAATCATTTGTTGTTTGAACCTGTGAGGGCATATGGTTTTTGATCACGTCAATTTGTTCAGAATCGTTTGAATATGTCGAAGAAGAACTGTCTGGATGTCGTTTTCACATGTCCTGGTGAGCAATACATGGCAAAACAGGAAACACGCACAAAGTGTATTTATTAAATATCCAGCAACCATATTCCAGCATTCATATTGGACTTAGCTCCTACAATTATAATAAATAAATGTTTTACAAGTACTTTTGAAATGTAATTTGAGTTGACAGAGTTATTCATAATATCCTAAAAAAGTATTTATTTTGATAAAATTACAAATAATTGCAAGTCTCGACTGCTAATTTGCAATAGTAAAGTCTGTTTTTACTGTTTTGTCTGACGTGATGTCATTTAGATTTTCTCTGAATGGGTGCATCAGTTTGACATTTAGGTTTTGGCTTTTGCTGAAATGTATTAAATTAAAAATATATTTACATGTTTTTTTTGGTGTTCAGCCAAACATTACGTCTTCCAGAAAGCAAAAGAAGACATAGTACAACACATATAGTTGGTTAAACTGTAGCATTTTTGTGGAGGACTGAATAACAGAATTGCAATAAACGTAGCAATTTAAACTGATTAAGACAATCTAGCACTATAAACTTGTGACACAGGAAATGTATCTGTTAACGTTCACACTAATTTTGCATTCCGGTCATATAATGTTCTTTATGATATCTGCTCAACTATGGACAACTTCTACTCCCCTTTGTACTTCCTTATCAGCTGTCTATTTATGAAACATGAAATGACAAAGTCCTTCTCAAGCTGGAACCGGGACGGACGAGCACGTTTTGTTTAGTTCTCTGCCAAAGGAGAAATATTGAGAAACAATATATTGGATTCCCCAAGTTCCCAACAAAGGTAACATAAGCATTTGCTTTATAATCTTGAGTGTGTGTGTGTGTGTGTGTGTGTGTGTGTGTGTACTTTAGGGTTTGAATTGCATGTTTCCAAAAGTTAATTTTGACTAAGAAAGTATTTTTTGTATGTAGGCTTAAATATAATTTTTACAAATATTAATTGTTCTTACATATGATATGTAATGATAATAATTTCAGCAGACTACACATGGTACTACAACATTACTAACATACAACTTTAAAAATATCAGTTTTGTAACATAATCTGGGAGAGCTAATTGTCAGAGGCGCGACTAGTCCGTGCATTACGGTAACACGTCCTGTGTGCGGTTACTCCCGGCATTACGGGAGCCAGAAAACTCATTCATGATCCTATAGAGAAATATAAGGAAGAGCGTCATGACACTATGGCAGCTTCCTGTGTTTTGGAACAGCGCCGGGCCTCACATGCAAAATGTGAGTAAAGTGCAATTAAATTAACACGCTAATGTCTGTCTACTGTTTGTATAATAATGATGTGAAAGAGATAATTGTGTTTTGTGTGGAATTGTCCGAAAGAATAATAAATAAATAAATAATCCATGTGGTGTATTTCTGTGCTTTTGTAACGAGTAACTTGTGTTGTAGCCAGATCAAGCTGGACCGGTACGCTCTGGCTCAGACAGCAACTTGTTGACGCCAGATCCACTAATAGTCAGCTGCAAATATGACCTGACCCCCAAAAAATTCTAACAAAAGGTTTTTCAGTGGATTACAGTAGTATCAGATGTACTTAATAACATACACTGGTGCCATAGGAAAAAAATTGGCAATGGCCCTTTAGCCAAAAGCAATATCAAAGGTCAATATTATCTTTCACCATCTTCTGAATTGCTGATAATTGTGAATCTAGTTGGGTTTAGTATAATTCCACTTTTATACACAAAAACATCTATAGAGGATGCATTGTATATTACCTTACCTCTTCCTGCCCATCTTGGACGCCATCTTGAAAATTACCCCTTTCTAGTGGTCAAATTTTGGTAAACTTTTAGTATATTATTAAGGACAAATAATATTACAAATAACAGCTGAGAAAACTTTTGTTAGAATTTGTTTAGGGTTAGGTGTTTTTTTTTTCATATATGCAGCCAATTCCGGAGAGTGTTTGTTGACAATCACTCAAATTTAGTGTTTATTCAATCTTTGTAAGCTATTTACTTTAAATAAAGCTTAAACAAGTGATTGTCTTATGGATGTGTCTTGCATTACAGTTTATGAGATATATATCAATGGCACAATTTACCCCATGGTATTCTCTCTTGTGGCACAACTTATACTACACCGGGGGCAAGTTGTGCCAGAAGACAACTTTTTTTCCGAAAGCTATATTTCTTAACAGTTTATTTCAGATCCAAAGTTATTGTTGCCGGGGATGCACAACACCCTGAAATATATGTACATATTTGAGTTGGAGACTTTTCTGTCAAGGCCTCACTTTAAAGTCACTTTGAGTAAAAAGTGACACATCTCACCCCACTCTCCCCTATTCTTTTTTAAGTTGTATAAACTTTTTCAATGTTAGTATGGATGTTGGGTGATTTTTTATTGATGGCTTGTGTTTTTATTCTTATCTTTTTACTAAGTTTTTGTTTGTTTGACTGTTTTGTATTGTTCTTTGATGTAAATGTATTGTATGTAACAGTGGCGCCATTACAAATGAGACCTCGGCCTCAATAGATGTACCTGTGTAAATACAGGTTAATAATAATAACAATACTAATTCAAGATGTGTGTTTGCTGACAAAATCACTACATTTAGTGAATATCGTTTCACGCTGTATACCTGAACAGGTCCAGGTAGCAGATTGTGAGGAGATATTCACTGATTTTGACAAAAAGTGATTGTAAACAAACATTCTCTAGAATCACTGATTCTACCTTTAACTACATCCTCTGGATTTAAGTTAATTGTGATAAGACACTACCTTGTTGAACATAATGCATTGCATACAATGAAATCTGTTTTCTTTCCAACTTCAGAATGAAAATGAATTGGGCATGGGTCCTGCTCCCTCTCTGCCTGCTCTGCCCATCTGTGGTTGACACTGGAAAGGTCCTGGTCTGGCCTGTGGACGGGAGCCACTGGGTGAACATGCGGGTCATTATCGAGGGACTACATTCAAGAGGCCACCAGGTTGTTGTTCTGCGACCGTCTGACAGCTGGTACATCAAGGAAAACTCCACGTTCTACACTTCGATCACTCTTGATATAGAGTCCGGATTCGACGAAGAATTTGTTTCTAAATTTGTGGCCGATTTGCTTAGAATCCAGAGGGAAGGCAAGTCTGCCTGGACGCGGTTTAAACTGGAAATGGAGAATGCTTACCTGGCCGCCGAGTTTAATCAGAAAACCTGCGAAATGCTCGAGCGGATTTTTGAAAATAAAGATCTGATCGGGTCACTACTAGATGCCAAATATGACCTTTTCCTCACAGACCCTGCTTTTCCCGGGGGTGTTATGCTAGGCCACTATCTCAAGCTGCCTCTCGTTTTCAATGTCAGATGGACAACTCACGGTGAAGGCCATAGTGCAATCGCGCCAACTCCCCTTTCTTACGTTCCATTGACCGGTACTGAACTTTCGGATAAAATGACCTGTCTTGAGAGAGTTATCAATGTGGGAGCTTTTCTCCTTGCAGAGTTTCACATTAGACACTCTGTCTTACCGCATTTCACAGGCTTAATTGAGAAATACATAGGTCCTAATACAGATTACTCATCATTGTTCGCAGCTGCAGACCTGTGGCTAATGAGAGTGGACTTTGTGTTTGAGTTCCCCCGTCCCACCATGCCCAATGTTGTCTACATGGGAGGGTTCCAGTGCAAACCTGCCAAATCTTTGCCTGAAGACCTTGAGCAATTTGTACAGAGTTCTGGAGAGCACGGGGTTATCATAATGTCTTTAGGAACTTTGATCGGAGAGCTTCCCCATGATTTAGCCGATGCGATAGCCGCAGCTTTTGCTAAATTGCCTCAGAAAGTCATCTGGCGGTATAAAGGAGAAAGGCCAGCCACTCTGGGCAACAACACGTTAATGGTGGAATGGATGCCACAGAACGATTTGTTAGGACATCCCAAGATCAAACTATTTGTGGCTCACGGAGGAACAAACGGCGTCCAAGAGGCAATGTACCACGGGGTCCCTATCCTGGGACTTCCATTGATTTTTGATCAACCCGATAATTTATTCAGAATTGAAGTAAGGGGAGCGGGGAAGAATATTGATATTTTTAGCATGAATGAAGAAATCTTCTATCAGGGAGTTCAGGAAGTTCTGACTGAGCCGTCCTACAGTATGAACATGCAGAGACTCTCCAGGCTGCACAGAGATACACCAGTGAAGCCGTTGGATAACGCCCTCTTCTGGATAGAGTTTGTCATGAGACACAAAGGTGCAGCTCACCTGAGAACAGAGTCCTATAGAATGCCCTGGTATGTCTATCACTCTGTAGATGTCATGTTATTCTTAGGTGGAGTTTTTCTGATTATTCTGGTCACCTTTGTGGCATTGATAAGGTGTATGTGCTCTGCGTGTCTTAGAAAGAAAACTAAGCGCGATTAAAACGAGTAAGCAATTGGGGCGCTCCAGTGGCGTAGTGCGTACCATATTGGCTCAGGCCTCGTTGCAGTGGTCACAGGCTCAAATCTGACCCGTGGACCTTCACTGCATGTCATCCTCTCTCTCTCTGTCTCCCCATTTCAACTCTGTGCTATCAAATAAAGCTTGAAAATGCCAAAAAATAAGTGAGCAATCAAACGGATATCTCAGGGAAAACTGGTCTACGATAGTAAAAATTATTATATGAAATCAAAGTTGGGTGTCAAATAAGCTTTTACATAATCTGACTGTAAATAAATGTTCATAAATATTGATGACAATAAATATATATATAATTTGGATTGATAAATATGCTTAACTCTTTTCAGATGCTTTACTATCATGCAAATAACTCCCCAAATTACAAAGTTAGAAGGATTTTGTGGATTTGGATATACAAGGGCTTTAACTGAAAATAATGTTGGCTTGGATATTTTAAACTGTGATTTGATGGGGATGATATGATTTTTTTTTGTAATGAGTTGCAATAAAGAGAACAAACCTGAATCATGCATTGCTTTTCTTTATTTTGTCGACAAATAAGAACACATATGTTTAAGGCTGATTATATTTGATTCACTATATTCCACATAGTGTTAACAAAATGTATAGTAACATTGTTGCTGCAAAGGGAACAAAATAAAAACTATTTAAAAAATGTCCAGTTGTTGGAAGTGTTCATCAGTTTGTCATTAATGTTATTATTATTTAATCCAAACCACATAGGCATGGGTTTAAACATATCTAATTTCACACACAAAGATGTGTGACACTCCAGCTCTGTACTGGGTGGGCCCTTGTATGCTTACATCACTTTCTTTTAATAAGCCTTAAAGTAGTTTTTTTAAAAGATGTGGGATTTCTTTTACTATGGATAATTTTTTTTTATTGCTACATTTTGGTAAACCTATACAGCACATACACATAGAATACTTCAGAGTTTGTATGATAATCTGATTTGGAGAGTTACTTGTTGAAGTCAAACACATACATGTTTCAGATAAGGAAGATTTTTTTTTTCCATTATGTCGAGAAATGTCAATAATAAGGACGAATACTCCAAAATGCTATTGGAGTTAGTGTGGCATTTATGTATTTTCCGCATACTACAATTGACGTGGCATACTAAATAGTATGGAAGTATGGGTATTGGAACACAGGGAGTATATAGTGTAGGTGACCGAAGAGAGTGTCCATTGTGTTTCAGTTTCCCTGTGACTTAAGTATCTTGGATAGTGACATGCCTCCAGGGACATTGTTAGCTCTAACACTTGCAAAATGACCTGTTAAAGTGATTTTTAGGATTGATGGAGTAGCTCATGTGGACAACAGCAATTTACCATCAAGGTCATCTCAAATAAAATAGCTTCAACACTCATGAAAGAAAGTAAAGCCGTTTCTAGGCTTGTTTGAATTCCACTTGTTGATCAAAATGTGTTCGCTAATAAACCCTGCTGTGTATAAACATGAAGGATGCTTAGCAGATACAACTTCCTCAGTGCCATTTAGGAAGTATAGTACATATAAGCCCTGGTTCAGGATGTACACGCAGGGTCTGCCCCCATTTCTACACTTAATCGGCTTAGCTGGCACTCAGGCAAAGTTGTAAATAACCACAAATACAAGTGGGAGCTACATTACTGCTGTATGTGTGAGTTTTGGCAGACCTGAAGATAATCTCTATAGGCTACAGAGATCAGCCAATAAAGCTATTGAACAACAATATTTTCTGTATAAAGGTTATCCTATGACATAAAGGTGCTTGGAATGTTTTTTATTCCTTTATATATATATATCACCTTTTAAACTGATATTTCCGCTAATTTTCTTTTTTGTGAAGGTTCCTTTTTCAGTTGTGTTAAGTTACTGGATGTCATGGCATTTTGAATAAGCGCGCTAGAAGTTGAAAGGATATTCCCAATGTTACCATATGTTGCTATGAATATCAAAACAGTAGTATTTGTACTTCAATTTATTATGTTTTTGTATTGGCATTTTTTAAATTCACTTGCTCGAGAGATGTTATAGTAAAAGTATCAGACTGAAAATTCTCAAGACTTTAAGATTGTGAGGATTGTAGAAACGTACACGCTATTATGACATGACAAAATCCCTGAAGGTTTTTACTTCAATAAATAAATTATTTTATTACAAAACAATTAAAAAAGACATACTGCAAATTCCGTTATATATATATTTGTGTCTACACACTACTGCTGGTCGCAGCCATAATACAAATAATCACTTACATGGCTTTATACATCTCTAGCTGTCAAACAGGTAAATCATTAGGAATATCAGTTCAGTTATAAGACATGTGCTACCCAGGTGGTGGAGACAAAAACATTTCCAGTGAACATTTTTTTTTCGCACGCACACCTTAAACAATAGCACAAGTCGACTAATATGAGTTGGATCGATGTTAGCTGCCTGTTCGATTCCACCTGCGATAAAATAGCTAACACAAAAAAAAAACACAAAAAAAATGTACATGTTTAAAAATGAGATAGTATTATAAAAGGTATAAAAAAAATAAGTAAGAGAGCAGTACTGAGTTCCTCGGAGTTGGTGCCAAAGTTAGATATCACTTTAAGGGAATAGTTTGACTTATTGACATAATGACATATGTGCTTATTTACCATTATGGTGAGTTAGTACCCAGTTAGCTGAGCTTAGCATACAGACTGTAGCAATGAGTAAACAGGTTAATAGCCAGTTTATAGGGTGGGTTGTGTGCCAGTTCTTACAGTAACATCCTGGATTATCTGCAGGTTGCCTGGCTACTGCTCCCAAGCAACACATTTGGGGGGATATAGCTCAGCGGGTAAGGTGATCGACCCACAACTGTAGGGTCGGTGGTTAGATCCCCCGTCTCCCCGACACATGTGCAAGTGTCCCTGGGCAAGACACTGAACCCTAAATTGCTCCCGATAGTTAGCTTGCATACTGTGTGGTAGCTGCTGCTATCCGTGTATGAATGTGTGCTCCAGTTGTAAGTCGCTTTGGATAACGGTATGCTAAATAACATGTAATGTAATGACAAGACCATCACCTACGTTAAATTGTGAATTATCATTTTTACACTTTGTTTTTTTGTACAGATCAAACTAATGAGAGATAATAGACAAATGAGTGACCTTCGGAGGTGCTGTCAAGTGGATTTTTTTTTACATTTCTACCCTGTTTCAAGTCTTTCCTGCTACGCTAACCGGCTGCTAGCTGTATGACCTCAAATTCACTGGACAGACAGGAAGAGTCGTATACATTTTTCTCATCTAACTATTGAAACGAAAAGTACATGCATATCTCCATATTAAACATGCATAATTCCCAAAACCTTTTCCCTTTTAGGATATGTACAAACGAATAAGTTGATGTATCAAATTACGATATGAACACAAGGCACAACACTGGTTACATACTGCATACACTGGTTATACAGAATAAAAAATGGAAACACTGATATCTTTACGACGACCATTCAAGAGTCCACCCTCTGTCCGGTTTGTATAGGGGTGTGTACTAGCAAACAGCACTTATATTGAAAGTAAAAAAAAAAAAGCAAATAATAAAAAAGTATTTTCAAGGTATTTACAAAGTGTCCATGCCACTGGAGCAGGTGTTGTGGGCGGTGTGCATCCTCTCATGACGTCCTGGTCCGTAGAGAACTCATCCTGAGCACAGTGAGCTCCGCTACGTCAGCATCCTCCTGCATCTCCTCCTCCTGCTGGCAGCTCTCTCTGATCACATACACTACCAGACCCGCACAGATGAATATGAGGAGGATTATGCCTATAACCTGGGACAGTACAGAACAGTAAGAGCAACATTAAGTTGAGAGTAGACATGCAGAGAAAATGTGTATTTTTTTACCAACAAAAGTGCTTCTTTAAAGCTATAGTGCGTAACTTTTTTCATGTACTGTACATGAATGCCGGTTACATTAAAGAAATCGACAAACAAATTGACACAAAGTTGTTTAAGCCTATCAGCTCCCCACAACATTCTCTGTATTTCTCAGTATGGCTGCGTTTACAAACTGGTATTGCCCCCCCCGACACTGGCGCAGGAGCTCAGAAAAATCCAAAGAAGCGCTCAAGAAATGTTTCAGTTGTTGATTCTACTGCTACGAAAAAACCTGGACGTACAGCAGCAGGTATAAAATCCATTCGCAATCACCGACGGCTTACGTCATGTCCTGTAGATGCGCTGGAACAGTGTTATTTGTAATTACTCAGAATTCCTCACGGGGGCGACATACTTTACGCACGTCAGCTTTAATAGTTTCCAAAAGAGTAAATGTATTGCATGATGGATACAGTGCACACTCTTAGGATGGGGGGATTCCTCTCCACCCATCCCACATAATCTCCTAGTTAACTAGAACAGTTTAGAAACTCACCTGAGAAAAAACAAAGAGCTGCTGCGAGCGTAGCATTAGTTCTTGCGGGGTGACATCTCCCTCACTAATTGGCTCGCACCACTTCTGCGGAGCCGCCTTCTCAACTAGGACAAATCTACCCTCCCAGTCTGTCATAGCGCAGGCAAAGTACTGGCCGTCCAGGAACAACAAAATGAGCCACACGATCGCCGGCACGAAACTGGAGAGGGACACGGTCTTGCGGCTCCAAGTATCACATTTGCAGCCCTGGATGATCAGCATCAAGGTGAAGGCCATGACGGCAGGAATGATGAAGAAGGCGGACGAAAACACTCCGTTCCATGTAGGGTTGCAAGGACACTCAAACTCCAGCTCCACCAGCTTCTCTAGTCCCATGAGGATGAAGCCGAAAGCCACGTTCGACACCAAAGGACTGTTGCTAAGTTCATTTTTCAGCTTGGTAAGCCATTGTTGTCTACTTTCCATACTAGATTGACCCGAAAGAATGAAGACAATCGTTGTAAAAAAGCCCAAAAGAGGGTCCACCGTTGTGAACACATTGGCAACAGCTAAGTGATGCGTAATTAACTCATCCAGGGGTAAGTTTTCCCCCGGGGGCCAAAATGCCACAAGTCCACACTGATTGGTTCGGAACAAAGGAGGGTGTGCCGAGGGCTGTGACATCGCGCAAGCCGATTGGTCATCGCGGGCTTTCAGGTGGGGTTACATTTTAAATGTGTTCTCCCATGGACAAACTGGAGGGAGGGCTATAAAGTGGAGGGAAGTTTGTTCTGCAGTGGAGCACAGACTGAGCCTTTGCAATAGGCCAGCAACAAAAACACACACATGGGGGTGTAGGGATATAACAAGGGGGCCTAAGGCTGTGCACTGAAGAATCAGGTGACAGGCCTCAATGGTCACTAAAACTAAAGGAAAGAGGGAGTATATGCAAGATATCTAAACTACAATGTCACCCACGAAAGGCAGATGGATTAACTTTATGAAACTACTACAAGACTATAAATGAATAATGCTTTAAAGGTGTTTTCAGTAATTCTAGAGAACACTTGTTGTCAAAAAATAATTTGATGTGAAAATCAGTGAATATCTCCTCACGATCCACTACCTGTCCGTATTGTGTGTGTGCGCCGGAAAAAATCCAGTGTAAATGAACAGCCTGGGCTCTATAAATGGGCAATGCTGCTAGGAACGGTGTGCACCCCTTAGTTTACATACCCTTTTGTTTATGTGCCAGTTTACAGAGCCTTGGCTGTGTATTAACACCATCTTTTTTTTCTCACACACAGTACAGTACGGACAGGTAGAGCGGATCGTGTTGAAATATTCCCAGATTTAGAAAACAGGGGATTTTTTCAGCAAGCTTTCTCCAGATATCGCTGACTCTTCCTTTAGATATATCTAGTTCTTGTGTGTCTTTTGGGTTAATTTGTTGCAATTGTCTGCAGTAATAAAATAAAATGTGATGCAGGAATTCACTCTTCAGTTTACCTCCCTCCACTGGCCACACGGGGGAGCCACCGCAGCGGCACAGATTAAGGATTGAGAGGATTACAGGGGAGGCCATGTTGAATTTTCAAGGGGATGTGGAGGCTTGAGAACACCCAGGCCACTGATGTGATGACATAATTTATCAAATGACCTCAGCGAGCATCAACGTAATCCGCTCAGAATACAACCTGACAGGATAAACTGTGTGTGCAACTGCAAATGCGACGGCTGCAAACTGCTCTCAGTTCATATGCATAACATTGATTTATTATATATATATAATAAATCAATGTTATGCATATGAACTGAGGGGGGTGGGATTCTAACAACTCAAATCTTGCCATCCATCATTTGCCCTGCCAAGTTTGTGACACATCTGATTTGACTTGTGGGGTATAAACACGCTGAGAATTTATATTGGCATTAATATTGCAAGAGCTGTTGACAAGAGGAAATCGTATTATAAGTGAGGCTTTTACTGTAATCGTTGACGGTAAAGACTGTACGGGCATGAACAGCGGACTCCTAATAGAAGATAATGGAAATATGAGCCGGTCAAAATATACAAAAAATCAAATATTAAAACATATGTTAAAAAAAATAAGTTTATTTGCAGAAACAGAAATTTATGCTCAAAACTATTTGGTCTATAATATGAGATATAAGTTCACAAATAACATAAATTACATGCATGTTGTATGTCTGTATCAGTGTGTGTGTGTGTGTGTGCCCATGGTCCTGAGCGCATAGGGCACGCGCAGCTTGTGTCGCCGTCCTACCAGCATCTGTTCCTCTTCCCTCTTTTTTTTAGGATTGAACAGACTAATGTTTCGGCTACACCATTACCCGTCGGGAATATGAATGTGTGCGCTCCCTCCTATTTTCATTTTAATCACCAAAGCGTGACCGGGGCGGCGGAGTGCGTAACTGCGCATCCTTCTGCGCATCTTTGAATCTTCAGAACTACCCTACACACTGACTGTGGGCAATCTCTCTGACATCCAACGAGACCTCTCTCTCGCTCTCTCTCCGTCTCCCTCTCTCTCTCTCTCTCTCTCTCTCTCTCTCTCTCTCACTCTCCTCCGCACTCCGACGAGGCTTGTTCTTCAACCCGCCCATGGCCGCACATCATCGGCATCCCTGAGCCGCTGCTGGCCTCGTCCCCCGGAACCTTTCACCCATCACCGCTGCCCTCCAAAGGTCTTTGATTCCGCCAACATCTGCAAACCACGCATTTTTTTCCTTAGAAATAATCCTCGACTGACATTTTTTAATTATTATTGCAGAAACCGATGCTATGCGGTGCCCATCTCTGTAGATCTAGTGATTAATACACGACACCACCTCCTCCTCCTCCCACCACATTCGTCCGACCGACCGATCGAGACGCTGGTCCCTCTCCTCTCCTCGAGCCCCGGCGATGCATCCTAACGCAGGGATGCTTGGCGCGGTAGCGGTGGTCCTTCTGGGAAACTTGATGTTGCCTTTCATCTCGGCGCAAAACGGTAAGAAAAACAGATGCTCCCCGTTACGTTGCATGATCGTAAATGACTTGACTTGTTCAATAAAGACAGAAGCCCGAGCGAAAATGATTTTTTTATTTATTTTTTTAATGAGACTGACTGCGTTAATTCTGCTATGGGCTACTATACTATAGTTTTTTTTTTTCATCTCGACAATAAGGCCAGAGTAAAGACAGCAGCAACAAATGGGATTCAATTACTGACTGCAAGATGTAACCTTCACGGAACTCTTTAAAAAAACTGACGTTGTTGTGACATTTCCGTGCAAGGTTATTAACTGTCAGCTGTGTCCAGATGTAGGTGTGTCTTTAAGATTAATTACTGCCCGTATGCAGGCCAGTGGAGCATGCTGTCAAATGTGTTTTCTATTATAGATAACGCGTAGTGAAACTGGCTCCCATGCCTATACATGAGTTATTTCAATATGGCAGTATGCCTTTCAATGCATTCCTTGTGGATATTTCTATATAGTAGCCTAGTAGTGGCCTTAGGCAGTTTGTTTAGTCCAAGGGGGTTGGGGAGCAGAGTGTGTCAAGCAGGACTAACCTGCTCTGGATGCTGATTAAGTAACATATTATCAAGACCAAACACTGGCTCAATGCTCACCCACTGTGTGCTGTAAATACTCTAAAACACAATTGGCCCTTCTGTATCACAGTAATCTGCTTGATTGACAAAACCACTTCCCTATTGTAACACGTTTCCTGTTATGTCGGCTAAATCCGTCCTTATTACTTGTCCACATGGTCCAAATGCACAAATAACTTTCTGAGTTCCTGTTTAAGGCGGATCCAGCGATTCTGGAGAACACTGGTTGTCAAAATCACTTTTTGTCAAAATCAGTGAATATCTCCTCGCGATCCTGCTAGCTGTACATACTGAAAAAAAAGCTGGTGCTAGTACACAGCCTATGCTCTGTAAATTGGTATATTACACAAAGGGTATGTAAATAAAGGGGCCCAATGTAGCTAGCAACATGCCCGTTTACAGAGCCTAGGCTGTGTAATAATAAGGCTGGATATTTGTCAGAGAACACAGTATACGGACAGGTTGCGGATCGTGAGGAGATATTCACTGATTTGGACAAAAAATTTATTTTGACAGCAAGCATTCTCCAGAATCGCTGACTCCGCCTTTAATAGTGATTGCGTTTGAGCAACCATATATTTCATCCTTCCACATATCCATTCTAGAACGCTGCAGAGGATGTTCATTTGTGACTTTGTTATCCAAAGTTCACTGTGTATTAATCATAGGAGGAACAACTGGCACGATTTGGTTTAAGTAAATGTCAGTGGCGTGCTGTTGGGTGTTCTAGGCTGTCCCTCTATTCCAATGTCCCTACTTCAAATTCTGTTGAATCACCCATATCACCCAAAGGGGCCACACACATCAACAGTGGCCATGACATGTCTATGACGAGTCAACCGGCATCCATCTATTTAAAGGTGCTATGAGGAACTTTGAAATATCTCAAATTTTTCCTTTGGTGATCTGAAATTACATGTAACCGCAAACGAGACCATCAGTGCAAAACATACTATTTTTATATCCGTTTTCTTAATGCCTTTTTCATGGGTACGCTCACCCAGGAACAACAGCTGGCGTCGTAAAAAACACTACCACTTTTGTCCAAAGGGGGTGCAAGAATGAACACAAACTGAAAGTTCCTTGTAGATACTTTATTAGCAGCTGTATTTATTTGTCAGATGAGAAGCTTCTTTACCTGTATGTAAAGGCCCCTGTGTTGACAACGTAAATATCATAGACATGATCTGATTCCCCTTGAGAGAAAGAGAATGCAGAGTACTACGGCACACACTTATAATTCTAAAGCTTAATGGCCACCTCATGCTTTTGAGTGGGATAATCGCACACCCACTAAAACTTAATGAGACGTGAATTCTGATGAGAGGGCGAAACGATTGGGACAAAACCTCACTCTAGCACTCTCCTTTTGGTTTTACAAGTTTATATTTTAGATGTTCAATAGTATTTAAAGCTATAGTGAGTAACTTTGTCATATAAATGAGATAACACAAAGTAGATCCATCTATCAGCTCCATAAAATCTCAATTTTTTTCTTACTTCACAGCCAGGGTCGCCCCCTCCCGACACTGGCACAGGAATTCAATAAGCGCCCACAAAATGTTTCAGTTGTTGATTCTACTGCTAATAAAAAGCCTGGACGAACAGCAGAAGGTATCAAGCAGGCTTACCAAATGTAAATATGTGCGACAGTGTTTTTGCATTTACTCAGAATTCCTCACGGGGGCGACATAAGTTATGCACTATAGCTTTTAAATCAAAACAGCTAAAGGAAAGGTAATATTTTGGGAAAGGGTGTCCTATCTTTGTGCTATACTAGTAAAACACAATATGTATTAATGACAGAAGCACAAGTAAAATAGGCAAGTAATAAGTAAAATCGAAATCACTTTGCAATAAATCGCAGAATCAACCAACAACTTTAGATTGGGAACCCAAAATCAAATTACCACAGCAGTTATATGACAAAATCTTATTGCATGAATTCCTATTTTTCTTCTTCGATAATTCTTCAAAAGGTGCTAGAAGTCTGTGTGTGTGCAGCTTGGCATTCTCTGATCTTGCTATCTGGAAAATGAAATACCCAACAAGCCGTCTATTGTTTGATAGAGCTCAAGCAGAGGCATTCCAAACACTTCCTGTGGTCTTTCACATACACACACACACTCACACACACACACACACACACACACATACACACACACACACACACACACACACACACACACACACACACAGTAAGGAGGGGGGGGCAGTGGGAGACAGACCTTTTGCCACTCAGTCTCAATGTGTCAGTGAAAGTGATGTGTCTGTTTTATGTAGAAATCCTACATGAACTCCTACATTCATTACACATATGATCACAGTTGTAATAAGCCAAACTTAGTGTTTAAAGGTGCAGTGTGTAGACGATATTGGTGTTTGTTAGAAATGGAATACAATATTCAAAAGTATGTTCAAACTTAACAGCCTTGCAAATGTTTTATATATAGTGGGTGTTCCGCAGAAATGCATTTGTTGGAAGACGAAGAAGCTAAATAACTAAATACATCTTTTTACCTCATCACTTGTTATTGTTGAAAGACTTGAAGGCAGTGGTGGATGATGCCATTAGTAGTAACTAGCTTTTTGTCCTTGAAGGCCACTGTAGCTTCTGTAATTTCTCCAAACGGGGCTAGGGTAGCGACTGAGCGCTGCAATCTAGATTTTTTACCACTTTATCACACCAAAATGCACCAATATTACCC
>OX442349.1:1836757-1964257 GCA_949357725.1 Hyperoplus immaculatus
CCAGTTTCAAGGTATACTGCTATTATTTTCCTGTATTTGTCATACCATTCTAAGGTATAAGCTCCCTCCCACAGGATGTTAAAGGTGCTCCAAGGAACTTTCAGTTTGTGTTAATTATAGTGGCCCCTTTGGACAAAAGTCGAAGTGTTTTTACTACGCCAGCAGTTGTTCCTGGTTGATTGTCCCCATGACAAAGCTATAAAGAAAAATCATATACAAATAGCATTATTTGCACTGATGGTCTTGTTTTCTGTTATATGTCATGTATGATCATCAGAGGAAAAATTAGATTGTTTTAGAAATATTTAAAAGTTCCTTGTAGCACCTTTAAGGTTATCATGCTTTCAGAATACCCGTGACTAAAAACTTGTGACGCATCTGTCTTCCGTGCTTGTCTGGTCTGACATCAAATCATTTATGTTCCCTTGTTTTGACCTCTGATGGAGGACTAATAAGTGCTTTCTGTGTGTGATTAGGGGAGGGGATTAGGGCACAGGGGTTATTGGGATTTAAATCTCATTAAACTGTTGCCTCTCGTCTGTGATCTGAACGACAGACTCAAGTAGTATGCTGTATGTAGAATGGAATAAGCCCTACCCGAGGCCTACTTTTTCTGGGAAATCAGCTTTGCGAATAATGGCGATATTATTGTGTTCGATGGCAGTGACATCAATTAACTATAAGCACAAATGTAAAAAAAATTACGGTGTGGGGAAAATTCTCCAAAGAACTAAAAAATAATAATTATGCAGATTTGAAAATGCCAAATGCAGTCTGATAGAATTATTTTCTTAATTTGAAAAAAATGGTTAAAAAACACTCAAGTGAATGATTAAAATCTTAGTTAATTAATAGTTAGTTAATTATCTAGTAAACATTATACTACATGTATATTAAACTATTATACTTCAACATATTTAATAGCATTTTACCTGTATGCTATCTTAACATGGTTTACACACGTAATTCCTTTTAGTAAACCTTATTTGCAGTATTTTTAGCTATTTATTTCCTGCCAATGTGCTTTTAGTAATTCAGTTGTGATTTGTGCACATTTAATTTTAATATAAGTGTCTACCAGACTCTGTAGACTAATTTGGATTTGAGGTTTGATTTTGCAACAACAAAACCTGTGAATGCCATATTTCTTTCGACAGCCGACTTTCCAACCTGTTTTGTTTTGTGCATACATAAGACAAACTGACAACAGTGTCAACAGGGCGCACAGCTCAGGTTATACCCTACGTCAAATATGTTACTAGTTTCAGAAGGGTTATTTTAATACTCTACTGACATTAGCAAGAAGCCACCAGATGTTTGGTAGGAAGGACATTCCTCTAAACACTTAAAGTGTGAAATGTATCATGAAATAACCACGTCTTGTATAGTTAATGGGCTGTATCCTGCAAATCCACCAATACCGCCCTTAAGACTTTGATGATGTTTAACTTTGACACACAGAGGAAGTCAATTGAAACCTAGGTTGCGTTCCGAATCGCATACTCTTTCTTTTTTCTATTCTACATACTACATCCGACGATTAAAATAATCTAGTTAGGATGCAGTAGGCATACTATTGGGACATACTTTACTCTCTTATTTCATCATAACATTGCGCCTTGATCTTGCCTCTTGCTTTTATATCCGTCGCATCCCCGTTTGTTTTCATATGGAGGCTTCGTCGATGTGACGTCACTTCACGTGCACACTGGATTGTGGGTCAGAATCGCCCAAATAGGATGCAGTTTTCAACACTAACAATCTTGACCGCATGAAGTAGGACATCCGGGTACTTCTAACCATCCTAAATCTGGCCACAAGAATCGGGACATCCTAAATTTTTTTTCTACATACTATATAGTAGAAAGTATGCGATTCGGAACGCAACCCTAGATGTACAATTAACCTTAGGCAATGTCAAATAGTCTTATCTTCCCTCAGGTAGAAAAGTAGAGGAAAGGTGAAAAAACCAAGTATCTTTAAGGCTGGCTCTACTGTATATACATGTAGTGTGACAAAAAATATCAAGATAGTGACTGTGGATGATCTAGACACACAGGTGTTCTCAATTATGCCAAATTTGACCTTTTCTCAGAGTTATGTGGGTGTGATGTGCTTGACTGACAACTCCCTGACCCATTCATATGTCTTGTGACACCTGTTTGGGCTGAACAAGTTACACCTTCTGGATTCTTTCAGATATTTTGAGATTGTTGACCTGACACATTATCAAGAAAGCTTTGCCTAAACTGAAACTAACATTGAGTTAATACAGCCGGAGAAGCTAGGCCGATGAGTTGCCATGGTTATAACAGAATTCCACGCAATCTCACAAAATAATATGATGTATGTGTTTTTTTGAGACTGCTACCTCGGCTGTACATTTTTTGATGACATATACCTAAGCTCCGCTGTGCCTATGCGCCCTATGCTTAGCGAAGCGCAATGTTCATATATCGAGAAAGACACTTATAGAGATTGATTAAAAAGCTCATGAGTTATTTTCAATGTTGTATTTGATAGGCTGATATTTTTACTACGATAGGCGAGATATCGTTATTTATTGGGATGGACCAAGCAATTCCATGTAAAATCAGATATTTTGCACCATTATAGCCGTAATACAAGGATCCTGGTTTCATGACCAAATTTCATGAGCACCAGGGAGTAAAATATTTTTAAATATAATCAATCATCACAACTACAGTATACTGTGGCACGCAAATTACTGGTAAAGGCACACATAACTGTCACAATCCCATGCAGGCACAACAAAGATCACACACACACACACACACACACACACACACACACACACACACACACACACACACACACACACACACACAGCTCAATGGTCCCTGGAGGGGTTTCCTACTCCATTCTTTCATTGTCTGTGTTGTGGGATGCGCATTGGGATCCAGGTTGTAGGAAGGCAGCTGACTCACTCTCAAGCTGCATGGTGGTGTGTGTGTGTGTGTGTGTGTGTGTGTTGAGTGGCTTGCCGTGAGTCCCCAGGGGAGCCCTCCTCTCTACCTACATCATTGGAGTATGTAGGCCGTAATGACTGTGACTTCCATGCAGCTTTAAATAGACCTTTTCACTCATAGAACTACCTTTTAATTTGTGATCCTATTGTGCACACGTCGTACGGGAGTAATGTGAGCTAAAGCGTGTAAACACGACATGGCACGTGAAGGGTTTTCATTATTTCGTGTTGAGTAATTTGCATTAAACCGCCCACTCACATAACATTTGACCACCTTGGATTACAAGCAAGCCAACTCCTCTTCTGCATGCATTAAAGATGGAGTCAGTGATTCTGGAGAGAGCTCTCAATGTTTCAGTGAAAATATCCTCACAATCTGCTACCTGTCCGTACTGTGTGTGCCCTGAAATAAATCCAGTATTAAAACACAGCCAAGGCTCTGTAAACGGACATGTTGCAAGCTACGGTGGAGCCTTTCTTTACATACCCTTTCTTTACATACCAGTTTACAGAGCCTAGGCTGTGTATTTACACCACATTTTTTTCTCAGCGCGCACACAGTACAGACAGTAAGCGTATCGTGAGGAGATATTCACTGATTTTGAAGGAATTTTGACAAGCATTCTCCAAAATCGCTGGCTCCACCTTTAATTTGTAGATTTAAGCCTCATTGTAAATTCAAATAGAGAGAAAAACAATGCCTATTCTTCCAGTGAAGCCCTCATTTGTAGCATCCATCCCATAATAACCTAAATCAGTATTTAGTGATGTAACCCCCCCAATTTACTGGGACACCGACCAACCCCTCGATCAGCTAAGTTTGCTTGGCTCATACAGTATCTTGTGTTGGAAAAAGTCTCTTTTGGAAATGTGCAAAGATAATACAACATGTAACAATACACAATACACTATCAACAGAGCAGCCAGAGGGGAGGATTAGTTCAAACAGAAACCAGATAGGGTTGTGCAATTAATTTACTTTTAATCGCATTTACAATTTGGTCTTCCAACAATAGTGAAAATAAGATGATGTTTTTTACAAGATAATGTTTTTAAGTCAGGTCAAAGCCTTTGAGCCAGGTCATGTGTTGATGTTGACAGTTTAACTAGATTAAGGAAATCCACTGTTAAAAAGACAGACTCTTCCAATACATTTCAAGAAAAGTTACTAAATGCATGTTGTCTCCAAAGTCAATGTGACTACTGTGTTAAATATCGTGATCTCGATATCAATCAAGGGTAGCCCTAAGCCCCTTAGTTCAAACAGACACATCCCAATGTACAGACAGCAAGACATATTTTAGGTGGAATTAATGGTGGACAGACTGAGGCCCAATCTTTATCTATATCTGTGTATTCCTCCTCAGCCCTCTACTTGTTAGACTAACATCATCATGTTATGTCTTATTAATTCTTTGTCAATCTAGGTGTTAGAAAGCTTTTTGTATTCCGTTGTGTTTGTGTGCACATGCAAATGTACATTAACTGCAGTAATACAAACAGTGACGGTGCAACGTGCCAAGAGTTCACAAAGTCTCCTGCAGCAGATGGTTTTGTTGCTGTTGCTTGCAGTCGCTGTTTTCCATATTATGAATGTGTGGAATAACACAACACACAAAGACAACAACAGTAATGTTAACTTGTAACATAATGGATTTAATTAAACAGCTCATTTTTGTCCAACTGAGCGATTCACTACCAGTCCGTGCTGTGTGTGCACTGAAAAAATCCAGTTCTCATACACAGTCTTGGCTCTGTAAACTGGTATGTAAACAAAGGGGGCCCACCATAGCTATAGCAACAGGCCCGTTTACAGAGCCTAGGCTGTGTATTAACACTGGATTTTTATGTCAGCAAACACACGCTAAGGACAGGTTATCGAATCATGAGGAGATATTCACTGATTTTGACAAAAACTGATTTCATCTTCCAGAATTACTGACTCCACCTTTTAGAGTGGCATGTTTTATGGTTGACTGACATTCTAGAGAGAAAAAAAAATGCATGCAGTCTAATCAATAATTAAGACTCTGTTTGCAGCAGCCCTAAAAGCCTTTTACTGACGTGCATATGGTAAATGGACAGCAACATATGCAGTCTATACATATAATGAGTAGGGATGGAACACTATAAGATTCTATCTACGATAAATAACACTCACAATATGTTGTTTGTGGTGAATTTTCATTATCTGATAAACCCTTAATTCCTTAACAAAATGTAGGATTAAGTGACACTAGTATGTTTTAGACCTATTCAAAGATGTTTAAGAATAATTTGAAGATTATCTTGATAATATTGTGAATTGTTATTTTGTGAATTGTAATTTCTCACCCATATGATTTCATAAAGGAAGAAGCCAGCCCTACCTCCCATTAACAACCTAAGTTAGCACTACCTCCATCTGTGATAAGAAACCCTAAAACTAAATATAAAGGTTATTTGGACACTACACCATGAAAACTGTTTGTAGTAGAGACCCCAATAGCAATTGTGTACCTGAAAGTAAGCACAATATGTGAACTTTAATATATTTTAATACAGTTCCATGCCTTATATTGACTATTTTATCAACATACAATAAGATGAAAACATGACTAAAGATGAGCTCAAGTCACTCAGATCTGTCCATCTTCTCTGATAGTCACTTCTAGCCTCTCAGCATGCCTTTGGAAGGAGTGAGTACCGGCTGGCTGTTCGGTGTTTAGTTTCCACAGCTAGTATAAGCTCCTTGTTTAAACACACACCAAAAACTGCTGTGTGTTCATTGGCCGATTCTTGTCTGTAGTCTGTTCTGAATTAATTTCTCCACGGAGTCTCCCTGAGCCTGAATTCAAATGAAGTGCTCCTTTTTCATGATTTAATTTAATTTGCCCTTACCTCGGAGGACATTCATTATGTTCTTAAAGCAAGATATTACACACTGTGATTATGGGCACTTACGCATGGCTAACAATATTAATCAGTGCCAAGCCAATCCACTTCTCAGACTCATACCCCCAAAATCATAATAAAAAAATTCATAATAAATGTTATGTCAAACTGAAACACTCCTTTAACAGTGTGTGGGCAGCTAGGCTTGGATTCAGCCTTTGGTACTGTGTGGTGAGCTTGATAAACCCAGATGTTTCAGGAGGAGAGAAACAAATGCTAATTACACTGCATATCTCTAGGCATCACACAGAGACAGGAGTTGTGAGCACAAAATATCCCCAGACACATCTCCTAGCAGGAAGACTGCAATCTCTCTCTCTCTCTCTCTCTCTCTCTCTCTTTTTTTGCAAAATTCTCTTCACAATTTTATGTTCCCATCAAGTAATTTGTTTTTGACATTGCTGTGAGTCACAAACTGGTGTTGGTTGGGCAACAGACTTGTTACCATGGTACTAACTAGAATCTTTCATCTTTGTATTGGAAAGTTATGTGATATATGTTGGCTGGAATTTCAGTTCACATCCTGTCAAGTACAAAGAGTATGGTGTCCTCAAACTTTGCATAATAGCACTATTATATATGGAAAAGGACTGAATAACCCATGCACACTTTTTTCACTACAGTCAAGTACTGGTCAATCTTCAGATTCATTGATTTATAAAATGATGTTTCCAAAAACCTGTTTAATGGACACTAATTTCTTGTACAAATCATTTAGATTTTTTTTATCAACAGATACAAATCCACTCATAATGAATTAGATCTTTTCAAATGTGCCTATTTATTCAACGTTTCTGAAAACATTGTAATACAAGAAATAATTGCTTTAATGTCAGTTATTAACTTGCAAAGTTTAAATGAGATATAAATAAGTTAGAAAAAATGTACCCTAATCACCTGCAGTCTCCCCTTAAACTTTCAATAACAATAATTTAACTGAAATGCAGCTATAGCCTTATTGTGAGGGCGAGTTGAATACCTTTGATTAAACACGCTGTCCTCAGTCTTCCAAATGCAAATCGGTTGATGTGCTTGTGATACATTTCTTAGCACAGTCCAGACAGATACTGGCGTGCCTGCCTGTACGCGTTTTGTATTTAAACACGACACACACAGTCTATTGCTCAAGAGACCTCGCAGCCTCTTTGTCCCCGTTTCCTCTGCAGCATTCCAGGGCAGAGTTAAGGCATTGTTTTTGTTTTTTTTCTGATTTATTTAAGCGCATGCGGTTTGCGGCTGGCTGACAGGCTGTTGCTGCAGGCGCGGTAGAGAGCAGTGTCTGTCTGTGGTGGTCCAGGTGATTTGTCATGAGGAGGTTCATTATGGGGCTGGCTGGCTGGCGGTGTATTGTTAAGCTAACTACTGATGTGAAACAGGGTCGTGAATCAGGCACATACAGCATCATGGTATATTATACACGCACGTTTTGGTAATCATGCGTGTATGGATCCCATTTTGCTTTATGAATTCCACTGCATTTCACATTTTGAAACACATTTCCTATTCTAAAATGGCAGTTAGAGATGGGGGTTCTGTTTTCCAATTCTATTAGATTAAAGAGTCAGCGATTCTGGAGATTGCTCGTTTTCAAAATCAGTTTTTTTGTCATTCAGTTACCTGTGTGTGCACCCAAAAAAAATGTGTTGTGTTAATACACATCCTAGGCCCTTTACGCTGGTATGTGAACAAAGGAGCTAACTGTAGCTAGCAACATGCCAATTTACAGAGCCTAGGTTGTGTATTAACACTTGCAGCGCACACACAGTATGGACAGGTAGCGGAACGTGAGGAAATTATCACTGATTTTGACAAGTGATTTCGACACAACAAACTTTCTCCAGAATCGCTGACCCCACCTTTAAATGCCATTGGGGAGATGTATTGGGGATACGAGGACATATCAAGGTTCCATGTGTATAAAAGTAAGTACATTTTTGCTCTAAAAACACAAATCAACTGTTTGCAATAACAAAATGTCAGTCATTCAGTGTTGATGCAGAAGCAGGTTGAACGATCCAATTCCGATGCGACCATATTAGAATTTTAAAACCTGCTCTTAAAGTCCAGCTTATCCCAAATGAAAGCCCACTGACCTAATTTCTGGCTTTAAAGAGCTGATATGGAAGAAGAGATTTGTTTTAAACATTCTACATGCACACAGCTACTTCATGTATTTGCGACCAACACAAATTTAGGAACTGATTATAGGGAACTGGTGGCACAGGATGTCTATGTGTCTGCAAAGGTTTTCTTCAGAATATCCAGTTTCATGCAGTTTTTGTGAACCCCCGGTGGCTCAAAATTGCCCGTGGGTGTGAATGTGAGTGTGAATTGTCTTTGTCCGTCCATATGTGTTACTGTAGCCTTGGTGACAGACTGACGACATGTCCAGGGTGCACACTACCTTGTAACACATGTCGGGGCTTGGCAGTGATCCCACATAGAATAAGTGTGTCTAAAAAATGGATTGATGGATTATTATAGGAAATTGTTGTAGAATGTCTGAAGAAAATAATGAAAAACTCAAACGTGCTTGAATACAATATTGTTGACAATATTTGATGAAGACTGTAACATTTTAGGGGGGAAATTGTTTATAACCATTTATAAACCATTTTATTGTTTGTTTTTTCGGTAAAAAAATAATAATGGTGTCTTTGCCTGTAGCCCAACTTTCAAGATTTATTCATAAGATATTCTGCTAACTCACCAAGGACCTGATAACGCTCACTATACTACATTTTTTTTTTTTTTACGTTTTGATTTCAGCAGGTTTAATAAGGTTGTGTGTTGCCAGTTTAACTTTAGCTTCATGGGAACATTTCCAAGCCATGGATTAAGCCAATATGATATTTTCCATACAGAGTTTTATTCAGGACCTACTTATGTATTTTGGGTCAAGTAGGAGTGGTGCCACAGATTGTGTCAGTGAAGAAAAAGCTTGTGTGACTGTTCACCTACTTGATCAGCAAACAGTTAAGGAAACTGATTATATGTAAATGTAAAAAATAGCACCCTCTTCTATCTCTGTATCTATATCTATCTATCTATGACTGATCTGGACGGCTGGCCTGTGTTATCACCTAGGCACTGGTTTGAATCCTACTTAAAGGACAGAGACTACTATGTGTCAATAGGCAATTTCACATCTGAGTGGACAAATATTGAATGCGGGGTCCCCCAAGGTTCCATTCTTGGGCCTCTTCTGTTTGAGATTTACATGCTCCCACTATCGGACAGCTTCAGCTAATTCAGAACGCTGCTGCTCAAGTCCTCACTAGCACCAAAAAAGTGGATCATATTACCCCAGTTCTGAGGTCTTTACACTGGCTTTCTGTCACTCAAATAATTGATTTAAAAATATTGATGTTGGTTTATAAAGCCCTAAATGGTTTATGGCCAAAATATATTACTGACCTGCTGATACATTATGAACCGTCCAGAGCCCGTAGGTCGTCTGGGACAGGTCTACTTAAAATCCCCAGAGTTAGTACTAAACAAGGAGAGGCAGCTTTCAGTTTTTACGCACCAAATATTTGGAACAAACTCCCAGAAAACGTTAGGTCTGCTGCAACGCTCAGCTCTTTTAAATCAAGTCTGAAGACTTTTCTGTTTCAATTTTATTTTTTCATGTAATTTTTATTTTATTTAAATGTTCTATTTCTATTCAATCACTTTTAAATGTTTTATTTCTATTCATTCATTTTTCTAACATGTATAATGTATTTTAAACTTGCCTTGCCCTGCTTTGCCTGTCTGTCTGTCTATTTATCTATCTATCTATCTATCTATCTATCTATCTATCTATCTATCTATCTATCTATCTATCTATCTATAGATTATGCTGGTATGTATTGGGGACATGTTGAGTTGGTCTTATCTTGACCGTTGTATGGCCTAAGTCAGTGGGCCATGGAACCCTGACTATGACCTGACTGGAATTAGACAATCACTAAAGCTATAGTGCATAATTTATGCTGCCCCAGTGTGGAATTCTGAGTACGTACCACAACACTGTTGGTGCATCTTCAGTGATCATGAATGGATTCTATAATTTCTGCTGTAGGTCCAGGTTTTTTCTTAGCAGTTGAATCAACAACTGAAACATTTCTTGGGCGCTTCTTGGGATTTTCCTGAGCTCCTGCGCCAATGTCAGGGGGCAACACCAGTTTGTAAAAGCTGCCATACTGAGAAATACAGATAGAGTTGTGTGGCACTTATAGGCTTAAACAACTTTGTGTCAACTTGTTTGGCGATGGCTTGAATATACTGTATTACATTTTTCTTTAGGTACTATAGCTTTAACCTTCTTTTTCCCACCTATCAATGATTTAACTCTTGCTTCTTTCATTTGCCCTAAATCATCATCTCTTGTTGGTTTCTTATCCTATTTAACTTGCTTGCTGCAACTTCCTGCTTTTCTAACCTTCTTCTTCTTCTACTCTTTCTTTCCCTGCCTCCCCCCCAACATGCTTCTCTGTTCCAGCTGGGTTTGTGAAGTCGCCAATGTCTGAGACTAAGCTCACGGGGGACACCTTTGAGCTGTACTGCGACGTGGTGGGAAACCCCGTCCCGGAGATCCAGTGGTGGTACGCCGAAATCAACCGCGCGGACTCCTTCAAGCAGCTGTGGGACGGGGCCCGTAAGCGCAGGGTGTCCATCAACACCGCCTACGGCTACAACGGGGTCAGTGTGTTGGGCATCACGCGCCTCGTGCTGGAGGACTCCGGGACCTATGAGTGCCGGGCCAGCAACGACCCCAGGCGCAACGACCTCCGACAAAACCCTGCCACCACCTGGATCCGCGCCCAGGCAACCATATCGGTGCTACAGAGTGAGTTGGGTCAATTATTCTTGCACTTTTTTTAAGTGTGGGTAGTTTGGCCATCTATTTACTGCGCCAACTTGAGCCCGTGCAATCCAGCAAATCCATCTGCAAATCCCACATTTAGTGCACAATTTATTTTTTTAGGTAAGCATTTATATATTAGGCGAAAATGCATTTTTCTGCTGGCCCCAATCTGAAAAAGTACACTACTGACTTCTGCTACTGCGACGTCTCCACCAAATTCCCTGTAATGAGTGCACTGACAGCCATCTCCATGAGGTAACTAGCTATGCATAAGTATCTCATATAAGGGTTCAGTGTCAACAAGAACTGAACTATCCCTTTAAGGCCTTGAGTATCTCATTCAGAAGAATTACTAAAACAGCCTCTAAGGAGTTGCCTGTGCAGCGTGTAACCGTGTGCCTTCTCAGCCATTAAGAGCGTGTGTGTGTGTGAATCAGTAATGACATTATATCCAGCAACCCTCTGCTCTATGCACACGCACACACACAAACATTCAAACAAACTGAGTTTCCACTGGACCCTTCTAATCGGTACATGCTTCAGCGCTCTGCCCAATGGAGCACATGGAGATGTGGAATGTTGTTAGTGTTCTAGAAGCTCAGAGGAGTTTGGTCCTCACTGGCTACTGTGGTTGGACTGAAACATTTTGATTTTTGTGAGAGAACTATTTGATTAAAGGTGCACTTTGCAGTTTCAAGGGAGGGGGATTTGTTTACATTTGCAGAGCATGCAGTTAGTTTACAAAAAACACATTTACATTAGATGTAATTCTTAGTATTGAATGAAGGAAAACTAATTTATTTTGAGGCACCTGGAACCAAACTTAAGACTAGGATATTTTTGTACCAGCAGAGCTGTGAGCCCTGCTGCTGTAAACAGCAACAGTTAAACAGTTAACTGTATACAAATGGCAGTGGTATTGATTTTCTCACCTAAAAAAAAAAGTACAGCAAATACGCTTATTTGCCAAATGTCCAACCGAAAACTGTGATTCATTTTAGGGTTTCATACTCAAAAGGTATATTTGAGTAGGTACATGTAAATAGTACATGTTTAAAAAAGATACATTTCAAATAGATTGTATCCATGCCTGGTTATTTCATAATTGTTTGTTTGTTCTGGGCAAGAGAGAGGGAGGGAGATTCAATATTCAAATTGGATTTGTTTAGAATCCAATCCAATAGCAAACAGAGAAGTGATGAAAAAATATTTGCAATGGAAACAAATCACTAATTAAATAAACTGATCCAGGATATGTTGATTTAGAGCGATTCACATTTGCAAACTAAATATAGCCAAAGGTCAAAACAAGACTATCAGACTTCAGCGAGGTGACCATTCTTTAAGTTATATTCACATGACTGAATAAAAAAACTTTCCTCACAGGAAATTGCATCGCTGGAACAATGTTTCAAGTAAGAAAGCTTCCTGAAAAGTTACTACTGTCTGTATTGCAAAATAACATAGACGTGTGCTAAAAAATAGACACAAGAATTAATTGAAAAAATTGACACACTGTCCCGAAAAAAAAAATTGTACAAACTTTTCTGCTCAGCAAGCCCACCTTTCTCTCTGTGCCAGCAGTTACTGGGACAACTGTCTGACGGTGCACTTTTTCTTTTATAACATGCCACAATATCATGATTTGCGGGCCTGCCTTGCCTTTTATAGTGTTATACCCTAAATATAGACATTTCCAAGTTGGCTGCTATGTCTCAGCTTCTCAGCTATTTCATTTAATTGATCTACTTCATCTTGGCAAAATGTCAAAAAAATAAAAATAAAATTGATTTCTACAAGAAAAATAAAAAGATACTTTAAATAAGACCCATATTACATGAAGAAGAAAGCATATCTGTGTTGATAATAAATCACTCTCCTTTCCTTAGCATATTATCTGTCAGTTAATTGGACTCAATATCAATCTAAATATAACCCTGTATTAGGCAGCCAGCAAGGGGGAAAGGGGGGGGGCAGGGTTTTACTACATCATGACACATTTGGAGCAACACTTTATATCCGCTTACACTCTGTTACTGCAATACAATATCCAGTAGTAGGTAGGTACCACATTTTTAGGTCGTGACAAGATGTCCTACAAACAACCTTCTGGTTGGATTGCTTGTGGACCACTGTGCCGTGTTTGCTAAATGTTAATTTATGTACCTCATGTTGTGTGTGTGTGTGTGTGTGTGTGTGTGTGTGTGTGTGTGTGTGTGTGTGTGTGTGTGTGTGTGTGTGTGTGTGTGTGTACATGTCTCAATGATACTATTAATAGTACTCATGGTTTTTTGCTTGGGGTGGGAGAGAGAGAGGGAAGAGAGAGAAATAAAAAGAGAGAGAAATGGAGAGATAAAGAGAGATGTATGGGGAGGGGAGAGAGATATCCCCTTAGCTATTGATATATAGAGGATTGCAAGGCGAAGGTGTCATGAATGCTAATAGCATTGACTTGCCAGTGTCAGCCCTTCTTTCCACCTCTCCTCCAGTTTTGCTTTGTATCAGCCAATAGTAGGATTATGATGCTTCTGTTCTGTGCTCCTCCCCTCGGGGGCTCCACCGTTGCCATGGTTGGCCTGCCCTAGAGCAGGAGGGTGTGTGTGTGTGTGCGTTTGTGTGTGCGTTTGTGTGTGTGTGTGTGTGTGTATATGTATATGTATGTGTGTGTGTGTGTGTGTGGGGGGGGGGGGGGGGAGGCTTCCTGCTCACCACTCAAGGCAAAGGGCGCCTCCTACACTCTCAGCTGACACCTCCTAGCGTCTTCCCTAAACGTCCTTGAGAAACGGACGCTGACTAAATCGTTTATTAACCGGTGTATTAAGCAATTTAGAGGGTGGAGTAATTTAGCTTGTCATTCAGCAGTAATGCAGAAAATGTCAAAAGACTGTTTATGTACAGAGTCATATAAATCTCAAGCCCAAGATCTCTGATTGGGTGGCTATTTATTTGTATTTCTTAATGCTGGTTACTTGCTAGCTTATGTTAGGTTTAAAAAACAATGAATGTGGTTATCAGTAGTGTAGATGGTATATAATATATATATGAAAAATCCTCCTTGAGATTCTGCGTTTCAAAATGAAGCCGCTTTCATTCAAATTATTAATGATTTACAGTTACTACGGATGCCTAGCTGCCCATTTTCAACTCTGGCTTTGCAAATGCAAATATATATGTAGCTTGCAGATTGCAGCAAATTATTTCCCATTGCAATTGTTTAATAATAACTGTTTAGATACAAAATATTTGTGTTTCAAATTACAACTTTAGAAATAAAGGGTTGTATATCCTTCTTGAGACTGTGTGAGTAAATACTAAGAGTAAAGGTATAACAAAAATCAAATTCATATTTTGTGCTTTTCAAAATATCATACAAATCAGGCAGTTTTTAAATAATTAAATTATTCGCAGTTTTTCAAGTTACTACTTTTATACTCTGAAGAGAATCGGTTGTCACAAGGATTTCCATCTGTTTCATGTTCTTATAATGTCTTTTGTTTATTTGTTGTGTATGCACCTTTGTGTTCGGTTCATAGACCCCACTCCTACGCAGGTTGAATAAAAACAGCACACAGCCTACAGCCAACTACAGCATGGGAGGAAGCATTCAAGCCCCTGTAAACCCAAATCCACTAAATCCTTCTATGTCATTTGGCGAGATAGTTGCATGATAGTAAAGCATCCGAAAATAGCATTTTTATCAATCCAAATTGGGGAAATTTTCATTTAAAATTTGACACAACTTGAGGGGGGATATACTCTGGTTCTTATGAAACAGTCAGTATTTTTTAATCAATCACGGCAGTTTGATATGGCCACGCCCACACAGTCCTGTCAAACATTCTAGAAAAAGCAGTTTTTTTCAAGTTTTATAATATAGGGGAGAACGGGGTAATCTGAGCCACTTTTTACATTTGCACCCCTCTAAGCGAGCTAAAATGATTCATCAGTCAAATTTACACATTTCCCATTAATTCAGGATGTTTCCTAGAAATGGGCATTAGCAGAATTTTTTCAAGCGAAAGGACAGTGAAAATATGATTGGTTTAAAAAAAGTTGTCATGTGGCTCACTTTACCCCAGCTGTGGGGTAAACTGAGACAGAACAGAAAAATCAAGGGGGTAAACTGATCCACTTACTTTTTCCACTCTGAAACTACCATAACAACACATATTTTAACAGTTAGAATCCTGAAAGCTAGCCACACATTCCAGAACTAATGTCGGACTAGTAAAATAATGATGGGGTTTGGTCAATTAAGCAAAGCAAATTTTCTAAACACTTGAAAGTAACTCTGAACAAAAACAAATACAACATATTATAATTCAAAAGGTTTTAATAAGATTCAAATGAAAGATAGAACTAGTTAGATTAGAAGACAGTCTGGGGGTCAGGTCACAGGACCCTTATGCCTCGTTTCCACCGAGTAGAGCGGGTCGGGTCGGAGCGGCTCAGAGCGGGACAGCTCACTTTTAAGAATCTCGATGTTGTTTCCACCGCCGACCCTACCCTTACTGGTAGGGCGGGGTTTATGACCCTACCCTTACTGGTGGGGCGGGGTTTAGGCTGGACTGCGATAGCGGCCGCCAGAATGTGGGTCAAACTATCGGGCTGTGGAACAACTGTGGTCAAGCCAGCGGTCTCTTGTTTTTGCATGGTCAAACCAGCCGCTTCTTTATTTATTCCCCCCGTGTTGTTGAGAGCACAGAGACGGCTCGGTGCAACTGATAGAGACAGTGAGCGAACAGCGCTGGCTGCGGCAGCTTCGTGACATCGTAGCAGTGGGACACAGTGTAGCCAACTGATTCATTTAATGACGAGGAAAAACACCACACAATAAACAGTGCCGCGCTCACATTTTCGCCAAAACACATTGACTCTTCACTCTAGCCGAGGTGACTACACAAGGCGGAAATGATTCTTTCGACCAACTGTGGTCAAGCCAGCGGTCTCTCGTTTTTGCTCGGTCAAACCAGCTGCTTTTTTATTTATTCCCCCCGTGTTGTTGTGAGCGTGTATTTATCTAGGCTATGGCGTAAACACACAGAGACGGCTCTGTGCAACTCATAGAGACAGTGAGCGAACAGTGCTGGCTGCAGCAGCTACGCAGTGGGACACAGTGTAACCAACTGATTAATTTATTGACGAGGAAAAACACCACACAATAAACAGTGCTGTGCTCACATTTTCGCCAAAACACAAGACTCTTGCCCAGGTGACTACACATGGCGGAAATGATTCTTTCGGCCGATCAAATGACGGCAGTGTGTAGCTCCGCATTTTCGGCACCCTTTCAGGTGGCTAGTACCCCTACGGAGGAGTACTGAGATTTGGAGCGGCTCAGAGCGGTTAGGTGCGCTTAAACCGTACCCTACCCAACTTTTGGCAAATGAAAAGCCAAACTACCCGGACCGAACCGCTCCGATCCGACCCGCTCTACTCGGTGGAAACGAGGCATTAGAGCCAGCTAGTGTCTGGGGGTCAAAGCATAGGAAAATCAGAACCAGCGAGAACAGCCTGGGACTCAGAACACAGGAGAAGACCCAACTGGATTATAACATCAGCCTGTCATACTCTACAACTAGGCCTACTCTACATTCCAGCCCTGAAGGTTACAGGGAAAGATGAGAAGGTGCTCTTTCCGTGTGGTTGCCCCAGGTCGTCTTCCTGGTGTATTTCCTTGGCATGATGGCTTTTCTACAATGTGTATGACATTAAAATAAAACATATGTTATGTAATATTACATTAAAATATGTTTAAGACTAAACTTAACTTGTGCCTCATGGTGGGGGAAAGTGAGACAGTGGCTCACTTTCCCCCACAGCATTTGGCTCACTTTCCCCCCCCCCACCACAATTTGAGAAAAAACTACCTCTCTTAGCATTTCAGGCTAATCTTTAGCTAATATCATCACATGGTTTTTATATGTTGGTAGTTCATCAACACGTATGATATAAGTTTTTCTATGTGAATACATTTGCTTTGGCGCAACAGTTGATTAAGTTGACAGCAAGAAAATTTACTTTTACATGCAAAATACCTATTTTGGTGAAAAAAACATGCTTACCACAGCACCATGAGGTCCTCTCTTTCAGGGCCAAGGGGAAATGAGAGGGGCTTGAAAACATATATCTCACATGACCAAAAATGTTTTCCGTTGCCTAGATACAGGGATATATACGGCTCACATTACCCGATGCCTCAAATTCCCCCGTTCTCCCCTACAGTATATGACAATCTATCTTCAATAATGTTTTGCAAAACCTTATTCAGACACCCAACTTTGATATCATATATGGATTTTTACTATTTTAGACCAGGTTGAACCACAATATATAAACAATATAAACACTTGACTATTGACTTGTGTGGCGAGATGAGAAAGTCACATATAAGCGCCATATAAAGATGCAAATATGACCTTTGCACATGCTCACAAGGGGAAAAACACAGGGGCTACACAGCTAATTTTTACTGTTTGAGCCCCAGTTTTCTGTGATAAAGTTTTTTGACTTGTCTCTTGTATTCCAGAACCAAAGATCAACGCCACTGATCAGATCATCATGACGCCGGCGACCGCGGGCAAACCGGTGACGCTGCAGTGCAACCTCACCACGGCCCACAACCCGCACGAGGAAAGCTTCTGGATGAAGAACGGTCTGGAGATCAAGAACACGCGCACGGAGCACCGGAACACTGCATACAGGTGAACAACAGCTTCGCCTAAGCTAAGCGAGTATTCAACAAAAAAATTGCATTGGTTGGTATTGGATATTTGGCCTTCCGTCTTCATGGAAACGGTGGATAACTTAGTTTTTAGATCACTGAAAATTGAGCTTTCAATAAACCGACCGCATTACCTCAATTTGCATTTGCCAAACTACCTTTACTACAACATAACTACGCCGAGTGGAGGTTTCCGATTGATGATTCAAATACAGAATATTAAAGTATACCTTTGCATCTCACTAGGAAAATAAACAAATATAACCTGTGGCACCAACTTATTGTTAGTTCCCGCTGCCACACGGTATAACCATTAGAGCAGAAAACTACTGTCAACGCTGTAGACATACCACAGACTCTCCCTAGCCATGAGATAAAGCCAATTGGTCACTTCCTCCTTGTCACAATACATCAGAGATACTCTTAAGATTACAGCTAAATTGCCTGTGGGGACCTTTTCCCTGCTAAAAATCCAGAGCTGCTATTCCCTATTTTAACCAACATTGTGTCTCCCCTTGGCCTTCTAAGACGCCCAAGATTTCACTGATGTACTACTAAGTAATTACTGCCGTTAAACTGGAATTAGATTATTTGATTTACTTGACTGTACTGTCTAAGTGACTGGTGAATTCAAGTTATGGAATATGTTGGTGTTTTTGTGTTTTGTAACAGAATTGTTAAACCTCGGGCCGATGATTCTGGGGAATACATGTGTGTTTACACGTTTGGCATGGCACCGAATGCAAACGCTACTATCGAAGTAAAAGGTAAGACTCCTCACACTTACATACTACCAACTGAATATAATATAACATGAATGATATAAATATGAGATAGGAGATAAATATATACATTACATTTTATTTAGCTGACACTTTTATCCAAAGCGACTTCCATTAAGTGCATTCAACAATGAAGGTACATACTCAGAACAACATGAATCATGTAAGAACTATCGCTTCAAATAAACTAAACTACAAGGTGCCACATGTAAGTGCTACACGGAGATGTAACAAGTGCATTTTTTTTTTTAGTCAAAGTGCAGTCTGAAGAGATGTGTTTTAAGGTTGGGCGGAATATTTGTAAACTATCAGCTGATCTGATGAAAATGGGGAGCTCGTTCGACCATTTTGGAGCCAATTGACAGCATATACAACAGCTTTTTATGGCCACTTTAGGGAAAATGGCATAACACTTGGATATTATCAGAGAAAAAAAGTATATCTACATACCTAGAACCCAGGAATCGGATCGGAACTAGAAATAGTGTATCGGTGCATCCCTAGCTTTTAGAATGTCATTTGTGTTTTTTCTACTGAGAGATGGAGACATAACGTTGACTTAGAAGAGTTAACCTCCCAAAGCTGTGTAAAAGAAGTCCCTGTTGACAAACATGGTTGAAATCACCGTGACGATAATGCAATGTGGAGGCTGTTGTCACTCTTGGCTTTCACTGAAACAACAGTCGAGCAAAATGGACAGGCACGCCACACAACATGCAACATGCAAACACAAAGCCCTACTAGAAGGCATCCTTAAGGACTGCTATACACTTAAATATATACATACAATTGAATGAAAAAGATGATTTAAGGTTTGTAAATTAATTTTGTATTTCATAGAATAAATCGTGGATTAAAAGTGGAGTCAGCGATTCTGGAGAATTCTTGTAAATCACTTTTTTTGAAAATGAGTGAATATCTTCTCACGATCAGCTACCTGTCCATTCTGGATGTGCCTTGAAAAAATACAGTGCTAATACACAGCCTAGGCTCTGTAAACTGGTATAAAAACAGGTATGTAAACAAAAGGGGGCCCTGCATAGCTAGCATCATACCCGTTTACAAAGCCTAGGCTGTGTATTAACACTGGATTTTTTTCCAGTGCACAAAAAATATTGACAGGAGGGGAACATGAATAAAATCAATAAAATTATTTAAAAAAACATTCTCCAGAATCACTGAGTGCACCTTTACATAGAGACAGTGTACGAGGAAAGCATATGCAGTGGCTAGAAACTCCTAACCAAGGAAATACTGTGCTGGTTTCATTCAAGCTTACAGCGAAGCTATCAACTCGAATAACGACTCTTCTCTGATAAAGGGCAAGTGAAAGGGCCTGCTCAAGAGAAGCTTGTCTGTGTGTAGTGCTTAAGCCAATTCGCTATGGCACGGATATGGAGCATATTGAGCAAGCCCTGCCTCTTATATCTTATTCCACAGCTGTCTTATTAAAGCGCTGCCTGATTGCGTAACATGGGAGACGACCGATTGCGTTCTGCTTTTTACTGGATTGTGAGATGACTGGACTCCCCGCTATTCAAACTGAAGGGTCCTAGCCATCACTAAACTACTAGACTGTAGGGCTATTTTTGCATGCTTTTTTCTCTGGTATCTTTTATTATGCAATTTAATTTCACATAACATTCAACTTATAAATTCAGGAGCCATTTGTGTATGGCCATTTCAATTGTGCAATGTGCACAATTCTGAAACTAATACATGTATCGGTGAACATAGGCCAATGTCTGTTAAGGCTTGCTATACTGTATGCTCCCTGGAGACTTAAGTCTGCGTTTGAAATCAACTAAATTATGCACAATGTTGTCATTTAAATAAGCCTACAAATATAAAAATATCAGAGTGTTTTGACATTAACAGCGAGTACCATTACTGGATCTAAACTAAATATGTTCGTCAGGTCTGAAAGGTGGAGTCTGCAGAGAATGCTCGTTGTCAAAATCCATTTTGTCAAAATCAGTGAATATCTCCTTGTGATCCGTGATCTGTCCATACTGTGTGTACCCTGAAAAAAAAACAGTTTAAATACAAAGCCTAGGCTCTGGTTGAAAAAAAGAGTGCCAAACATGCCCTTTTACAGAGCCTACACAGCCTAGGCTCTGTAAAAGGGCATGTTGCTAAATTGTTGTGTCTAAACACACAGTACGGACAGGTAGCAGATCATGTTCATATTTCCTGATATTGACTAAAAAGGATTTTGACGACAAGAATTCTCCAGAATCAATAACCTCACCTTTAAATGCTCTTGTGATTTTTCTAGAGGTGTTAAGAGGTATTTCGTGACCCAGGTAGCAAGCCCACTGTTTTGTTAGCCCAGCTTTTGCTTTTGCATTGCGCTGCTGGCAGCAGTTGACTGAGATCCCTCGCCTACAGTGTCCCTGGCACATTCATGCTTGCAGGACTGGGCTCAGAGGCAACAGATGGAGGCTTCTGTGATGTTGTAGGATTAAGGCTGTTGAATCTCTGTGGCAGGAGTAGAGTTGATTGTCTGCGATACTAAGCTTATACCGCAGATACACATTTCGGTCCCCAGTTATTTCTCAAATGTTGGGGAATGTTTAGGACATTTTCGCTGAGAAAATGTTTGAACAAGTAGGCTGATAATTCAGCATTTTGTTCAAGAGAAAGAAAATATAGTCCCAGTTTAAACAAATGTTTTAAAATCCCATATCATGATATGATAAATGCTATTTGATCCTTTCTTAATTTCGAACAGAATACATTTTTTTAAAGCAAGTTTGAACACAATACTTATAGCCTATATGTATAGTGTCATAAACATTTTTATGAATACATTCTATCCTAAGTGTCCAAAAGGGAGGAGGAAGCCATAGCTTATTGATTCCCAACCCTTATTCAACTGCACTATAAAAACAAATGTGCAGATATAAACACCTACTTTCATATACACCAATTATTTACATTTATACGAAAACATATTTTTCAAATAATATTTGGAAGAAAATGTGGAACGCAATTACTGTCAGATTTGATTCAATGTCTCCATGTCACTTTAATCAGCTTTTTTCTCCTCCAATTCCTTGTGACAGCGTTGACCTTGCTGCTGCTTACACATCCCACTCTCACTCATACGTCAGTTTACCTCCGTCTAGCTCACACAGATTAATGATCAAAGTAATCACCAGTCAGGACTACTATATGGAGGTTCCTCTCCATTTCGGCTCCTACTCCGAGGGTGCTTTCTTAGTGTGCTGTCAATCACTAGCACAATACAGTCAAGATAAGGCAGCGATTCTATTGGCCAATCCTTTGCTATGGTAACACACGTGTGCCCCATAATTACAGAGTGTGTGTGTGGGTGATGTCACCAAATCCGTGCACAACTGAGAAATGCCTCACTCCGGGCCTCTCTCTTTCTTATCCCGCTTAATTGCATGGAATGGAATTATTGTAATTTTGAGGATTAGTGCAAAAAAAGCAGGCACAGTTATCTCTCTCTCCCGAGTTCCACGTCGCACCTTTGGGGAAAGACTCTTAGTTTCTATGGATGGCTTTTGTTTGCCTTGGCATCTGTTGCAATGAGTGCTTTATGGCATACGCCTGCATTAATTAAATTCATGACCTTTTGTGTTGAATTTTTTTACTATCGGTGTATTCATTAAATCAAGAGCCAATTCACAGTTTTTTTTTTTCAAATCTCCTTTGTGGGGAATTCACTGTGGAATTATTGTGAATGGGAACATCTGGAGGCTCTCATATCACAGTGCTCCCCCCTATTCTGTGACCTCATTTACAGTTGTATTGAAAAGCCTTAATCTCTTCCAGAGTGATATGGGTTTTTGGTGGTGGTGGGGGTGTGTACATGCTCACAAAGTAACTGCACACCCGAAGCGCAAATTGAGAGCTGTAGTCCACTTGTATATACATTTGGGATAGCCCCTGTTCTACTAAACTTGTGGGGCGGAATTTAGGCATTTTGGGGCCTAAGGGAACTGACAATAAATATAATTTTGGCATTTTCGACTATTATTTATCAATGAAAGACCTATGTGAAACTTCTTTCTTCTTTCTTTTAAATTAAATTGCCTTTATTGGTATGAAAGTTTCAAAAACAATGTTACCAAATCATCCAGATACATTTTGTCCAAGGGTCAGTACAAAATACTTATGACTATACTGCTATTGATATTTATTCAAGGTTAATTTAACGTAACAGCATTTTCAAATTCTTAAATGATCATCCCCAAATGATGATTAAGCTGTGATAACAGTTGACGTGTAGATTATTCTGCGCTATCTAGTCATGGCTGACAGGGAAACACGTTCAAAGGTGTAGCTCACTTTACTTTTTAACAAAATTAAGTCGTATATATGTAGTTGTATGTAAGCAATTCCTACTAGCAACTTTATGAAAACTTACAAATACAACATTATAAATCTGTAGTAGTGCAGTGTGTATGACAACAAGCTTTAGCAATGTAACTTGTTATGTCTTGAAATTGTTCATCTCATGTACTTATTTTTTGCCTCAAATGATTGAGAGAGGTATCATTAATAGGTCATTATAAACTGTATATCGGTTTCAATAAGAAGTATCAGTGTTGTCTGTATCAATAAAATCCTTCTGATACCCATTTCTAAACCTGATACAATACAGATTTAGATCCAGACCCAACATCAGTGTGTGTGATACTGAATGAAGTAACGGCGGGCCTTAAAATAAAATTATGAAATGTGATACATACGATTTACGAAAATCATCTGAAAAAAAAGCCCCACTAAAATCAACTAACTATGCGTCTTTTGCACTTAAATAGCTTGCAGTCAAAACAACATCAAAGGCAAAAACTGAGCCGCTTCAGTGACTCACCCTCCACTATATAGAGTCTGTTAATTGCAGTTCTCTCTCTGTTACGGACACATGAATAACACATATTATTACCATATCTGGAACAGCCAATCATACTTTCCCTTATCCGTGTGCCATCTGGTAGGAGTTGAAAAATTCCTTTGAATGTCTGTACTTACTTCTGCCAACTCAGCTAATGACCAACATTTATTTATTTATTTCACCTCTCAAGCACGACCTGACCAGCAAGAAGTTTAAACAAATTCTTAAAGTCAAAATATGCGACTTAGGAAGAATTAATTTGCAATATTTCTTTATTTCGAACTGATTATATGTATTTTTAAAAAAGTGAAACAGTATTAAAAAAAACAAGAATATTTATTTTAATAAATGTTTTATTTGAATGTCTTAACTTACTTCTGCCAACTCATATAATGATTAACTCTATTAATTAATATATTTATTTCACTTCTCCAGCACGACCCGATGTCACCGGCCACAAGCGGAGTGAGAATAAAAAAGAGGGAGAGAACGCGATGATGTACTGCAAGTCTGTCGGTTACCCACATCCCACCTGGACATGGCGTAAAGTTGACGGCAAAGACTACACAGTAAATGCATTTATATATCTACGTTATTCTACGTAAATTGATATAATAAATATCGATACTATTTCTTAAATGCAATTTGAATGTCTAATCTTGATGTTTTTTATGCCCCTGTAAAGCACTTTGAATGGCCATGTGTCTATTGTGCTATATACATTTAATAAACTTGCCTTTAGATAAACTACAGGTCAAATGTTGTAGAATTGCCTCATTCTTCCAGTTGTTTTGCAATTGAATCAGTTGAATAAAACATTTAGGTAATCAATTTTTTTTAATAATGTACATTTCAGAGTTTTAGAAAAGGGCTTTTTCAGGGGAACAAAGAATGGTTTCACAACGTTTAGCAGCAATGGAATTGAATGAAGCATTGATGCAAACAATTGGTCCAGGTGTCCCAACTTTAGCTGATGACTTCCAAACCCTCTGTCTGTATCAAAGCAGTGTTGGAACAGACTGTGTTACTACTACACCCTCTGAAGAATTATTTGGACTATATTGACCTGCAGGAAGTAGCAGATTGCCATTATTCTTCGATACAATGGATAGATTAAATAGATTTCTGTAATTTCAGAAAAATAGAACAAAAAATGCTTAATTTGCATTACAAACAGGAAAAAATTGGTGTGGAAAAAGGTGTTTCTAAAACATTTGACCGAAAGACAGATTAAGAGAGGGCACTTGATAATTATTTTTCAAATAATGTTTTTTCTTATCAAGGTCAAGGTTCAACTTTATTGAGTAAACAGAACAAAAACACAACCACAGACAAAAACACAACCAGACAAAACCAACATTTATCATCGAGAACATGGAGCTTGATATGTCATTTTGTTTTAGGTTTTTCAATGTAGTTAACTTTTATTTTGAAATCAATGTGTTCCAGGACATTGACAACTCCACCGGCCGCTTCTTCATCACAAGCAGAGAGAACTACACGGAGCTCAACATTCTGAACCTGGACATGGTGACAGATCCCGGGACGTACCAGTGCAATGCCAGCAACGTGATCGGAGCCACCGGGCAGACCACTATACTACGGGTGCGCAGCAGAATCGCAGCGCTCTGGCCTTTCCTGGGTGTGCTCGCCGAAATCATAATCCTAGTAGTGATCATCGTAGTGTATGAGAAACGCAAGAGGCCGGACGACATTATTGACGGTAAGAAAAAAACTATTTTTTTCCCTCTGTTACCGGCAGTGGCCATTAATAATAAAATTACTATGGAGGAAGTACATAATTAATGTTCAAATTACAAAACCTGTTGCAATTTGAAGCTTGTGTTGTCTGATCTTTGCTATAAGTATTGCAATATTTAAAAGATGCATTAGCTGTAAATACTGTCCTGACACTGGGGCTAAAAGGTTCAGTTTTTAACTATCTTTAATTATTAAAGGTTTGATTCGAACAGATAAGATATTTTAGCAGACATCAAGGCTGTGTTTGAAAAGCCATACTAACGTCCTCCCTCCCACGTACTCAACATGTATATGCTCCATACTGTCTACTTAACGATCGATTGTGTATGCGAGGTTTGTGTACACTGAAGTACACAAAAGCAATAAAGAGTTTAAAAAAGAAAGAACGCAATGCATTGTGGTGCAGTTGAGTAGAAAGTAACCTGTTGATCCATACACAAAATCTTCCCGAAAATTAGTGCTCATCCGGGCATTTCTCGTCTACACAAACTCGCATACACAACCGTCACATACTCAAATTGACGTCAAAATGAGTATGAGTAGGGCTTTAGTATGGCTTTTTGAACACAGCCCAAGTCATTAACACCCTTTTCTAAAAGGACAATGGCTGTGAGGTCAATGTCATATATAGAGAAGAGTGCAGCAGATCTTAAAGCACTGTAAGCCCAAATCCACACAATGCTTCTAACTTTGTAATGTAGGGAGTATGTTACATGATAGTAAAGCATCTGAAAAGAATTAGGCAAATGTATCAATCCAAATGAAATATATTGATATTTCAGGTTGATAAAACTTTACATTTAGTTTAGATGAGTCGGGCTATGCTCTGGTTGTAATGACACAATCAGTATTATGAACCAATCACAGCAGTTCTCTGCCCGAACGTTCAATTAAAACAATGACTGCTGTGATGGAGACAATTTGATATGACCACGCACAAACAGTCCTTTCAAAAGGTTTTAAACCAAGTTTTATAATATTTATTAACATTTATTGTCAATAAGTTTTTTGTAAAAGCTGTTGAGTCACCTAACTTTGATATCATATATGGATTTTTACTATTTTAGACCAGGTTGAGCTGCAATATTAAATATGCTGGGTGTAGATCTTTACTGGCTAATCATCTAACCATTCAAATACTTTTCTACTTGACCATTGACTTGTGTGGCGGGATGAGAAAGTCACATATAAGCACCATATAAAATGCATGCAAATATGACCTTTGCACATGCTCACAAGGGGTAAAACACAGGGCCTACAACACAGCTAACCTTTCCAACAGTTGGCTATGGTATGTGTTGTGCTAATGACCACAGCACGATTGCTTCCATGTTGATAGCAGAACAATACGATGTATACATATGTGGGTTTAACAGCATGTAGCTATTATACAAATCAATCTGAGGTTATAACCTAATTGGTTACTATTCTTCTCCCCTATCTTTCCAAAATGGCTACTTAATCTTAATGGGTGGTAAGTGAGAGATTCTGCATGATTTTGGAGATTAAAAAAATGCTATGTTTTTATGAGCCTGAAGTCCATTCAAAAAAGCATTGTCTCAGCTCACATATTAACACAGTGAATTATAAGTGTATGTTTTTAAAGCTATAGTGCGTAACTTTTTTCCACATGAATGAATGTCGGTTACATTCAAGCCAGTTGTTGATTCTACTGCTAAGGAAAAACCTCGATGTAGAGCAGAAGATATACAATCTATGTGCGATCACATAAGTTACGCACTATAGCTTTAAGATCAATTAAATGTGTCTCCATTCATTCCCCTTGTCATTAGGTCGAACCCATAATGTCTGACATGTTTCCACAGAAATGTTTCTGAAACGCTCTAATTTTAAATCATATTAACCCATTTAATCCCAAATTTTTTCCAGACATGAAAATATCCAAATCATGTGCTATTGGTAACCCTTTGAAATAGTCTATCATTATTTTGGGAAATTTTCATGGAAAAATAGGTTAAAAAGTGTGTTTTATTGTCGGCCACAATTGTGACCGGTGGGATAATGTATATACTGATTTTATGTTTTTCTTGTTTCCAGTCATCAAATTTCTCATAGTTCAGCTCAATTATATCTGGGTTGGAATATAGAGCTTTGTTACTGGCAGTACCAGTATCAGCATGTATTAAAATATGCTAGTGTTCTTTATCACATGTTAGTGTGACTGTTTCACATATGAAAAACATGAATACGACAAATGAAAGCAAAAACGAAAAGACACCCATCAGCATTAACATTATTATCTTAACATTTATTAAAACATTCATATGGTAACTTTGTTGTAACATTTGACCTTGCACTTTTGTTTAATACTAGTAGTATTTTAGTGCATAATTCATTTTAACATTGTAATTGTAACATTTTAGTGCAACATTCACTGAACACTATGGAGTAGTCATATGCGTCTTTAAAACTAAACGGACCACTCAGAATAGAGGTAACTTGCATTCAAGTAGAAGCCTGCACTAAACAAAACTTTACTTACTGTACATAAAGGCCTCAGAACTAAGTGCATGTGCATCACAACTATGGTCATTGCTTGACTGATATGAACTGACCTTTTCAAAAACCTCTTTTTTGTCAACATTTCATCCTATAGTATGTTTTACTCCTTATTTCTTGCAGACTTTTCTATTTTTCTTTTATTGGCTTTTCTAGCCCTTTTTTTATCTATCCCGATCTCTTTTTCTACTGCCCATGGTAGGCCTTGAAACATTCAATGTGCAGTGGTGCTGTGCATTTTTCACATGCATAAGTAGTGCGTTTGTCACAATGACGACATCTCTGGAATCGATGCATGGTGTTGATTGGCCAGTGAGAAGTTTTGTCAAATCGTCCCTGATTTTCTACAGAAGCAGCCAGTAGAGACTTCCTTCCGTGGCTCAGTGGTTTTCTGCCAAACCTTTGCATAAGAGACTGTGCCACTGTACGTGAGAAGGTGAGCAGGTCAATGGTCCCTCCTATGACATCTCTGTAAAAGAGATGGCTGTTTGTTAGTGCACTGCTGAGGGACCATGCAAAGATGGGCCACCACCATTTTTTGGACCTGATCGAGATGTGGTATCTTGAAACCTGTAGATCGTGAAGGTCAACACCACCCATATGCTCATTGTATTGGTTGATGCATTTTGGCTGTTTGACTGTGTCAAATGCACGCCGCTGCTTGTTCCATCTCTTTACAGAGGTCTCACTGTATTTATCTTCCATGTTTGTCCCCACTGTGACAATGTTGTTGTCTTTCCAACGGACCAACAGCTTCTCTTCCTCAGTCAGGACTTCAGATGTTCCCCGGGGGAATTTCATGAATTTTTTCTGTGATGTGAATGGGACATCAAACAGACGATTTTGTCTCATTGTTCCACAGCTCCCATACCCTCTTTTTGTCATTTCACCGAGGAGTGCAAGCGAAGTGAAGAGGTTGTCATGGAAGAATTTGCAACCTTGAGGCACTTCAGCCTGCTCTGCAAGGCCAAGAACTACGCTGGGTCCCTGACCTAACCCAGTCTCAGGAAGGAGGGTGTGGGAACCACCATATGGCTCCATGTGATGCATGTAACCACTCGATGAGGCAAGGCTCCATAGCTTGTAACCAAAACGGATTGGTTTACCTTTTATGAATTGCTTACATCCATGTCGGCCATAGTATGGGACCATACTTTCATCCACTGACAGCCATTCCTGAAATGGCATGATTTTATATGACTGATTGAGCTCAGCAAAGATGGGCCTGACTTTAAAAAATGGATCATCAGTGATTTGAGTGTTATCAACCACATGAACTGATGCCATTATTTCATCAAAGCGATTTCTTCGCATTGTATCGGAAATGCTTTCATTGTGTACATCATTGTCAAGTGACCAGTACATGTGTCTTCTTGGGACAGAGCTGTACCCAGATGTGATCAGTATTCCATAGAATGTTAAGAGTTCATCCATTGTTAGACTCAGTTGCTTGCCCTTGGTCTGGGTGGAGTAGAGGTTGGACATTTCAAGGGTTAGCTCTCTAAGGGTGGGTGGATATATTAGTAGGAAAACATCCATTGGGCTGGGGCAGTTTTGTTTAACACATTCTGCAGCATTTGGGCTGTATACTGTGTGTTTTGGAATACCTGCTGTGACAGGCCTCTTAGATCGTTTGAAGGTTCGGTTTTTATTTTTGACCACTTGCAACTTGGTCCTTGGCTCGTCTGTCTGCACCCTGTCTGTCTGGTGGGTAGATGAACATGGCTCTTCAGAATCAACAGGAGGTGGAAGTGGGGTAGTGGTGAGGAGGGAGTTATCATCACTGATAACATCTGTTTCATAATTTCTTTGCATAAGTTCAGCACTTGCGTTTAGCAGCCTAGCGGGCAAATGGCCTGTCTCACCCTCAAAGTCCATGTCTGACCCATCACTGTCACAGTCACTGACGACAGCGTCTTTCTCACTTTGAGGGACAACTGTAATGTTGCATGCCTTGTCTGAAGGGTCCACAAGGTCCAACATACAGAGAATTTCATTCAAAGTTAAGCTAAAAGGAAGAACAGAGTAGAAAGTTAGCTAGCTAGCTACACTGTGTTATCCCACCGGTCACTATTGTTGCCATCAACAACTTTACTCATGCTGTGACCATACTGAACATAGTTGAGTTAAGGTAAATAGACCTGTCAATACTAGACACCTTGAAGATGATGTGTACCAAAAATATTTGTCTCATCTTTATGTTAACCCTCTTTACTGACCTCTTTTGTTGGTGCTTTGATGCAGCCATCCTCCTCGGATGGTGCAACCAGGAAGTAATCAGCTCTGATCATGTGACAATTTACACTAAACATATGAAACTGCACAAATGTGTTTGGGAGTTTTTTTAACATCAGTATTTTCTGGAAATAGGTTGATTCTCCATTCAGTAACATTTTTAGGACCTTTAAACTGGAAATGTTTTTTACGGTCACTTTTGTGACCGATGGGATTAAATGGGTTAAAAGCCCAAGGAAGATTCTTTACATATTTTTTAAAGGGTATTTTTGATTTTTAATGATCTTATTTAATAGATGCAAGCATAACCCTAGCCCAACCTAATCCTGTGAGGGAAATAAGTGAAAATATTTAAAACCCTTAACCAGTTCAAACCCTCAGGCTTGTGAAAAGTAGATACAGTTATCTATTATGACTATGTTAGCAAAACGGTTCACTAATATCCTACTGACGATTGATGATTTTTTCCAATTGTACTTAAATATTTAAATCAGAACCACCAGTGTGACTTGATTCAGTTCCTCAATTCTGTAGTTAAATGTGTCTCCTGCTTCCCATTAAATGTGTCTTACAATAACTGACATATAACTCTAAATTAAAATGTTTAAAACCCCAAATGATATGTGATATTCCCATATATTTGTGAAAAAAATCAAAATTGAAAAATGTATAAATTTAGATATGTATCTTATATTTGTAATTGCACTCAGTGGAGTCTTTACTCTTTACCTAATCTATAATGGTACCAAACGTGATTATTGTATGAAGAATCCTGTGTGTATGGCTTTAAAATGCCATGGCACTGTGCTGGACAACATAATACATTGTTTTGTCTATTCAGCAGTTCATTTTTATTACCACCTTACCTTATCCTAGTAGTAGTAACACAATGACCATTCTCAAGCGTTCCGTGCCACTGCCTCAAACAAACTGCCCTGAATGGACACTTTTATGACTTTGTCGCTCAGGCAGACACACAGTAGACAGGCAGGTAGCAACAATACAAAGGCTATACATACACTGTCCATAATACTATTCAGAAGAAAACTTAGAAACATACAGGTACTTGGGCTATTCAATAAGAACATTAGCTGTTTTGAATACTTTTATGTCTAGTCATCATAATGCAGGGTGACCCTTGTTTTCAATGTAATTGCCACTGAGTATTGTCACAGGCCGATACAGTTTTAGTATTACAGAGCTACTTGACTGTTAAGATTATAACATGAACTGCAAGAGCGTCTATAAATCTGCTGGCTAATTGAGGTTATACAACATCTTACGAGGGCAAATATATGCAAAAGTTAAAACATAAATAAATAAATTAGAAACTAAAATGATTAAATATTGTATGATTTATTGCATTTCAGATTTACTCACCCCCTGTTTATGCATCAACAGGCTTTAACCAATTTATTTATTTTAAGTACTTCTTTTTCAGTTTTGTTCTAGCACTCTCTACATAATAACAGTGTTTCCATTGTACACAAGAGATGGTTCCTGCTTCAGGGGTCGGTCAACATCACATGATACGAAAGTGACAAGATCAAAACGTCTGAAAAGCCCAAAGGCATTTCCAGTCACCAGAGGTTTCTGTCTGACCTCTGCTTGTGTAGTTTTGCCTTCTCTTCTTTATCGAAAACCACTTGAAGATCTGCAAAAATGCAAAAAATATGCAAAAGTCGCCCAACTAATATGGTTCACTCCAAGTGGGAAACAGTTATAATACGCCAAACTGTAACACAGGCTAAACAATTACAGCTTCAGGCTACATACTGCTGTTTATTTACTAAAGCAAAACTAAATGTATGAATAATTCTATGGGAGGGACAACATAGTGTTTATTGATGCTTCACAATCCAGTTATTTACTATTTAATGAACATAAAACATCAGTTGAAATAACATTATATGAAATTATTCTTCAAATTATTTATTCTAGTTTACCAAGCACTCTATGTATTATTAAAAAATAGCTACCAGGAAAAATTTATTAAATTTGAAAATATTATTTCATGTTTAATTTATTAATTTGCCAGCCAGTATGGTGGTAAACCTTTTAATATGCTATCTAATAATCTTTAACTCAACATATAAAAAGGTAACAGCTGTAATTCAAATTGCATCAGCTATTTATGAGTTATTTATTTGTGACCTGTTATATATAATCTTTCATTTAATTGATGAATAGAAAAACATCAAACAGACAAATTAAAAAATGCTTTACTTATAGTAATACTACCATACAAACCACACAGCTCTAGTAAGCTCTGTTTGGTTTCATCTACCGGGTAAAAAATGGAGCGATTAAGGTGGATTATATTTTGCCATGTTTATGTCGTTCAAATCAGGAATGGAATGAGGACTCCCCGCTCATGATGCACACACACAGCCTCTCTGAAATCTCCTTTTAGCATCCCGTAGTCCCAGAGGTTTTTTGCCCCCCTATCTGCGCGCATTATAAATTCGGGGCTGTTGATGGCTTAGCTTGTGTTTGAGCACTTCTTATACATCACAGGCAAACGCTCTGCGGTAGAAGAGGCTGACATTTTGAAACTGTGTTTTTTTTTAAAGACCACTTGCGAAAATCACAGTTATTTTGCTGTGGGATGATTTGATTTGATAGATAATGGTGCAGTTTATGTAATAAGGTGAATTTTATGTTATAAAACTGGCAACCCTACCTATTATGTGTTTTTTTAAATAACTAGACTTGCTGTTCTAAAATTATAATGCCCCATGTTAAGCCTTCAGTCACACAGTTAAAATGTGTTATCTGTAATGTGCTTGCAAAGTCATTATAATAAACATACTGTAGGTTTTGTTATGTGCCCATATGAGGTGTGAAAATGGAGGGATATGTGGACAGATGTGCCTCCTCCAAATGATGACACAACCATGTTTTTGTTTGTCTAACATTATAACTGCCATAATCTGCTTGATATTAAATGCCATGGAATGCTGCTAATGCTGTTTATCTCTGATTTATCAAGTGCATGTACAAAAATATCTCACTGTTACTGGTTACTTACTAGCCTGGCAAGACTAGACTAATATCACACGTATCAGTCTGGCATTTCTCCAATCTCCGTGGGGAGATTCAGATCCAATCAGGACCAAGCGTTCTGTCCTAATGTTTGTCCCTTAGAGTGGAAGGCAGCTTCTGATTGGTTCATGTAATCGATAAGCTAGCCTTTTGAGTCCAGCCATATCCAGCCATATCTCATGAGCGTATTCTTTGATCCATGTTGATGTCAACAACTTAAAGAACCAATCAGGGGCTGCCTTCCACTGACGGACGAGAAGTGGGTAGGGCTTGGTCTGACTGGAGGCTAGATTGACAGCTACATGAACCAATCAGGGGCTGCCTTCCACTAATGGATGGGGCCAGGCTCCTCCGCAGACAGATTGGAGAAAGGCCAGAATGATATGCGGGAGAGAAACAAATGTGACGCTTGCTTGCGTGAGATTCAGGCTGGTTTCACCGGGCTAGTTACCGACCTGTTGACACATTTTCATCTGTATGCCAAACAAACCAACCACCATGTCAACCCACTGACTGTCGGTTTTCAAACTAACTTTCCACCCAATGCAAAAACATTCAGTCACTCACCACTTCCTCTTGACTTGATCTACATTATAACGTATGCTACTGTATGTATTGTATTGCACTGTTGCTCTATCATGAGAAAATGACTGTTTAACATGTTTTTTTCCCACTGAGATATTGACTTACAATGTGTATTCATATTAACTTCATATTTAAAAATCTTAAAGAACACTGTGTGCTGCAGGGAATTGATGTAACTTCTTGTATTTTACGCCCAGTCAGTCACATTATCACCCCCATGCACTACCAGACCCTTTCGAAAATCACTATGAAATTGCAGGGTGTAATTAAAAGATGGCTTTTAGTGAGCCATCTGTAACCCTCCTACACATATGCTGCGTCTAATACGAACAGGGACCCACTCTGACTCAGATGGCATGCGAGGTGAAATTTCCCAGGGCTTAGCGTTAAAAGATGTGCCTATTCGACAGACCATATGACATTTTTTTTTTTTTTTTAACATTTCAGCCCTTCTACTACAAATGAGTCACTGACTGCTTCTGACCATTTTCCAAGAGCAGTCAGTTGTATTTTTTTCTAAATGGGTTTCTTGCGCCACTTTTCAATGGTACTTTAGCAACCTTCAGTGTTTAAAAATCTTTGTGATTGCAAGAAGCTAGTGCTGCACAGTGTACATGAATCGAAAATCCAATCGAAATCGAAATATGAGCTACTGCAATTTTTTTAAATCGCATGGGGCACAATTGTCATTATAAGAGAAATGTGTGTTGTTATAATTTTAATTCAAATATTGTGGTGCTGCAGAATTGTCCTGGCCTACACATCCTATTCTTCAGACTTAAGAGAACATCTTTATTTTGTATCAATCAATGCAAAAATCAAACCATAATAATTTCAATATGTTTTTTTTCATTAAGAAGGAGAATGAAGATCTACAAATTAATATTCCCTCTACAGATATATCAAAACATATCGCAATTAGAATATCAGTTGAAATCGCCAGTTCGATTTTTTTTTTTGCTAAATTCTTGAAGCCTTACAAGAAGCTACTTAATTCAGGGTCTTTGAGTGACCTCCAAAAAAGCGCTATATAAATCCTATCAATTATTATTATTAATTCACACTACTGTACTTGTTTCGTGCTTTCTTCCTCCGAGTCTGTTGGTTAATCAGACACAAAGCTTGCTCATATAAATCTGTTTGACTGACTCTCCCTCTCTGTGATGTCAGAGCTTCCCACCAGTGCACGACTACGCCACGCCAGTATCCAAATATTCAAAGCAATCTGTGCTTCGCAGCTGCATTTTTTCACACAATGTTAATGTCCATGGAATGATTTGTTAACCTTACTCCAATAAGCTTTAGAAAAAAATAGAAAATTGTGAAAAAAATATCAGCAAAAAAAATCACAAATGATTTGCAATAAAACATTTTATTTATTTGTATCGTATTTTTGACATCCATGTTCTTTTCTTTTTGTCCTGCTCTCTTCTCGTGCCAAAGATGACGAACCAGTTGGACCAATGTGAGTAGTAGTACATTTTAATATTCTCATTGCTACACACATTGTAATTCATTCAGAAAAAAGTTGCTGCATACTGTGATTTGAAATGCTATTACCTTAAGGTCACTAAATCATAACTGCCTGTTTTTTCCAGGAAAACAAATTCAACAAACAACCACAAGGACAAAAACACTCGCCAGCGGAATACAAAATAAGCAATTTACTCAAAGTAAGAAACTGTTGTAAGGGAATGGATGGTGGGTGGGGGCTAAAAATAGATCCTATTGTAGGGGATTATCCATCCAAAGTCACGCTTTCTTTTGATTTTTTTTCTCCACAGATGAGATGACTAAACTGCATTTTCTTGACTAAAACAAAAGGTGGTGGATAGAGCTCCGGGGGCAGTTTTGAAAAAAGCATATCTTGTCTCATTCTATGAGAAACAATATCAGCGTAACACTGGCAACAAAAAGAACATAACGGCTGTCTTAAGCATGCCTTATTCAGTCTGACGGGGAGATTTCAGGATGACGAATAATGACAAATTCCGCCCACAAAAGGTGTACACATTCTCAATGTGCTGTTGGTGTCTACCTTATTGATTTTATCATGTCCTCCAAACGAGGCGATTCCCTTTTGTATTACATATCATGTACAATGCATGCAAGGTAATTACGCAATAGGATACTCAGAATAGAATTTTTTCTGTTGTTATCCCCTAGTGTGGCTTTTTTTTTTTGCATCTAAAATGATTTTTTTATGGAGTCATCCTTAAGTTATATATATATATATATATATATATATATATATATATATATATATATATATATATATATATATATATATATATATATATATATATATATATATAAATGTAAAAGTTAGTTTTATTCCTGAAAATTTGTACAGCATATCATGGTCATTAAACTATGTTTGATTTTGTGACATGAAGTCCATTTTTAAACAAGAAATTTTATTGTGAAGCGATGGCTTCAATGACTGGCAGTATTTCATTTTAATTGAGAGTGATTACAGAAAAATGGCTACTGTACTGTGTGTTTAAATATCTTAACAAAAATTATGTGTATTATTTTTATTTTATTTCCAGAGTAACTTAGATGTCTTGTATATGTTGAAGTATGAGTGTTCAAATGATAGCAAATCTGTATAAGAAAAACATATTTTTTTTATATTTCCCGATTTAATTGATTGATTTTTTTCAATTTATTTCTCTTTATCTGTATAGCATGGCTATAATCCTATGCAATATGTATTCTTAAATAGATATATGGAGGGCAGTTTGTTTTACTCAGTGAAGCTTTAATATTGTGGGATCACTTGGAAGCTGGCATAGCAAAATTCACTGCTGTAGCTGCATGACTCCTGTTTCAATACAATGTATAAATGTGTGTTCGCGGTGGAAATGGACCTGAAATAATTAATAAGGCAGGAACAGAGGGACCAGAGTATAATATAGCCACGAGAAAACATATGAGTGAGACCAATATTTTTTTCTGAATAAAAAGTTTGAAAATGAATCAAAAAAACTGTTTTGAAAGTTCTTCCTATACCCACCTAAGTTAAAGTTGGAGTCCGCTATTTTGGAGATCTGCTACCTTTTGTACTGAGTGTGCACTGAAAAGAAATCCAGTGGTAATACACAGCCTATGCTCTGTAAATGGTATGTAAACAGAGGGAGCCGCCCTTTTATAGCAACATGCCCGTTTACAGAGCCTAGGCTGTGTATTAACTCTGATTTTTTTTCTCAGCACCCACACAGTACGGACAAGTATTGGATCATGAGGAGATATTCACTGATTTCGACAAAAAAGTGATTTTAACAACAAGCGTTCTCCAGAATCACTGACTCCAACTTATAAATACCATTCAACGCATCCTCTTCAAAACCATAAACCATAACAACGAAATAACGAGTAACAACATAACAAACATCACTCCACACTCCACCAACATGCTGTGCTGCTGCCTACACAAAGTGCATAAGAGAAAAAGCACATTGCACTGACTTTGACCCTCCAGCCTACAGCGAGGTTGTTGAGATGTTTCACTCTTGCAGCAGTTTCCTGAGCTCGCCCTCCACCTTTTCCACAAACGCGTGGAAGCTCGGGTCCAGCAGACAGACGCGCAGGATGGGCTCCATGTCTCCTTCCATAAGAGAAGCCTGGTGATACACCTGAGGCAAAGACACAGCTCCCTCACCCAGGAAATGCTGTGGAGGGGTCCAACGAATATATTAGTGAAAATAAGAAAATATAAAAGGGAGATTGCTTTTAGAATGTAAGTAAAGACACTGCGTTAATGATTCAAGGTAAGACACTGCAGGTCAATAGGGTAAACATGTTAACTCCTAGATATCACCATGAGACTTTGCCAGTTGATTACTTACATTAATAATTAATAATAATTGATTGGATTTATATAGCGCTTTATTTCGATGTTGTTGACTCAAAGCGCTTTACAGGGTTCCAGGTTCAATTCGTTCACACACAGTCATACCGGTGGTGGTAAACTACGATAGTAGCCACAGCTGCCCTGGGGCAGACTGACGGAATTAAACAATTACGTTTAAATTAAATTAAATGTAAGTGATTTAAAAGTTCAGATTTTTGGTCCAGAGTATTGAGTATTGGCCTAAGTTGTGCATTTTGGAAGTTGTGCCACCCCTTGTTTCTAGAAAACCGTGGAAGAAATTGGAAATGTGACCACATATTTAAGAAGAGCCATCCATTTGACTCATCCTGTAAAGAAGGGAGACACCAGGAATAAGATATAAGCACATTTAAGCTACAAAAAACTGTGTTTTGCCTTTCAAAGTAAAATTTCCATGATCAAGGTTTTTTGATTATTGTGTCTGAACAATTATAGACAAGTTTGAAAACATTTGACAAATGTTTTAGTGCTTTGGTATGCTACACTTTGAGTCTATATAGTTAGCACGATGTCAGCCCTAAATTGCTGCATCATGCCTATTATCCAAAATTCTGGGGATGGGGTGATTTGTGCCAAAGGGCCTAGGTGAGTTATAAGTAAGTAAGTAAGTAAAATGTATTTATAAAAGCACATTTATGACAGTTTGCACTGTCCAAAGTGCTGTATATAGTGCATTCAGTAGATAAACAATGAAGGTAAAATAACAATAACCAAAATAAAATACGTAAAGCCCATACATCCACATAAACACAGATAGTAGTGCAGAGGTAAGATAGTTAATGGGGAGGAAACACCAGGGTGTACATATGGGTTTTGAGCCTTGATTTAAAGGCAGACATGTAGGGGGAATGACATTTGTCAGGTGGCAGTTGGTTCCACAAGCACGGAGCAACTAGTGCAAAGTACATTTCTGAGAGTTGTGCCAGTGGCATGGCTGTATACGCTGGTCACCAAAAGAAAGTGATTGTCTACAGTAGCTCAGAAGAGAGTGACATCTCAATTCCACTTAACGACACCACTGATGAGAGTTCAGATGACCGGAAAGATGATGATGGTGACTTTGTCATTGTGAGCTTTGCAGGCAAAACCAACTCGATCTGCTAGGCCTTGTTTAAGAAAATTGTCCTTCAATCTTTGTCAACTATTTACTTTATTTACTTTAAATACACCTTAAATAAGTAATTGTCTTATAGATTTGTCTTGTATTACAGTTTATGAGATATATATCAATGGCACAATTCACCCCATGGTATTCTCTCCAACCACACAACTTACACCACACCGGGGGCAAGTTGTGCAACAAGACAACTTTTTTTCCAAAAGCTATATTTCTTCTACAGTTTATTCCAGATCCAAAGTTTTTATTGCCAGGGATGCACAACACCCTGAAATATATGTACATATTTGAGTTGGAGACTTTACTGTCAAGGCCTTACTTTAAAGTCACTTTGAGTGAAAAGTTGCACAACTTAGGCCACTCTCCCCTATAGGAGAAACAGACAAGGTTCAGTAAACATCCAAATGTACATTTTTGACCTTTTATTGATACAAGTTAGGGCTGACCCGAATTATTTGAATATTCGAATATTTTAAAATTAGTATTCAGAGCTTAAATTAGTATTCGGAGCTTAATTTTTTTTTTTTTTTTTTTTAATTTTTTTGCAAGAAGCTAGTACTGCAATATAATATCATCAAATAATTTTATATTTGGATATAAAAGTTAGTAATATTGTAGTAGTAGTAGTAGTAGTAGTATTGCTCATTTAGGAGGATATTACATCACTAAGTGTCATAGCGCATCCATTACTTCACCTCCAAGCGCGTAAATCTTCAACAAAATATGCAGGTACTGTCAAAATCTGTTCCAGGGAGTATATAGGGATTATTAACGTTTTTTTTTTGTTTTTTTTTTAATTATTTTTTTTTATTATTTTTTTTATTATTTTTTTAATGTTGTTTTTGATGGAACGAATATTCGAATATTCGCTCGGAAAAACCAACAAATATTAGAAGCCTGAAAAATGGCATTCGGGCCAGCCCTAATACAAGTATAAAAGAAGGCGTGTTAAGAGGAAAAATAGCAACAAAAAAAATCTGAAAATCGAACAGAGCTTGTAAAAAACAATGTTTGTGCCTGCCATGTCTCGTCTTCAGGCAGTAAATTAACCCGGCACATTCGGCCTGATGAAAATCAATAAAAACATTTTGCTCTTCAGTTAAATTGAACACAAAATCAAATTGAACACAAAATCATAATGAATATGTTGTTAGTTGTTTGTTTCTAACTTTTTAAAAGATTGATACCTGGATGAGACGCTTGATGGACAAAGATCCTTGGGCCACCTCAGGTTCAACTCCCACTGCCCTTTCCTGCCAAGAATAAAAAAAATAATATGAGATAGATATATGGATAGATGGATAGATAGATAGATAGATAGATAGATAGATAGATAGATAGATAGATAGATAGATAGATAGATAGATAGATAGATAGATAGATAGATAGATAGATAGATAGATAGATAGATAGATAGATAGATAGATAGATAGATGGATGGATGGATGGATGGACGGACAGACAGACAGACAGACAGACAAACCGTATTTGACAAACATGGCACAACAGCACAGGGTTAAGGGGTCAATCAATGGCTTCATTATTAATTGAAATATATCCAGCCCTCAAAGCCCTTTCATCTCTACTGTGAACTCCTTCAGTGAACCTGTTCGATAATGGTCACATTCAAACCCATGGCAAAATCCATTCCTTTCTCAGTCCTTCATGTGAAAGGTGGAGTCAGCGATTCTGGAGAATAATTGTTGTCAAAATCCCTGTGGGTATTTAAACAGGGGATCCACTAAAGCACACACACACACACTCCAATTCATGTACAAACTGCACCTTACTGCTCTTTTGCACTTCTGGTTGGACGCTAAACCTCATTTCGTTGTCTCTGTACTTGTACTCTGCACAATGACAATTAAGTGAATCCTATCCAATCAAATCCAATCGAGAGCCTAGGCTGTAGATTTTTCTCAGTGTACACACAGTACGGACAGGTAGCGGATTGTGAGGAGATATTCACGGATTTTGAAAAAAAGTGATTTTGACAACAAGCATCATTCAAAATCGCTGACTCCACCTTTAAATATTGTCATTTTTATCAAATTATTTAACCATATGCTCAGATAATGTGCATTTCAACAAATTAAATGCCTTGATGATATGTTATATTGTCAGTCTTTTATCTTTTGGACAATTTTTTTTTCTTCATAATCAACAAATGTGTCCGTTAAAGGCAATATTAGAAGCAAATGTCTTCAGATGCTTAAAGGATATGCAACTTTAATAGCTGTATTGAATCAAGTATGTGTATTATTGCTTCACATTCCTGTCCATGTGTCTGTATTTGGGGTGGGGACATTTCTAACCATATATTGCATTGTGATTGGCTAAGAACTCATGTGCAGTATATACGCTATCTCATCCACCCACTGAGGTTGCAGTGTCACCTATAAGAATCAGACAGTGCTGTAAATAGCACCATCTAGTGAGCGTCAAATGGCCACTGTTCCTGAAGCTAGACAGCATAATGAAAATATAAACTTCAATTAACATTACACTGATAGGCTTTTAATACTTTTCAGAAAAACTGTACAATGAGTGAAAATCAAAGATGACGCCATGAAGAAAAACTAATAGATCGTTGCCACGGTACAGCTACAAACCAGACTAGCAGCTTCAAGTTACCACCAATGTCTTAGGCAGTGTAGGACAAGTTACTCAGAAACTGTAATAAGTTGCTCTAAACTTCATCAATTATTTAAAATGCTATAAAATTACTTTTGAAAATAAATCTGCTGATAATACACAGCATAGGCTCTGTAAACTGATACGTAAATAAGGGGTATGTAAACAAAGGGGCCCATCAAAGCTAGAAACATACTAGTTTACGGTGCCTAGGCTGTGTATTAACACTGGACTTTTTTTTCCCAGGCACACACACAGTACGGACAGGTAGTGGATTGTGAGGACCTATTCACTGATTTTGACAATAACCATTCTCTAGAATCACTGACTCCACCTTTAACGAGTAACAAGTTACTACCCAACACTGATCTTAGGCGTATTGTGAGGGTAGTCTACGCAAATCTAATTTTAAACCTCCCAATATCTGATAAGTGCAATAGGTGCAATCAACACAAATAGACATTTAATTTGAAAAAATAGTTCTAAAGTGAGCAACCTAAGGGGCGCTCTGGTGGCGTAGTGGATAGAGCGCGAACCATATTGGCTCAGGCCTTGTTGCAGTGGTCACGGTTTTGAATCCAACCCGTAGACCTTTACTGCATGGCATTCCCCCTCTCTCTCTGTCTCCCCATGTCAGCTCTGTAAAATCAAGTAAAGCTTGAAAAAAGCTAAAAAAAAATCATCTTAAATAGTGAGCAACCTGTATGTCTGGCTGGGTGACCTCCTCATCAGCAGCGGGGGTCTGATTAAGGAGCAGTGGGGCGTCACTCTGAGTGGAGACAGTCAGGTACTTTGACAGCTTTCCCACAGCACTTAAACACTCCTTTACGGCCTCTGCCGCGCTGCTGCCATCAAACTGCATCCTTATCATGCGGCTCTCGCCCTGCAGGAATCCATCAACAACATTCAATGTGTCAATCAAAACAGTGCAGACAAGAACAACAAAATTGAAAAATGGTTTGGTTAAGATGGAGTTGAATTAGATTATCAGGTACCTCATGTCCGAACACAGTAATGAAAAGCTCATTTTGATTTTGGATTTTTTTTTTAGCTAAATATTTTCTGTATGTATAGTTGCCTATTTAATTTATTTACTTATTGCATTGCTTTTTCTATCTTTGTTTTATGTTAATATTTTGAATCTGTGATATTCCTTATATATGATAAAGTAATTGTTTAAAAAACAGTTATCAAATGAACATCTGGTGTAAAAAAAAATTATCATTATGTTGAATTTGCAAGGGAATTGGAGTAGAGAAGGACCTGTACATACAGTAAGGACAGACTGTGAGAAAAACCCCACCCATTGTAGGACTGCAGTGCATGTCACGACTCACCTTGGCAATGAATCGAAACATCAGGTTATCAGATTTCTGGTGGACTTTCAGAAAATCTGAGGCTCCGAGCAAAGGGATCGTGTCCTGAGAAAATACAACAGAAATAATCAATCGATCAATCAATCAATCAATCCATTTTCATTTATATCGCGCTTTTCATACTCATGAGTAGCTCAAAGTGCTTTACAGAGATTAAAAACAACAACAGAAAAATAAAAAACAGCAAATAAAATCAAGAGAAGAAAATTAAAAGAACCCAACCCTCCCACCCCCATAGACATGCACAGAGACACAAATACATACACACTCACACATACGCACACAGACACACAAACTCACACACTCACACATACACTAGCTGTCACTAAAGAGACAACACATTGTCAGCACCAAGGATATGGATGAAAAGAATGTAAAATCTTATTCATTGTACTACATTATCAAATCAATTAATCGATATTTTATTGACCCGTTGGGAAAACTTTTATTGGACACTAGCTCTGAATAACTTACTTACAATAAGGACCAATAAATAAAAACAACAAGACAAAATTCAATAAATAGAAAAATAATTATTAAAAATAACAACAATACAATCCACATATAAACAAAAGTGCATATTATCAATGACAGCCACACACAGTGCAACACTATGTATATTGCTATTGACCACAACCAGTACTGCCTCAAAAAGTATTATTTTTCAAAGTAAAAGGGGATCATTTTGACTCATCCACTTGGACAAAATAGAGTGTTACTGTTCTTTCAAACAGACTAGAAGAAAAACTAGTTACCCAAACCTGTCTGCAGGGGGCTCTGTTTACTCAGTTACTCAGTTCTGAGGCTTATGATAAGCTTTTTACACACATAATCAATAAAACGATAGCATATTATTATGTTTAGAATATTTAGTTAAATGGTCTTTACAGACACATTTGTTTTGGCTATGAAAATAATAACGTAGGCACATTAACAGGGTGTTACAAGATATAACGGAGCTGCACAAGGGAGTAGGTGCTCTACTCTACTGTAGCACCATCATTCCACATCAAATGTTAATATTCACAATTTTTAAACTGAATGTACTCTCACACTCAGTCATTTAATAATAGTAATCTTACTTAAAGGTGAAGCCAGTGATTCTGGAGAAAGCTTGTTATCAAAATCACTTTGTCACAAATCAGTTAATATTTCCTCGTGATCCGCTACCTGTCCGTATACTGTATGTGCACAAAAGAAAAAATCAGGTGTAAATACAAAAAACTAGGCTCATGTTTCGAGCTTGGTGGGTCCCCTTTGTTTACATAAGCTGTTTTAACACCAGTTTACAGAGCCTAGGCTGTGTATTAACACCAGATTAAGTGTTCTCCAAAATCACGGACTCCACCTTGAACCATTAACAGATGCAGATACTTCCATACAGTGGTCACTAAATTGGTTTGGTTCGAATTAAAATTATGTTAAAATCATATCCCACCAGCTTCCAGACATAGGGGAGAAACTGGACCGGCATATGTTCTCATAACAGTTCTCTGGCCCATTCTCATGAAAACACACCAACTGAGGAAATTTATTTTTGAAGAATGCTGTTTCATGCCTCTTTCCGGTTTCCAAAAACTTCAAGAAGAGTGAATCTCTGCCAAAGCCACTGAAGATCAATGCTGAGGTGGCAGGTAGCAGACTGACCAACTGGTTATGGCTGGTTTGTCCTTTTAAATGGTCACCATCTGCTGCAGTGTGAAAAAAACGGCAGATTCATATGCATTTAGGGCTATGTGAGGTAAAGCCTTCTGTGATCGGACATGGATTTTATACCCTTCTGCTGTACGTCCAGGTTTTTTCTTAGCAGTTAGAATCAACAACTGAAACATTTTTTGGGCTCTTCTTGGAATTTTTCTGAGCTCCTGCGCCAGTGTCGGGGAGGCCACACCAGTTTGTAAATGCTGCCATACTGAGAAATACATGAAAAGTTTTGAGGAGCTGACAGGCTTAATAATTTTTTGTCAACTCATTTGGCGATGGCTTGAATGTAATCGACATTCATCAATAGTAAAAACAGTTACGCAGTTTAGCTTTAACATTGTTTGGTAATGGCCTGTAAGGTCAGGAATATCCATACATCATTATTAAACAGCAAAATACTAGTTTTGTTTCATAGACACTTCCAAAACTTTCCTTCATCCCTTATCATGTTATAGCCTTTAAGCCTGAGCTCTCTGTATTATAACGTCCTGGGCATTTCACTGCACCCAATCTCTAATAGAGCCGTCTATCATCCGCGGTGAAAGCTCTCCTTAGTCTGACCTGAATATCCGTCCGGCTCGGCTCACTGCTGCAGCAAGATAGCTCTGTCACCTGCCAGCGCCCCATTAACGAGACATAGTGCCTCAAGTTTCTGTTGTGTGCAAGGTACAAAGTTAACTTTTTTTATGTTTGAAAGGGTCGGGCGGTAATGCAGTGATACAGTATATTGGGGTATTGTAAAAATAGCAACGGTATTCCTTTAATCACCCTCATGAAAAAATGTGCTGTGTCATTTGCTAGCTACGGTGGACCCCCTTTGTTTACATATCCTTTGTTTACATACCAGTTTACAGAGCCTAGGCTGTGTATCAACAATTCTTTATACTAGCGCACACACAGCACAGACAGGTAGTCGATCATGAGGAGATATTCACTGATTTTGAAAAAAAAATATTTGGAAAGGTTTAAAGGTACATTAGGTATTAAAGTAAAGGTTTAATAAGTATATAAATTGGATACCGCCCAACCCTGATGTCTTAAGGCCATAAAAGTTGTTAAAAGCCCAACATCCATGCTCTACTTTTACTATATCACATGCCTAAGCAGCCTGCAGTGTACCACACTAACAGGTAAGGGTTACCTGCTGAAAATGCTGCTTTAACATAATGTAATAGTGTCTACCCTTATTTGTGATGTCATTTGAATAATGCACAGCCATGATTGTCTATTACCGTTATGGAGCCTGCTTGCTGCTTGTACTGAATAAGATGATCATGTCACTCTGCTGTGCCAAGGCTGGCAGCAAACCAACGGTCTACCAGGGGAAACAAATGTCAAGTTCATGCTCCGTGATGCATGGAGAGAGGAAATTGAATCAAGACATGTAAATTCACACCCAATGTCCTAGACTGGCACAGGGAAAATATTTCTATCTGCAAAAAAAAGGGGTATTTTTATGTCACTTGCCAGTTCTTAATGTGCATTGCTACTCTTCTATGGTCATTTGAGCGATTCTCTGCTTATGAAAGAGGTGTGAAGAGTGGGATGGGATTGAATTATGGGAAATGGATTAAAGTAGCTGCATGGAACTTATTTTCTGAAACAGTCTATTTTTTTTTATCTGGTGATCATACATGACATGTCACAGCAAACGAGACCATCAGTGTAAAGAATGCTATTTTTATATGTTTTTTCTTAATGCCTTTGTCATGGGTCATCACCCAGGAACTATAGCTGGCGTCGTAAAAACACTACCGCTTTGGTCCAAAGGGGCCGCAAGAATGAACACAAACGGAAAGTTCCTCGGAGCACCTTTGATGTAAAAATGTTTGTAAAAATGAAAATACTTGCCTTTTTTCTATTTGTACTTAGTACTACTGTCTGATTTGTTGCTTTGTATACTGTATGACTGAATTCCAAAATGTTCCCAAATAATATTATTAAATCTATTTTGAAACTGTACCCAAAAACCTCTGAAGGATATTTGGTTTGACTCACTCAACCAAAACATTCCAGTAAAATCCGATGACATCAAGAATTTCAGCAGACTATTTCCTAGGGCCTTCATTCTATCGATCCTCTTATCTGGAAGGACGATTGCTGTTTTCTGTATTTCTGATTTCTGTACACCAACATTATACTGCATATACTGTATACGCATGTGACAAATAAAGTATTCTGTATCCTTGAATCTTTGTTACACATTTACTTCCCATACAATCTGCTGTGAGATTGGTGCCATTTATCTTTAGCTAGTTTGTGAAAGTGAAAAATTTAACTGCGCACGTGTGCCATCGAAAATAAAAAATGTGAATATCTCTTCACGATCTGCTACCTGTTCGTACTGTGTGTGTGCTGAAAAAAATCCAGTATTAATCCACAGCCTAGGCTCTGAAAACTGGCATGTTGGCAGTTGTGGTTGGCCAGTGTAAACCCCTGTGTTTACAAAACCGTTTACGGAGACCTAGGCTACGTATTAACAATGGATTTTTTTTTCAGCGTAGACAGTACGGAAAAGTAGCGGATCGTGAGGAGATATTAACCGATTTTGTCCATGATGCTTGATCTAAACATACAGTGTAACACAATCTTGTTTTTCATAAAGGAGAAAGCATACAACTACAAATACAAACTGAAAATAAAAACAGTCAGTGCGGCCATGTTGTTTTCTTACCAAGCTTTCCTGTCCCTGCAGCACCAGCAAGAATCCAGACTCCACAATCGAGAGTAAAATCTCAGGTTTATTGACATTTGCCTCAAAAACCTGGTGAAGAGAAGATCATTTGAGTCATTGAAAAAGGTCACAGTGAGGAATTCCTTTTCCTGATCAACTTGTAATATATTTATCTATAACCTTTAGATGGTGTGTTTGCTTAAATTGGACATTTGTAATGTCTTTAAATCAAGGATAAGGAGGCAGTCTAGGAGCAATGAATTATACATGTAATTATACAATAATTATTTTAGATGCTCGCGATCTACATTGGGTAGTGCAATTTTTAATAAGAGATCACATTTTACCATTTAAAGATAATTAATGAACGTATATTTTATTATTAAATCAACTGTGTTTTACCTAAATATGATGAAAAATCATAGGCATGATAAAATCTTGTCATTCCACCCTCACAGATTGACTTGAACTGTGTATTACATCTGCACCTTATCTCATTGTAATCACATTGTTCCTAATCTATGCTTGCTGAGTATTACTATAATTATACCTTCAGAGCGGTCACACAGTAGCATACAGTGTATAATGAAGGTAGGCTTTGGTTTCACAGCCCCATCCATTCATGTTGTGACGTCACAGCGAACGTACAGCAAACACACACAGCTCCAGTTTGCCATCTAGAGTCTGAAGCAGTCAGTGAAAGACAAAACTACAATCCTTGAACTTTCTCTACACAACAGAGGCTAACAAGAAAAAAGTCCATCATTCTTGCACACGAAAAATAAACTGTCTTTGTAGGTCCCATTCTTGCACACGAAAAATAGGTCTTTATAGGTCCATGGAAAGAAAAGAGATGAACAAAAATGGACAACTGAACAAATGTGGGACGGGTGATTGTGTGAATTAGCTGGAAAAACAGACAACTACAAGTCTTCAACTCATTAAAAAAGTTGGATGCAAAACGGATGGTTTCCTCATTTTTGACATGTTATCCACTAAATGATTCATTTATTTCTCGGGAAATATAGAAAAGGACAGATGTAGGCCTAGCAATAATGAAAATATCATTATTCAGGAAGACAGAAAAAACTTTAAAAGTTCTATGGGCTGTGTGTAATGATGACTGGCACATTGCCTTGCACAGACAAAGGCAGGTACCCAGCAGGTAAGTCCCCAGAAAAATGATATAAAGAAATAAAAACAATATATAAAGTGTGTTTAAATAAGTTGGTGCACATACTAATAGTATAGTGAGCCAATGCACCTGCAGTTACGGTGGCTGTTAGCTGTCAAATTGTGGTTAACAGGCTTTGCGATACTAACAACAAGATAGCCTAGCTTAAAAACGTAGGGAAAACTAGCTAATGTTAGTTGTAAGTTTACAAAAAAACTAATAGTCCGTTACCTTCCAAGGCTGTCCACCTGTTTTCTCACAACCTGGGACGAACCGCCCGTAGCGTTTTAACCGCCATGCCTGACTGGTGTCCATGTTCAGTAGAAATAAGAAATAAGAAACGTTGTTTTCTTTGTTGATATTTGTCTTGATATGCTAACGTACACTTGACGCACGCGCTACAGTAAAGTGAGCAAGCCCGTCAGCGTGTTGGCGCGCGCACACTTTACAAAAAGTTGTTGTTCTATTCTTTTTTCTTTCTTTTTTTTTTTACATGCAAACACAAACATTGCATAATCTATTTATTTATTGCTACACACTCCATTTCTTAAACAAGGTCAAACACAAATATAAATTAATAACTGTTGCTAACATCTGCTGCTACTTCTTTTTAAATGTATTTATAAATATAAATCTGTATTTTACTTTTTTACCATGTACAGTATATTGATGCATTTTAGCTTGTGTTACTTGTTTTGTGTCATGTTGTATGTACTACAGCTGCTGGATTTTTGAATTTCCCTGAAGGAACACTCCCAAGGGATCAATAAAGTGTCTATCTATCTATCTATCTATCTATCTATCTATCTATCTATCTATCTATCTATCTATCTATCTATCTATCTATATTAATCTCTAAAACAAATGTCTGCATTTTGTTAGTTATTATGCTTTGTGTAATTCTTCCTTTTTTTCCTTTTTTTTTTGCTCAATGCTTTGGCAATGTTACCTCTTGTTTTCCATGCCAATAAAGCCCCCTTGAATTGAATAGATAGGCCTAGATCTATCTAGGCCTATCTATATCTATCTATATGTCTGTCTGTTTGTCTGTAGACAAACATATAGATAGATAGATAGATAGATAGATAGATAGATAGATAGATAGATAGATAGATAGATAGATAGATAGATAGATAGATAGACAAACAGATAGATAGATAGATAGATAGATAGATAGATAGATAGATAGATAGATAGATAGATAGATAGATAGATAGATAGATAGATAGAGACCTGCCTACACATTGAATATATTGAACACATAGGCTTATACAGTAGCCTGCGTCTATGCTATCTATCTATTTAACCCGTCTCACCCTCAAACATCCTCAGGGAGAACTTGTTGACCCTTGGTCTGTGTGAATATATATATAGGGGAGAACGGGGCAATCTGAGGCATCGGGTAATGTGAGCCACCCCCTGTATCTAGGCAACGGACAACATTTGTGGTCATGTGAGATATATGTTTTCAAGCCCCTCTCATTTCCCCATGGCCCTGAAAGAGAGGACCTCATGGTGCTGTGGTAAGCATGTTTTTTTCACCAAAATAGGTATTTTGCATGTAAAAGTAAATTGTCTTGCTGTCAACTTAATCAACTGTTGTGCCAAAGCAAATGTGTTCACGTAGAAAAATGTCTATCATACGTGTTGATGAACTACCAACATATGAAACCATGTGATGCTGATAACTGAAGATTAGCCTGAAATGCTAAGAGAGGTAGATTTTTCTCCAATTGTGGTGGTGGGGGAAAGTGAGCCAAATGCTGTGGGGGAAAGTGAGCCACTGTCTCACTTTCCCCCACCATAAGGCACAAGTGAAGTTTATTCTTAAACATACTTTAATGTAATATTACATGACATATGTTTTATTTTAATGTCATACACATTGTAGAAAAGCCATCATGCCAAGGAAATACACCAGGAAGACGACCTGGGGCAACCACACGGAAAGAGCACCTTCTCATCTTTCCCTGTAACCTTCAGGGCTGGAATGTAGAGTAGGCCTAGTTGTAGAGTATGACAAGCTGATGTTATAATCCAGTTGGGTCTTCTCCTGTGTTCTGAGTCCCAGGCTGTTCTCGCTGGTTCAGATTTTCCTATGCTTTGACCCCCAGACACTAGCTGGCTCTAAGGGTCCTGTGTTCTGACCCCCAGACTGTGTTCTAATCTAACTGGTTCTATCTGTCATTTGAATCTTATTAAAACCTTTTGAATTATAATATGTTGTATTTGATTTTGTATTTTGTTCAGAGTTATTTTCAAGTGTTTAGAAAATTTGCTTTGCTTAATTGACCAAACCCCATCATTCTTTTACTAGTCTGACATTAGTTCTGGAATGTGTGGCTAGCTTTCAGGATTCTTACTGTTACAATATGTGTTGTTATGGTAGTTTCAGAGTGGAAAAAGTAAGTGGATCAGTTTACCCCACAGCTGGGGTAAAGTGAGCCACATCACAACTTTTTTTCAAACAATCATATTTTCACTGCCCTTTGTCTTGAAAAAATTCTGCTAATGCCCATTTCTAGGAAACATCCTGAATTAATGGGAAATGTGTAAATTTGAGTGATAAATCATTTTAGCTCGTTTAGAGGGGAGCAAATGTAAAAAGTGGCTCAGATTACCCCTTTCTCACCTATATAGTTTTTTTTAATAATTCATAATTCAATGCGGGCCGCCATATATGTTTCTGCGGGCCGCCATTGGCCCGCGGGCCGCACTTTGAGAACCACTGGGTTAAAGTCTTTGTACAAAACAAAAACAGTTGCCATCTTTTTTTGGGTTTTTTTGAAATTTGTTTAAAAGGTGAATATTTGAGGATTATTGCCCTGTAACTGTAATGTTTCCCTAACTAAAAGTCTGTACAGATAGCCTATTAAAACGTTTGATATAGGCAAATAATGTAGGCTATTATATATACATATCATGAATAAACAATCTTGATACAGATCCCTTTGATTTGTATTTTCTATTTAATTGTGACAAATGTACGAGTGACAGGGCTCACTTGTTCATTCCTGCAGGCTATTGTTACTTATTGTCAAACATACACAATACTCATAGGCCTACATCTGCAATAAGCGTATCAGCGAATAAAGCCAATGTATTGGTCCAGCTATACAATGTCTGCCATGTCTACCAGAAAACAGGTTAGTATAAAACAAGAGAGACAAAGCATGGCTAGGACATGAGACAAGGAGCAGTTATTTTTTTGGCATTTATGTAGTTTTATTTTCTTGTTATCTCTACGTGTTATCTCTCTCTTGTTGACATCGCAGTGTGTGAATGAATAAAACCTGGATCCCTGTAAAGTTCAATACGTTGCTGAAGACTCACTTTTGTTGCATTGGCCTTTAGTTTCCTTTGACACTCCTAACTCCTGATGTTGTTTTTAAATGTGCTATAGAACTCATTTTGACTTTGACGTTATAAGTGTGTCACTATACTGGTTGTGCTCTATTTGATTTTGCTGACTGAATTCCCAATAGTCCAGCTTGGTGTTCGGTTTGTTATCGAGTTGCGTTATCAAATTGGCCCAAAGCGACTCTAATGTGTGTTTTAACTGCTTTAAACTGGGGCGTTACAACCCTGCAAGCTGCAGCACTGTCTTGTTCACCTCAAATGAATTTGCAACTAGTCTGGCTAGAAGTCATTGCAATGTATTTAGTTTTGAGGGGGAGCCAAAGCGACACCATGCAGTAGTAAAAAAAGAACAAAACGATATTCCTTTTGCATCATGTTTGACTTGTGTCACATACTATTGTGTTAGACTTTTTGACATTGATTTGAATATAATGCAACGAAACAATAAGACAGTATTGATAGATAAATCAAATGTAGCATTATGCTTACATTGTGTCAATCATGTTACTATGATGATTTTGCAATGATAATACAATTAGTTTTGTACAATTATAATGTGAGCAAATATATTGGGCTTGCCATGGAATTATTCATGTGAAAATGATTGTGAAACGTAATGGCCATCACTGAATTAAAAAAAATATGATTATTTTAACCAGATGATTAGATAGGAAATTCCTATTCCTATTCCTATTCCTATTAGGAATAACTAGGAAACATAGCAAAGTAAATAGTAATCCCAATGGATATTACTGGCAATGTGTTGTGGCAACATCTTTATGGACACGTTGCATTAAACATCCTTAATTGGACAAATAACACAAAATTAAAATGTAGCCTATGTTATATGTTGCCATTTAACGTGTCAGTTAAATACCAATCCTTGTATATGGAAGCATGCTGATGGAACAACATCGCCAAATCATTGACGAACTCTTTCCAGCTTCAACTTGTAGCCTATGTGCGCAAATTACGCATTGGATCATACTGATAAGACGGAACGCAAACGGGCGACTACATTTATCCAAGTGTTGCCCAAATAGACCTGTACAAAGATGTTACGTGTAGCCGTAACTTAAGAACACTAGAGCTTTTTTTTTAAGAATGGGGAAGAGCATTCCCCTTTAAACAAGGTGGGCTGAGCTAAATATTTGCGATTCTCGCTCCTATGGCAACCCCAATAGATCAGCCAGCAGCATCATGAATATTCACAATTCAACCAAAAAACGCACCATGACTATGGATCAGTGATGTCAGCAGCAGAAGCAACGGCGTCTGGAATGCTCTGTTTGTCTGCTGTATTTTTATTTATTTTTTACAAGATTGTGTGGCGGTGTTTTGATGACAAGCTGGCTAAAGACATCTGGTTGAAAAGAGCATCATCTTCCCTCCGCCTCTGTCGCGCGTGACCTTTCCCTCTCCAGTCTCCCGGTCAGTCGGTGCGTCTCTCACATGTCACGCTAAGGTGACTTTCAAGCAGTTTTTTTTGTGTTGCACTTTTTGCGCACAATGTCGGAACGGCACAAAGATGTAGCCTACAACGGGGACTCAGCAGCTGCAGTGGCCAATTCTGCGCGTGAGGAGGACATATGCATACACTGTCAGGTGTAGTCTAATTAAGGAAGAAGAAGAAAAGAGTGTGTCTCGTCTGTTTTAGTGGAGTGAGCCGCGGCGGTCCATGTATGACATGTGCATCAGCAGCAGAAGCAGCATCATCAGGCTTTCAGGGATTCTGATCGCTCTCACGAACTGATAGGGGGAAAGGGGGAGCGCGCACAATAATCGTTACAATTCCAGCCTGGTGGTTGGTAGGTAGCCCACAAACAAGTCTGGATTATATCAGTTTGCGTGGCGTCTTCTCAATGTCATAATGGAACGGCTGCACTCCTCCATGCGTAAAAGGCTCTACAGTTTACCCCAGCACATCGGCGGACCGAATAAAGCCTCTATCATGGGCGAAGAAGACGGGGAAGGAGACGGCGGAGGGGACAAGGACACGAGGCGAAAGAGTCTCCGGATGAAAGCCATGCCTTGCCCGTCTCCCACACCGACCTCTGTGGGCAGCTGCAAAGGCATTGTCACCGCGGAGACCAGAAGAAGTGGCGGCGAGTCGCGTGAGTGTGTGGTCATGGAGACGGTGGACGTTGGGCGACCGTTGAAGACCACCACCACCAGTTCGAATGGGGATTGCAGGAGATTTCGTGGCAGCCTCTCGTCCATCACAAGTAGTCGACATGTCCACGATTCGGACCTGGCAGCGGAGGAGAGGCATCTTATCACTACCGAAGTGGATGTCACCCCGAGCGAGGAGAGCCCTCTCGGCGGTATGGGTGAAGGTGGGCCGCCACGGGATCAAGGCGCGCTAGGGGCCAGTGGCAATGGTAACAGTGGTGTTGGTGGCAGTGGAGGTGATGCCCAAAAAGATTCCCCAGCATCGGCAGAGCAGCAGGCGGGCTTTGTAAAGTTGGACGACATGGATCAAATTCAGCCGGACGACGAGAGGTTGTATCAAGCCGGGTTCATGCACAGACAGCTGGGGGCGATGCTCCAGCCGGGGGTCAACAAGTTCTCCCTGAGGATGTTTGGCAGCGAGAAGGCGGTGGAACGGGAACAAGAGCGGGTTAAGTCCGCAGGATTTTGGATAATTCACCCCTACAGTGATTTCAGGTAAATTTCACAATGTCAGACACCTGCTCTTAAAAAGGAACACATTTAGGTTCAGTTTTAAACGTCACGGTTACGTCAATTCACAGGCCATGATGTTTTTCTCAGTGGGTTTAGTAGGCTACAGCCTATTAATTTGGCCATGTATCAGCCCATTCATTCTTTAATTCAGTTGTTAATCACTTATATCATGTGTCCTCCACGTTAGAATATGTAATCTTTACTTAAACCACAATTGCAATCAACTGGCTTTATACATAGGCCTATAAGACCCTTGTACTTTACTAATTGGTTCACACATTAAAGGTGCAGTATATGCCATTCTGGAGAAAGCTTGTTGTCAAACTCACTTTGTCAAATTAAGTGAATATCTCCTCTGTCCGTACTGTGTGTGTGCTGAAAGAAAATCTGGTGTTAATACACAACCATAGGCCCGTAAACTGGTATGTAAACAAAGGGTATGTAAACAAAGGGGGCCAAGCATAGCTATTATCATGTCCATTTACAGGGCCTAGGCTGTGTATTAAGACTGGATTTGTTTTCATCAAGTGCACACTGTACTAGAGGTAGCCAATTGTGGGGTGATATTCACTGATTTTGAAAACAAGCATTCTCCAGAATTGCTGATTACACCTTTAAGGGACATTTTCAGTAAACACTTAACCCTTCACGTTAGAATATGTTAATTCTACCTAAACCACAATTGCATTCAAATAGCTTTTCTGCTTTATATAATGCACTAATTGGTTTATAGATTAAGGGAATTTTCAGATAGGGATTACAGTCCTTAGTTTGAGGCTATATGCACATATTGCTCAGGAGGCCCACGTTCTGTTATGACACAACGTTTTTCCTAATTGGGTCAATTCACCTCCATTGGACAGATGCTACCCAAACGGATACACAATTAAAGTCATTAAGCGGGTTTCCTCTCCTTTTGATCTGACCAAACCCTATACACTGGAGACCCGATCATTTATCATTGATTAGGCTTTGTGATGAGGCCTTCACTTCACATTATCTTTAAAGGCTAACACATATTGATTGTATTGCTCTTCTTAGCTTAATATGGTGGTTCTGAAAAGTGACAACGTTACATAAAATATTTGACATGATTCTGATCATGAGTTTAAGTTCTGCATGGATTTTGAAATGGTTGACACATTTCGTATGTCTGAGTTTGATGGTGAAAATCTGCAGAAAGATTCTGACTGGAGAAAGTGAACGGGCCATTATTATTTTGTTACTCTCTCTCTCTCTCTCTCTCTCTCTCTCTCTCTCTCTCTCTCTCTCTTGTTATACTGTAGTGTCCTTGAGTTTGTTATTGTCCATATGCGTCTGATTTACGGCTGCGTAGTGGAGGCAAGTAAGACTAGAATTAAGGTCCTTTATCCATCCTTTTTAAGGGACACAATTCCATACAGTACTTTAAGACATTTTCTGAAATTAAATTAAACATGTTAACAAAACACATAGTGGTTTTCTTATGGGCATACGAAGTGCATAAGTGAGCTGTTTGCCTACAAATTTGAGATACTATTCACTATTATTTACTATAAACTTTAACTTAAAACATGTGTCACCAAATCCTTCACACTGCAATTCATACATTTCTTGGCATTATGGTCATTTGTAAAAATGCTGTATTTGTTACTAAACTTCATATGTGCTCTGAAATGGCAGTACTAGTAAGAATCAGAATTTGCTTTTTATTTTCCTTTCTTTAACCATGTAATCAAATATTGAAAACAAATTCTATGTTGTCTATTTCATAGCTTTATCAGTAGTATTATATATGTATAATATAAATAGGGTTTTTAATCTTACTTTACATGTCAGAAAACACATGCTCATCTAGTTTAATACTTTAGGTTTTACACTTTCTTTACAATCTTTTTCAGCATTGGCATTTAGTGTCTTATATGCATCTACTGCCAGACATCTGTGTTGTTGTGGATAATCACGTTATTGGTGCACACAATTTGTATTTCTTCATAGTCAGTGTTTTTGGATGGTGACTTAGATGGTGAAAAGACCCTCGACATACATGTAGAATGGACTTTTGTGTTTGCATTTACCTCAGGAACCGGATGTGTGACTTTGAGAGAACGTGTGAGTTGTAGTGGGCCTGCGGTGTCATTGGAAAAGGCTAAATGAGTCTTCCCTAGAATAGCAAACAGACACATTTATCTGCTGCCTGTTTATCGAAAGAGAGAGCGAGATAGAGACAGAGAGAGAGAGAGAGAGAGAGAGAGAGAGAGAGAGAGAGAGAGAGAGGACAAATACACTGCAGTGGCCGACATCACCGGATGTTTTCAATTGAATTTTGTATTTAAGGCTCATGCGTCAACTGTCTTTCGCTGGAAAAAAGTGTCTAATTGAGCTGTGTGTGTGTGTGTGTGTGTGTGTGTGTGTGTGTGTGTGCGCGTGTTTACTGTTTCTGACCTGTCAATCACAATGTTGTTATGGAAGTATTTTTTTTCATACAGTGTTTAAACGCTACACTGACGCTGCAAAATACCATTTTTCCAAATCCACTCATCATTTAGACAGGTTATTAGCAGAAAATGAGACATGTATTGGACAATTTTTTGTGTTTCGCTCCCCTCCAGCTGGTTGTGTTTCTCTAGCTCTCTCTGTGTGTTTGTGTGTGTGTGTGTGTGTGTTAAATGTCACGAAGAAGGGTGATTTGGGGCTCGGGGACACTGTCCTCACAGTGAAAGGTCAGGGACTTGGCACCAGCTATCAGTTTTTTAAAGTGTCTTAGAGCAAGACGTTGAAAACAAGGGCTACACTCTACACACAGTGAAATGCATGCACTACTTGCATTGTGACTCTCTTCAGTGAGATGCACCAAAATAAATAGTACACGAAAATGAGACTTGTGCTCTGATAAATGAGGTTAGCCACCTACTTTCTGGGGTTGTGTGAGGGGGTGATGATACTGTATATTACCGTAATTAAATATGTCTGCTTCTAAGCGCCGTGAGCTTGTGGTTCAATTGCTTGACACTATGTTTTTCTTAATCACTCAAATCTACAATTAAAACAACAGATGTAGCACTCAGTCCAGGGAGTAAAACAAATTGAGCTTGTTCTTCTGTTAACTACGGAAGATAATTTAGGGGAGAGTGAGAGACAGAGAGAGAGAGAGAGAGAGAGAGAGAGGAGAAAACATAAGAAATATCAAGGATAAAGTGGTAATATGATTTTCTGTATAGAAACTTGACAGTTCCAGACTGCGGTGAAGCTGGAAAGATGTTGACAGATTGGAACTTCTGGGATCAATAACTCATAAGCAAAACATTGTTAAAACACAAAGAATGTGTCTTAGCTTTTGACATGACAATGGGCTACAACTTTTTACTGAAGTCAGACTCTAAGGGTGCTCTAAAACTGCACTGCACTGTATCAGAGTGAAGGCATTGAAAAAATTTTCTCTTTTGTGTTTCCCTTTGTAGACGGTCCCTGTGCTCTCGTCTCACAGAGAGCAGTGTTGTTAGTTGACCTTTGTTGTTAGTGAGGACATCTGGTTTTGGGGAAAATGAGGTTGTAGCCCATTATCTGCCTTAAGACGATTGCAAAGATGGTTCATGTGTGTTTTAATAACGTTTTACTAATGAGTAATTGATCCAGGAAGTTTCAATCTGTCAACATCTTGCAACAGCAGTCTTTTTCTGTCAAGTTCATTCTCAACATTGTATTTCGTCTTTATTCTCAAAGTGCAGTTAAAAAATAACCCATCTTCAATTCATTTTTTTTCTCCTGTGACCCTACTACTCTTCCATATTCAACCCTTTATGAGGAAAGGCATTTGTATGTGACTGACATCAAAAAGAGAGAGCCTCGGACACTCCCCGGCTTAATGCATGTGTAGATCAAAGGATACTATCACATTACTGAGTGAAATTGACATCTATGACTTTGTTTTGAATTTGTCAGTTTTAAAATGCCATTCAATACAATCTGCAACCCATCCATCTCCATATGAGATGGGAGAAAAATAGCCCATGTCAGTGAGTTAACACAGCATGCTGAGGCGAGCAGCTTGTATTTTTCTTTTTTAATGAACTGAAAGCATGGAACTTGATATTCGGGACGCCTACACCCTCCAAAATCAGGATCTTAAACATTACAAGATGGCTGTAATTAAAGTTACACACAAGGCGGATGAGCGGGACCTTTTAACGGAGGCCCACAGAAAGGAGTTAGGCCTCTCTATAACTGTGACTAAAAAGTTGTTCTATTCGCCCCTCTCTGCATCAAAGCTTCTGCTCTAACCATAAACTCAAATTGGAAATGTCACGAGAAATCACTTCCTCACCACTGCGCCGGAAATTCGGGGGGGCAAAAATCTCCTCTTGTCAAAGCATATTGTATAACGCGGTAAGACGCAAAGGGAGGAGCGCTATCTTCTTGCGAGAGGGGCTGAAAAAAAAAGACGGATTAAAAATGGCATCATAATCCAATCTACAGCCTCATTTCTCCAGATCCCCAAAAGCTTCCAACAGTCCTCCTTTGCATTTCTCAACAAGCTTTCTCTCCCAGTCTAGTGAGTACTGAGCAGATGTGGTCAGTTAACCAGAGAGCGAGAGAGAGAGAGAGAGAGAGAGAGAGAGAGGGACATCTAACAAAAGGGCCCTCTTACAAAATGGCTGATTCATATGCAGTCTTTTAAATGAGGACAATTACTTCTGTCCTTGGCCGTAAAATATCTCAGAGGGGGGGGTCTGATAGGGATTGTTGAATAATATGATTGATGTTGAGATTGCTGCTTTAGTCACTGGGTGTGTGTTACATATGCTCTGCTATTTAGCCCACGTTTTACTGTTGGGAAAATGTTTCTTCATTTGCTATTTAAAAAGCTGTCTTTAAAGGTGGAGTCAGCGATTCTGGAGAACACTTGTTGTCCAAAATCACTTTTAGTAAATATCAGTGAATATCTCTTCACGATCAGTTACCTGTCCATACTGTGTGCGTGCTGGACAAATCTGGTGTTACATACATACACACCCTAAGCTCTGTAAACTGGTTTATAAACAAGGGGGTACAGCATAGTAAAATGCCCTTTTTACAGAGCCTAGGCTATGTATTATCACCCTCTTCAGGAGATATTCATCACTGATTTTGACAAAAAAACTATGTTGACCATAAGATTTCTCCAGAATCGCTGATTCCACCTTTAACACCAGCTGTGCTGAGGCCTATCAGTGCTATACATAGTCATATAATGCATATTGCCCCTTTTAAAGATGATAGAATACTTCATTGCTTGACTGACAAAACGATCAACCTCACACACAATGGATCCTCTATCATGAAAAGCAGGTGAAGATTTTCTTCTTACCTGTTTTGTATTGAGCCCTTTGAGTTGATGCTATCAATACCACACCATGGCTATCAGTACCAAAGCATTGTGAAGACTTCTAGATAAATGGTGTGGTGCAATATTAGGGATGCAGCCTTTCTCCCTCTGACCGTCAAGGGCCGTCTAATTATCTTGTGATTCAAAACCCAGAGGACACATCTGTTGGAAAGTCTTCCACATTTACCCAGATAGATAGAAAAGACCATATCAGACATAAGACTTTTTTTTGCACTGATTGCCCTATTAAGCTGTCCCCCTTTTTTTTCCTTTATAAATGTGTTGCCGTAGATCAGAGATAGGGGGTGGGGGGGGGGGGGGGGTCGGCTGTCCTTCAGTTTGTGTCAATCAGTTAAATCCCTTTGAAAACAGTCAAGCAAATAATTCCACTTCTGCATTTTAAAACAGCGTTTTTATTCCTCCCATGCATTTACCTAGCCAGTGGTAACAAATAAATCCTCTCACAACAAGTCTTACAATTTTATTTGAGTTATTTATTTATTCAATTTTTGTTGTTGTTACATTCAAGAAAAGTGGAGTTTTGGGCTTTGATATAGTTGAAAGGAAGTAACTTTTTTTTTGTTGGCAGTGTTAACTATACATGAGAATTTTCTCTGTATTCCTCAAGGCGATTTTGTTGCAATTTTAATTTCACCAGTTTCTGAGTTGATGTTTTATTCTAGTGAGTCACAGGCATTTTTAAAGCTCTTCTTTTTCCCAAATAGGAAAACTAATTGTTGGACATCTTATCACTATGTAAGCAACTATGTTATGTCATGGCTTTTTTTCACATTTGCATATATCTCTATCAAAAGAGTGAAATAGTATGGAAAAGCTCAGTGTTCTTCATGAATAGATAATGGTAGCTGTGATACTTGTAATTAGACCCCACTTATATTTCCTGGGAAATCCAATGGAATTAAATAGCCCATTATTACTCCCTCGATGGATTTTGAGATATGTTTAATACTGCACAAATTGGGCACCTTAGCTTTTGAATTAGTAGCAGTCGCTAACAGCTATACCGGGTTTTGTTGACCCATAGTGTCCGCATGTGAACCTGTGTGTGTGTGTGTGTGTTTACCTGTGTGTGTGTGTGTGTGTGTGTTTACCTGTGTGTGTGTGTGTGTGTGTGTGTGTGTTTACCTGTGTGTGTGTGTGTGTGTGCGTGTGTGTGTGTGTGTGTGTGTGTGTGAGAGAGAGAGTGAGTATCATGTTTTTGAGCGTATGGGATCAGATTAAATAACAGCATTCTCCATTTCAGGGGAGTTGATTACGGATGATTTGAGAGTACGTCGTGCTATCGATTTGTTTGCGTCTGCTGGGGCTTTGGCATCGCTGGATTTATTGTAAAATGAGATGGAGGAACATACGCGGCTGTCAGTGAGGGTGATTCCCCGATTTGTGGGTCATACTCTGGGTTACTCAAAGGTCAAGGTGAGGGGCTGGAGAGGCAGGAGGGGAATGTCAAGCCTAAGAGCTTGACAGCCCCTTTTTAAACGTGTCTGATTTGTTTGTTTGTTTGTGTGTGTAGAAATGTCTTAAGGTTAGACCCAGCAGGCAAACAATTTTTTTTTTCAAGCACTGGTAAATTCTGAGATTTTTGGCTATTTTGCTTCCATAACATGTCTTCTTTCATTCTAGTATTAATAAAAGGTCCAAATGTACATTAAGGTGTTTATTTTACTAAACGTTGTCTTGTCTATTTCTCCTATACAACCATCTTTAACTGTCATTATCTCAACATTTTCTCTGAACCAAAAATCTCAACTTCTAAAGCACTTACATCAACTAAACTTTTCGGCATTATTCTGACCACTATTCCGAAGGTATATACAGAAGGATGTGTTCATATATGTTTGATTTTCTAATTTATGATACATTTTCTTCTTAAAAACATGCCAAACATGCATTTTCATGACCTGTACATAGTATTTTTATTAATTTTATTTTTTTGCAATGGGAAGGTTGGAAGGGAAAAGGCATTTTGACACTAACATAGGATTAATAACACTCTACAGCCATTAAATAATTTGCCCTTTTAATTTAGTGAGGGTAAAACATGGAGATTAAAAACGGTTCTGGCCGGGGCTTGAAAGTGGGGTAATCAAACTAGGCCGCTGTGCTCATCGCTTCATCCGCCAATATTAGGAGCCAAGAGATTATTACTGCACAATTTATTTAATGGAGGGAGCTAGCCACGGGGGTGTGTGTGTGTGTGTGTGTGTGTGTGTGTGTGTGTGTGTGTGTGTGGTCGCTGGGTGGAAGGTTTCCTGTCATAGTGGCAGAATGATTGAACGCTACCGTGGTGACCTCGCCAGGCGCACACCACTTGTGTGGATGAGTGTGAAATCAGGACTTGTGAGCGCAGCTGTACAAGGCCATTTTTTTCATAATGACATTTTTTGATTATTTTCTTTTGTATCAACGCACATTCATAAAGGTAGATACACTAACAGTATCTCCATTATGTTATCTCATTGCATTTCAGAAGCCTGAGCTAGTATATCAAAAGTATATTTAATCAAGCAATTTGCAGATTCTTCACAGCAGACCCCATTTCGAGTTCGACCTGTGGTAGTTCTTTGTCATTCATTCCCCTCTCAACCCCATTTCACCTCTGTCTCTCCGAACTATCATTAAAAAGCGTGAAAAATTACAAAAAATTATCTTAAAAAATAAATAATAATAATGATAATATTAATAATGTAAAGATAAAAAAAGGAAAAATGGAGGGTACAAACATAAAAAATGTAAAATAAAAGAGACACGATTTGTTTGTAGTTAAAACATGACTGTTATTGAAAAAAATATGTTTCACACACAGATGAAACAGCTCTTATCATACTGCTTTATACACACATGAGATATGGTGAGTAAGAATGAGCAATAGGATCAGTTCATTGCATTGGTCCATTTGCATCCTAACTTAAGTTGTTAAAACCGTTGGGTAAGTATGACGTACACCAATACCCCTATATTAATAAAAAGTATTTCCCGGAATGCCCTTTTTTTGTGAGCTTTTTCCTCCCTTCCTTTCCTGTCATTTGCTTCAGCTTTATGTATTAGGCAGAGAGCTCGCGCTTTAACCTTGGGCAAAGTGACGGTAATCTGGAGGTGAGATTATATTGATTGATTGGACATCATATACATTTTGAAAATGGGGGAAAAGCTGCTGCCAGCGTTTTCTGTTAAGTGCCACATGTTACCCAGCTGCTAAGCTTGATTTATTTTGGTTCGAGTGACAAATGTAATGTTGTGTGTCCTTCCTCTCCGCTCCACTATCCTCTGCAACACACACACACACACACACACACATACTCAGCAACAGCAATTTATAATCGCTCCAGGTGGATACACAACCCGTCCGCCTGACAACACCCATTCTCTGGTGTTTTTTTCCATCCTCTTTTTAACACATTTTAGTGTCAAACGTATTTCTTTTGCCACTGGACAGATGTGGTTAGTGTCCCACTGTCCGGAGGTAAACATGTCAGTTGCAGTTATCTAGACAGTTCTGTATGGTTGATGCAGAAAATGTGTATTAACTCGTGTTTTTTCAGATCATTTTTCACTACATAGTCAAGTCACATTTGGAATGCATTGTAAGTGACTAAAGAGCTCTGTATTCCTGATGACACTACTCCGAGTCCTTACGTTCCAAATCACGTACTCTTTCTTTTTATATACAACATACTGCCACCGACCATAGACATTGCATAGTTTGCATGCATACTTACATATTTCCTCATAACATTGCACCTTGAAGTTAGACCCTTTTGCTTATTGATCTATCGCATGGCTGTTTGTTTATTACTCGGAAGCTCCGTCGATTTGACGTTACTGCCACTGTGCAGTGGATTGTGTGGGTCAGAACCACCCAAAAAACATGCTGGTTTGCACACTAAAAAAGTTGATGTAGTAGAACATATCGTTCAGCATACGCCATTTGACATCATGTATTCATTGGGACATCCTAAATCATTTTCTACCATACTAAATAGCAGGGTAGTATGGGTACTGAGTATTGGAACGCATGCCCACTCCTTATGCGATGGCGTCCTTTTAGCAACAATGTCTGTTTAAGAAAAATAGAGGAGGCTGCTATCTCTCTATACAATGGACTTACACTTATCCCTTGTTGCAGTCAGCTGTCCAGAAAAAAAGCAATTAACATCAACACAGATTATGTAGGTGTTATCTTCCAGCGATACCCAAGAGGGCATTGTTTTTTTAAAGAGTATTTTTTTTGTCATTTTCGAGCTTTATTAGATAGTACAGAGTTGAAATGGGGAGACAGAGAGAGAGAGAGAGAGAGAGAGAGAGAGAGAGAGGGGGGATGACCTGCAGTAAAGGTACACGGGTCGGATTTGAACACGTGACCACTGCAACGAAGGCTGGAGCCGATATGGTACGCGCTCTATCCACTACGCCACCGGTGCGCCCAAGAGGGCATTCTTTACTTTGATGACGTGTTCGGCAGTGATTCAGCCTTTCTGCTTCGTCACCTTATTGATATACAGAAAAAATAATGTTCTCTGTGGTAGGCCTATTATTTCTTGCGTAATCACCAAATAATTTATTTCATGCACAAAATAAATACAAAACACTTGGTTGCCAGCAATCAAGGAAAAACACGTCATGCTGTATTTTGTGTGGGATTGTCAGCGTGGTGGGAATGAATAATTGAGATTGCCTGGGTTAAAATACCTCCTGTATGCTATTGATTCTCTCTGATGTCTTCCAATCAGCGCACCATTCACACAAACGTGCGCACACACACACAGATGCACACACGCAAACATACACACACACACGCACATGCACACGCACGCGCACGCACACACTCACACACACACACACACACACACGTTTGCAGCTACTTTTTTTTGTTTTTGTTTTTCTTGCCTAGTTATTTAGGAGACAGCTGGTGGGATTTGCTAATTTTACCAAAACACAACCACTCACAATATAAAAGGCATCTCAGTGCACTTTCACCATCTTTGTATTACCATTATTAATCTGATACGGTCACATATAAATACATTACCTCATGTCCATGCATCCTGCTGTCTCTCTTTCACTTGCTTCCTAAACAAATGCACACGCCGAACCAACGCTCTAGCAAAGGTCGTAAAAACACTACCACTTACAGTATGTCCTATAGGGGGGCACTAGAATCAGCAAAAACTAAAAGTTCCTCGTAGCCACTTTAAATGCAATGAGTGTGGTGTGCTGAGAGTCTGTATATAGTGTGTATGTCCCCGAATAAATTACCCTCTGTTCTATGCATAGTTTGTATAGGACAGTAACCACATTACACTTTACCTTGTGTTGACCTCTGCATGCCAAAGCTGCAGCCTCAGCCTATTCATTCCTCCTCCTTTACAAACACACACACACACACACACAGACACACACACACACACACACACACACACACACACACACACACACACACACACACACAGACACACATTCTGCTGTATCTAGAAAAGCTTGACCTTTTCCAGCCCTGTGTGTGTCCCAGGTGTATTCTCGCACCACTATGTCTTTCTGAAAATTGGATTGCTTTTGTTTCTCTCCTATCAGCCTAGATGTGGGAATGGTTCAAGATGTCAAACTAGCTCTGCTCTGTTCTGCTACTTTTGGGGAGTTGGACACAATGTGAGAAACACTGTATTAAAAATTGAATTAGCGTTTTAGATTTAATGTAAGACACTCGACCTGTAAAGTCAGTCCCAAAGGCAAATTCCATTAAGTTCGGAGCCAATTAGCTGAATGTGCCAGGAATAATATAATGATATTAATCTACACCTGAAGGGGACACAGGTGAAAAGTGGCTTTCTGTGGAACTATAGCATGTTAACAGATCTTTTTTATATATATATATAATTTTTAGGCATTTTTAGACAGAGATGAAATGGGGCAGAGAGGGGAATGACATGCACGGGCCAGATTCGAACCCATGGTGCGCTGCTTGTGAGGACTGAGCCTCTATGGGCGGGGATGCTCTAACCACCACACCACAAGTGCCCTCTTATGTTAATTAATCTATTAGACTATCTAAATATCTTTTTTTATTTTTATAAATTAATATTTTTTTGTCTTTGTCTAAAATTAGTTTAAAAATTCATACATTTTTAAAATGTAGTTAAAAATGATCAAAATGAACATTTGAGGGTTTTCTGTTACACGTGTTTTTTTTCAGTTGATCAGTCTTGTCTGATATCTTGCAGTTCTGCGCGAAATATTTGACAAAAGCTTAACTGAAGGACCATTCACTATGCAAATAGTATTTTATTATGTAGCTGTTATACGCTTTCAGCTGTGTCCCAAGGTCACCTACTGTTTGCTCATTTCATAATGTGTTGAATACAAATCAATTTCAGTTACCTTTTAGTCTACTTAACTAAACCAACACCTGTGAACAGCAATTAACCTTCATGCTTGGAAGACTGTGATTGTTTTATGTTAGATTTTGCAGAAAAAGGATACAACAGAATTCTCCCATACAACACTGTGGAGACATCGACGACTACATGGATGTGTTAATAATTGAATTATTGTTGTTATTTAAAGCTTAAACTATTTCAAATGTCCATGCATAGGCTCAACATCTTATATGTGGGGTCCTATGTTATTTAATCAAATCAAATTAAAGTAAAAAGGCATTAAAAAGAAAGCATTCCACGATACAGTATATTAGTAATTGATATAAGACGTAGAAGGTTATTCAACTAATCAATGAAAGTGCGAGTCATACACGTATATACTGTCTATTCATATTCATTCATGTTCAAATAATGAACCCTCTTGCCATTACCTGTTCATAATTCACCTGACATTTGGCATTATTCCATTACATCACTCTCTTCAGACGAGACGTGGCAGTATAGGAGGAGAGTTGGCCTTTGACTCTGTGAAAATGAAAATGTATAGAATTGCTTGAGTGCTTTGTGAAGCAGTGGGGCTTCCACTCAGAGAGCACCGGCCGTCCACAGCGCTGAATGAAGAAACTCTGTGTGTGGCGGGAACCAGATTCACAGCAAATACTTCCCTGGATCAATGTGTTGTGGCCACACGCTGGGTGTCTGGGAGGCTCAGACAAATGGCTGGATTATGAGACATGCTTTTGGTGTGTGTGTGTGTGTTTGGAGGTTGGTGTGTATGTGTGTGTGTGTGTGTGGGGGGGGGGGGGTGTTTATTTTGCTGAACCTTGTTTTTATGTGTCTTTATCTTTCAATGGCCATTATCTCAACATTAGTTTTTGCCAAAAAATCTCAATTTCTAAAGCAGTTAGGGTTAGGATCATCTAAACGTTCCATAATCATTCTTAGCACTAAATGTGGTGATTAGGGTCACATAATCAGGAATGATATATGTGATAACCATGATGTGCAGCGCCAGTGCTGCGGACTGTATGCACAAGCTAAAATCCTGCCACTCAAATTTCACATGGGCACAGCTAATGTCAAAATAGCCTAATAGAGGATGAAATAGGACATATGCACAGTATGTGTGAAATAAAGTTAAACTGACTCGGTAGGCGGCAGCAGCATCAACGTTGGCGTGTATAAATTCCCCTCCCTTGACCGTGACCCTGTTTACCATGTACAATCGAGAAATTACAGAGCCAGCAAATAAACACGATAAACCCTGCCTTGTTGGTTTAACAGTCAGATAAGCCCTCTGCATTTGCTTACTGACGCAGACCAGCAGAAATCAGATAAACTCCCTCTCCTCTCTAATTTGATTTGATTTCATGCTCTGGGTTCTTCTTAGTGAGGGGTTTGCTGTTAAGCTGAATTCATTTTAGCTTTATTTACCTCTTGTTTTTTTATGTGGAATATGTCGCTCTAAATAACATTGTGTAAACAGAAGTGATGACCCAGATGTCCATAAGACCAACGTGTTGCTATCCTAATGCGATCCCATGTCCTGATTGTCCCTTCAGATTTAACCCTCACCTTTATAGAGGTAAACTATTCACACGTGCTTTATTTTATCATTATTTAAAACATCAATGTAGTGGGGTCATTTTGACTGTAGTTGAAAATGCTTAAATGTATCCTATGCAGTTTCAATAGATGGAACTATTCATTGAGTTATGAATTGAAAAAAAAAATCGAAATTTGAATTACATTTATTCCATCTTTATTTTGTTCTGAGAACAATTTCCCTATCTGCTCTAGCTGGATTGTACTTCGGATAAAAACTTCAATTCGTATGAAAGAAAAAGTATACATTTTCATTTTACACAATATGCATATTAACTGTAAGTTTCATCAAATTATAATAGTGTGTAGGTTTTTTTTTTCTTCTTCGAGAATTACATTTGTTACATAAATAATAACACTTTTGAAGGATACAAGAAATAAGTTCACATTATGCTATTGTTATTTATTTCAGTAGTTTAATCTCAGGGTCTCGGGAGGGACCCCATCACATAAATCCATAATATATATACAGTCCCCTCCATAAGTATCGGAACAGTGAGGCCAATTCCTTTATTTTTGCTGTAGACTGGAAACATTTGGGTTTGACACCAAACGATGAATATGAGACAATAGCTCAACATTTCAGCTTTCATTTCCAGGTATTCACATTTGGATCCGATACACAACTGAGAAGATATCATTATTTGTAAAGGAACACCACATTTTTAGGCGAGCAGAAGTATTGGAACCGATAGACTTTAAATAAATTAAAGTGAATAAAACATAATATTTTGTCGCAAATCCTTCGCTTGCAATAACTGCATCAAGCCTGTGACCCATTGACATCACAAAACGTTTGCATTCTTCTTTTGTGATGCTTTTCCAGGCTTTCAACGCAGCCTCATTCAGTTGCTGTTTGTGTTAGGGGGTTACTCTCTTAAGTCTCCTCTTTAGCAGGTAAAATGCCTGCTCTATAGCGTTTAAGTCTGGAGATTGACAGTCTAAAACCTTTCACTTCTTGCCCCTGATTAACTCCTTCGTTGTGTTTTGGGTCATTATCTTGCTGCATGATGGAGGATCTTCCAATCAGTTTGGTTGCATCTTTCCTTAAATTGTCAGACAAAAGGTTTCTGTAAACTTCTGAGTTCATTTTGCTGTTGCCATCATGTGTTACATCATCAATGAAGAATAATGAGTCCGTCCCAGAAGAAGCCATGCAAGCCCAAGCCATGACATTGCCTCCACCGTGTTTCACAGATAAGCCTGTATGTTTGGGATCATGAGTAGATCCTTTCTCTCTCCAAACTTTAGCCTTTCCATCACTTTGGTAAAGGTTCATCTTGACAACAACACAGTAACTCATGATGGCAACAGCAAAATTAACTTAGAAGTCTACAGAAACATTCGGTCTGCCAATTTAAAGAAAGATGCAACCAAACTGATTGGAAGATGCTCCATCATGCAGCAAGATAATGATCCAAAAAAACTGCAAAAACAACAAAGGAGTTCATCAAGGCCAAGAAATGGAAGGGTTTTAGACTGGCCAAGTCAATCTCCAGACTTAAACGCTATAGAGCATGCATTTTACCTGCTAAAGAGGAGACTGAAGAGAGTAACCCCCTAACACAAACAACAACTGAATGAGGCTGCGGTGAAAGCCTGGAAAAGCATCACAAAAGAAGAATGCAAACGTTTTGTGATGTCAATGGGTCACAGGCTTGATGCAGTTATTGCAAGTGAAGGATTTGCGACAAAATATTATGTTTTATTCACTTTAATTTATTTAAAGTCTATCTGTTCCAATACTTCTGCTCGCCTAAAAATGTGGTGTTCCTTTACAAATAATGATATCTTCTCAGTTGTGTATCAGATCCAGATGTGAATACCTGGAAATGAAAGCTGAAATGTTGAGCTATTGTCTCATATTCATCTTTTGGTGTCAAACCCAAATGTTTCCAGTCTACAGCAAAAATAAATGAATTGGCCTCACTGTTCCGATACTTATGGAGGGGACAGTGTATATATATATATATATATATATATATATATATATATATATATATATATATATATATATATATATATATATATATATATATATATATATACACATATATATATGTGTGTGTGTGTGTGTGTGTTGAATATATCAGTAAGATTAAGGTGAATACAGTCCCTATATCCATATGTCCTACAGTGTCGCACTTATCCCAATGTTTCCACTGTTCCATAATTTTTCTCTTCTCGCGTCCCTTCTTTCCTTGTCGACCTTTGACCTCAGATCACAGATAGAAAAAGCTTTTTTTGCGGCAGCTCCATTTGCTGATTGCAGCAGCTGAAGTGATGAAGATAATGGGCCAGACAGTAGTGGTGGAGCCCAGAGCAAGGGCACGAGGTGATGGTCACCGGTGGGAATATGAAGGTGTATTTAACTCTAAGATCCTATGTATGTACCTGGTACTTTTATAGTGGAAAACCAGATTAGTAGATGAGAGTAGAGTAGAGTAGAGTCTGCACCATGTAATGGAAAGGCACCATATCTTAGCATCTCATCTGTGTAAGAGAAAGCCCAGTGCTCCAGTGTGTGCGTGTGTTTGTGTGTGCGTAAATTTGTGTTTGTGTGTGTGCGTGTGTGTGTTTATGCGCGTGAATGTATGTGTGTGTGTGTGCGTGATTGCGTCTGTGTGTGTTCAGTTGTTTCTGCCACACTCTTTGGCGGGCTGACAGTGGACCCCTTTGACCTTAAATACCTCCTGGGAGATAACAAGGCATCATGATAAAACACAGATGCAATTAGTGGCAAGATGATAGTCTCCACCACACTGGACATTGCAGATATACTGGCTGGATATACTCAGCTGGAAAGCTTAGTGTGTGTGTGTGTGTGTGTGTGTGTGTGTGTGTGTGTGTGTGTGTGTGTGTGTGTGTGTGTGTGTGTGTGTGTGTGGCCTCGGCTGGGGAGCTTTTTGTCCGCTCAGGGTCTTCTACTGTAAGTATACCCTACTGGTCCCTGCCACTCACTGCTTGTAATTTATCCCATAGAGGTCATGTTTATTTGCTGACCGCAGACTATACACACCGTTTTTTTTTTTTTTGTTCCTCGGAGCAAATAGGTATGTTGCATTCTGGGAAGCTGTGGAAGGACTGTCCATAGTTGAGACAAGGACAGACATAGTGAGTAGCAAGTGGAGTCAGGCAGATACATTACAAATATGGTAATACAAAATCTAGTTAAGATTCCACCTGTATGAAAAGAGAACTGGAAACACAGGCTATATATCTTCTCATTGGTTTCCCTGATTACATCTAGTTTGCAAATTTGGTGATTTCATGATTTAGTCATGGCTCTTACCGTAAGTGGATACTTCTGAGCTATTTAAACGCTAAAGGGACAGGACAAATATAGCATCATCTACCACTGCCTCAGGTCTTTTCCACAATATCAACTGATGAGGTGAAGATGTACAGTATTTAGTTATTTATTCTATAGTAGCTCTTCTTGGTATGTCAACAGGTGCATTCCCAGGGGGACACAACAATGCGTAAGGCCGTTAAGTTTGTCAGTTCTGTGCTACTGTAGAAACATTGCAGCCTGCCCTGCACCTATGTAGATATAAAATGCACATTCTGAGGTAATAAAAAAACAGCTATATTTTCAAGCGATTATACACCAACTAAACTAAAATATATATTTCCATTTTCTACCAAGTCTGATCTGGAAAAAAAAGCCCACAAATTATACACACTGTTCCTTTAAATGAAAATAACCTGGTAGATTTTTTTTCACACGCAAGAGTCCGCTGTAGTCAAGTGTCTGTCTGTGATTCATGAGAGCTGTCGATCAAACTCCAGGGTGATTGCGAGCTCCGCTGGCCATTTGTCAGTGCCCGTTCTCTAAAGGGGTCACACCTCTGTCTGTCAGAAAGTCTTTTCTACTGCAGACAATTCGACATTGTCTTCAGCATTGTCTTTCTCTTGTCTGTAACAATCCTAGACACATACTAGCTTTGGAGGTGAATGTAAAACAAAACGGCCATACCCATACCCCTTACCTTGATGTCCTATACTTGTAATCTTATTGTCTTTTAGAAGTGTTAAAGTTGACTTATTTCGGTTGATTTTGCTTTTCTCTCTCTCTCTCTCTCTCTTCACTGCTCTCTCTCTATCTCGTTCTCTCTCTCTCTCTCTCAGACACACACACACACACACACACACACACACTATCTCTCTCTCTCTCTCTCTCTCTTCCTGCTATCTGTAGGTATTTAGTAAATCCCTTCTGTGTTTCCTCATAGCCTGAAGGTTGGGGGGGGGGGATTTTCCTCTACCTCCTGATGCAATCTTCTTAGCCTATGTTTGATTTTTTTTTTAAATTAAACGTCACCTAAATATAGCCACCTGCAACTGAACACAGCCCCAGTGTGTGTGAGTGTGTGTGTGTGTGTGTGTGTGTGTGTGAGTGTGTGTGTGTGTGTGTGTGTGTGTGTGTGTGTGTGTGTGTGTGTGTGTGTGTGTGTGTGTGTGTGTGTGCGCCTCTTGGCTATGTTCAGCAAAAAAAGACAGCGCCGTTATGAGTTCATTGGAGCGGGTGACAACAAAAATAGGATTAACCCTTTGAACCCCATTCTTTTTTCTCCTTCTTTTTTATCGTCTCCAAGACACTTAAATCTTGCAGTGTTTGCCAACTTGGCTTGTTTAAGAAAACCAATAGGCTGCCCCCCTTTTTTATGCACAACACACACACACACACACACACACACACAGGCCTTTTTTGTTGTTGTTGCGACAGATGTTGTTCTCCCGTTAAGTGTGACAGGCTTTTATCGTAGATTGCTCTCACCCTGTGGCTAAGTGTAGCTTATGTAAAATTTAAGTGATTTTTTTTTCTCTTTTTCTTACAAGAGCGTTTCATGCTGGATTTCAATTCAATCCTCCTTATTTATTCATTCACACAACATGGCAATGGACTTAATGAGGTGGTGGCTCTTTCAGTTTTTAGAATGGGTTCAGTTCAATTGGTGCTTCAACAATAACAAATACAGTTACACCAAATACAGCTCAACTCATTACCTCCAAATAGGTGTTATCTGTGCTGGATCATCATTTCTATAAACACATGGTCAAATCAGCAACTTTGACAATGGATTTATTCTTTTGTTTTGCTCAGTAAAAGTGAAATTATGAAATAAGTACTAAATTACCACTATTGGCTTTACAAAAGATGGAAACATTTGAAATAAAATGATAGAACATTGTATTAGACCTGTGCATTATACACTTGACATTGATGCTACTGATACATGTTACATTTAAAATGTCTTAGACCACATCACAATGCCACCTGAAAGAAAGGGGCTAGTGGTAATCAAGCCAGGGGTTGTTTAGAATAGGTCTTAGATTCTGATAGGTAGTGTAGACAGGTTGGATGTGTGAGTGGGTAACACAGTTTCACTGGTAAGAACTGAAAGGTGAGAGAGAGATAGAGAGAGAGAGATATGTGAAGAGAGAGAGAGATATGTGGTGAGAGAGAGAGAGAGAGAGAGAGAGAGAGAGAACAGTTTTAACACTATGACAGCAAGGCAGTGATTGGTTCACAGAGGTCGTAGTGAATATGAAAAGGTGAGTCTGAAAGAGTGAAGGGCCCATTTCAGCTGACAGGGTTCAGAGTGGGAAACGAGTGGGAGAACGGTGACTGAGAGAGAGAGAGATTTTAAAAAAGAGTGCTAATGTGAATTGTTTTCTTTACTGAACTTTTGCTAAGCTTTATAAATAGCCCACTACGAATCACCAACTGTTAAAGGTAAAGGCAAAAAAGATTGTATTACTTTATAGTAAGCCTTTGATATTTACATGGGAGATGTGTATGGTAACATCTGAGAATGGATCATCAACGCTGAAGATGTTGCAGTGGTTAAGGACGCCACCTGGAGACGTGGGATGTAATCCCGGCGCTGGACATGTTGCTGGAAACCTTAGTTTTCCCTGGTGGTGACGAGACGGTCAGCATCTGAAGTCTTCCTGCACCAACACTATTCGCACTTTACTTTAGTATTACCATGTAATCACCTGGTCAATGATTGACTCCTTTATGGTTTTCTCTACTTATGACATCTATTGCAGTATGTCCATCCTGGGAGAGGGATCCCTTACTCTGTCGACTCTCCCTGAGATTTCTTAAATTTATTTATTATTTTTAATCCCGGTAAAGGGTTTTTACTGGGAGTTTTTTCTCAGCCGAGCTAAGGGTGTAAGGGCAGGGTGTCATATTGTATCATATTGTATCATATTGTATGAAATGTAAAGCCCACTGAGACAAATGTATTTGGGCTATACAAAAAAAACTGATTTGATTTGTACGCTGCCATGTTTCTACAGTAGCACACAACGGACACATTTAAGAGACTTAATAGGGTTTCATAATGGGCGTCCTGGGGAAATGCACCTGGAAGACCAAGAAGAAGAAGTATTGTAGAATGAATAACTAAATACATCTTCACCTCATCACTTGATATTGTGGAAAGACTTGAGGCAGTGGTGCATGATACCTTATTAAGTACCTAGCTTCTTGTCCTTGAAGGCCACCGTAGCTTCTGTACATTTTCCCAAAGGGAGGGAGGAGAGAAACATTTGAACTGTGTTAAGGCAACAGGGTATTTGTTTCGAATGATATTAAATCTAACTTGAGTCATAATTCTCTGGCAGATAATCAGTCAAAATATCTGAGCAGGACACACACATACAGACACACACACACACACACACACACACACACACACACACACACACATTCATTATTCATAATGCTGTTTCATGTAAAAACAGATAAATTTCAATCATGGAAATAGCCCAAATCATATTTCCAGTGCACAGTAAAAGTTGGCTGGTGCGTTCTTGGTAAATGTAGTCTGGGATCCCCCACTGCTCTGCTGCTGTTCCCATTCAATCAGTATACAGGGACGCAGTGTTAAATGATGTCTGCCGCTTGTACCTGACATGACAGGTGATTGTCTCGCTATGCTATGCTATCAATCACCCCAACAGATAAACATATCAATCATAAAACAAACATATTATCCCTGTATATGCAGGACTTTATCCTGTACATACCCTCACTCCTCTCCTCAGTTTAAAGGTAGAGTCAGCCATTCTGAAGAACCCTCGTTGTCAAAATCACTTATTGTCAAAATCAGTGAATATCTCCTCTCGATCCACTACCTGTGTAACTTTGTATGTGCTGGGAAAAAGAATCCAGTGTTAATACACAGCCTAGGCTCTGTAAACGGGGATATAAACAAATGGTAAGTAAACAAAGGGACCCACCGTAGCTAGCAACATGCCCGTGTACAAAGCCTAGGCTGTGTAATAAAACTGGATAATTTTTTCAGTGCCCACACAGTACGTACAAGAAGCAAGATATTCACTGATTGTGACAAAAAAAGGGATTTTGACAACAAGCATTCTCCAGAATTGCTGACTCCGCCATTAAAATAGAAGCTTTTCCTAAAGGTTAAGTGTGTGTGTGTCTATCTCAGGCAGGTTTGTTGTGGCTCTTACAGTAGCGTTAAGGTAGTTCTCTCTGGCAGGGTGAGGAGAACTGAAGAGGCTTATCATGTAGTCAGGTGCACTTTGAGGGTGATAACATGTCCCTGCCTTCCCCAAGTCGCCCCACTATGAAGCAGAGTGAATTGTGGGAGTGTCCCCATAGACAGTCAAATGTCAGGGCTTCCTTCAGCACTACATTGTTCTCTACAGTACTCTCAGCACAATAACAAGTGAGGTGTGAGCTATATTCGGCTGCTATATTTCTATGTGTTTACAATGGCTTGAATCTGCTTTGCTGGGCCTTTGTTTCACACATACAGTACAGTATAGTGGAATCTGGAAATGTAACCCCTTTGCGCTCTACAACAACTTATAAGGGCATATTGTGGGACTAAAAAAGAAAAAAGGAGCTGGGAGATTGGTTGTATTTTTTTTTAGAAATAATAAATAAAAATTTAATTCATTCTTTGAGAAAAAACAACAACAGCTAGCGTAGTAAAAACACTACCGCTTCTGTCCAAAGGGGGAGCTACAATTAAGAAATAGACCAAAAGTTCCTTGGAGTACCTTTAATGTACCGGACTTTTCACTATGCATTTAAATAGAAGTTGTAAGAAGTTGCCGGTTTGGTATTTTTATGAATCTTACCCAAAACACTTTTGAATACCACAACTCTTACATCGCTACATTTTGCTTGACATTTTATTTTCGACACTTATGGTTAACCACCACACAGTGTGAGTCTGCGATTTAGGACGCACGCAGATATATGGGATTGTTTAATGCCTTTCAAATGTCCGCCTAACACTGCCGACTCGCCCCAACTGTATTTATAGAACAATGTTCTTCTATGTCAGGGTCCCAGTGCATAATAAAACACAGTAAATGGATCCCTGCTATGTTCTGTTGGGCCGACCTCCATTAAGAGACGCCACCGCAAGAGTGAAATGGAGAAATTGTGAGCACATGCATGCACACCTACACACACACACACACACACACACACACACACACACACACACACACATACACACATACACACACACAGCGACACGCACACTCACATGCATGTAAAACCACGGTCTTCATGTACACTTAAAGGCACAGATAATGCACAAGAATTCCTTAACAGCCCTTTGAAATTCTGCTTACTAAGCTTCATGTCTTTACCCTTAGAGGGTCAATCACAGTGCATGTTTTCTCTTAGCCCTCTCAAACTCTATCTGTCTAATGGTCATGTGATGTCTTCTACTAGCAGAATGATCTATTTGCAGAAGAAAACAAGTTACGATAGTAGAAAGAACCATAATCTGAATTTGCTTATCTCCTTGTATTGGAACATGTATTTTTATCTCCTTTCATATTTGGAAAGATGAATGAAAATGTGCTTTTCAGAAAATCGTTGTTATTCGTAATAGAAGCTAGGGAAATACAAGAACAATAGCAGTGTTTGTTCTTGTATTTCAACAATAACAGTTTGTACATCATGTGATTGTGTCATCATCACTAGCTGTTGGACCCTTGTCTAGTGTTGTGTAGCTTCTACAAACGCACAAGCTAGTGTCTGGCATTTGTAATATTAAAGTGAACATGGGAATGCGAAAGAACAAATGTCATTACCTATGTTTGCATCTCATCCTTTGAAGTTTGTCTTGTCCTCTTGGGCTTTCAAACACAGTGGTGGCGACAGGGTCTGTCTAAATATAACTTCACTTGACAACAAGCTGAAACAGTAGATAGAACCTTTTACTTTGAAGAATTCCAATTACTGTCAGTGTATTCTGTGTGTGTGTGTGTGTGTGTGTGTGTGTGTGTGTGTGTGTTTGTCTGTGTGTGCAATGGACATGAACCTGAGATGTGTGTGTGTGTGTGTTTCTTGCATATTTATGTATGCATGTCTAAGCGTGACACACACTCTCGTAAAGGGTTAATCCGAGTACATTACAACTCAAGCGTCGGCTTTATAGCAGTGTGTATAGCCCTGCAGTGTTTTATGGTAATTTTTTTAATTTAAAGTGATGTGGTGGAGTACAGTAAACACATATGTACTGTATGTGTTAGAGGGAATGAGACCGCTTGACTCAAAAGGCAAATATGACAGTTACATGGAGAATACAGTTTTCTGCTCATCATTAAAGCCCCTTGTTTTGCCTTTACTGAAGAGATTTTGGATGCACCCATGTCTTATACATGCATTTGTGTCATGTTTGTTAAGAAAAAACATATCATAAATCAAACTATTAACAACATATGAACAGATCAATAACCTTCAGAATAGTGCTATGATTATATACATTTTAGTTAATGTAAGTGCCTTGTAAATTGAGATTTTTGGTTCAGAGTGTTGAAAAAACGAATGTTGAGATCATAGCCGTTAAATGTGGTTGTATAGGAGATATAAACAGTAGTCAAATAAACACCTAAATGTACATTTTAGACCTTGATTTATGAGAGTATGAAGACATGTTATGGAAGCAAAATAGACAAAACTCTTGACAAAATGCTCTGCCTTATCTGCCATGTCTCGCTTTAAGTGATAGCTTCTTTAATAGCTATATCAGTGATTGCAGTATAGCATCAATGGGGATATCGGCTAAGATGTGTAGAGCTACTTTTAAGTCCAAGCTTTTCGTAGCGCTGCCTTCTTCACAGGCATTTCCCAAAGGACTCAGGAAACAGAAGGTCATTTCAGATCAAAGTAATATCAGAGAAGTGATTTACCACACATCATCCAACAAAGAGAACAACACAGCCAATCTAAGACACAAGACTGCACAAGACTCAACATCTCATGAGGATTAAAAAACACAAACACACACACACACGCACACACACACACACACACACACACACACACACACACACACACACACACACACACACACACACACACACACACACACACACACACACACACACACACCTTGAAAAACACCTGGTATCTTCCAGATTATTTTTCATCTGTTTGACTTTGGGTCCGTGAGGCAAGACACTCTGCACCAAACTGGTCATAAAAAAACAAGAACACTCATTGGACACACACACACACACACGCACGCACACACGCACACACGCACACAAACACACACACACACACACACACACTCTTTTTTGGGTTCAGGCAATGGGATCTTGTAAGAGTGCAGCAGTTCACTGTAAAGCCCCTGAGTTATTTACTTCAACGCGCTGTGAATCAACCGTTAAATCTATAGACATCAGATGCAACAAGGAAGTGAAGGAGCAATAAGTACTTGCTGCAGTCTAGCTAGCTCGCAATAAAAATGAATCTTTCTCCCCTAGTTGTGTAGTGTCCTTTGTAACTTATTTGTTATGGCCTTGCTTTCGAAATAGTTTTTGGTGCAGAAACAGATCTTTGTGTCCGTGATAAAGAGGATTGTGTGTGTGTGTGTGTGTGTGTGTGTGTGTGTGTGTGTGTGTGTGTGTGTGTGTGTGTGTGTGTGTGTGTGTGTGTGTGTGTGTGAGAGAGAGAGAGAGATCGTATAAATCACCCAAGCTCGCCGGGGCCAGTGCACAATGGATAACTCTCTCATGGTGCAAGTCTATAGAGAATTGCAGATACATCACATTTAACACAAAAGGGCCAATCTAGATTCAATTACTGAGGCCAGCGGAGGCGTAATTTATAACCAAAACTCTAAAGGCTTGAAAGATGGACGAGGTCACACACACACACACACACACACACACCTATACACACACACACACACACACACACATACACACAGAATACAGTTTGTAATTAACATTTAACCCTCATTGACCTTTGAGTTGTGATTTACAGCCATACCACAAATATGTGTCATGTCAAGTTGGCTTCTGTGGGGAGGTTACATACAGTATACAGCTTATAACGCTATTATTACACCCTGTATAAGTGTATACGCTTTGTCCCATTAAACATACACAACACCCAAAGATACCTCAGATGGGCTTTTGAAACACTTAATGAACAACATAACAGAATGTTAAGTGTTTAAATTGATTGAAAAAAATGCATATACTTGCTGCAGTGTGTGTGTGTGTGTGTGTGTGTGTGGGTTGTGGAACTTGTGGTTTACCCCAATTAAATGTAGCACTCGTTTGAAAATATGAGACAATGAATTATTTATGAATCCCCATCAAGGAAAATGTAAAGTCATATAAAGACTTCAGTTCAGTGCAGAGTGTAGAATGTATTGGTATTTTTCCAGAACAGACTCGGTAGAAATGGTATGTTTTAATTAGTCGATCGTTTGAACATTAAAGTATTGTTATAACCTTAACCATTTACGTAGGAGTGGGACATGCCGCCATGTTTCTACAGTAGCACAGAACGGACAAACTGAATGGCCTAACATGTTTGTATATAGTCAGTGTCTTTGTAAAATGTACCTGTTGAAATATGAAGATAGAGTAGAATAAATAACTAAATACATCTTCACCTCATCACTTGATATTGTAGAAAGACTTGAGACGTGTGGATGAAAGCCTTGAACAATGACAACTGTCTGTGTCTCTTTGAAATTGTGTTGTGCTGTTTGTTATACTGTGCACACTGGCACACAGGAAGTCCACATGGAAGGAGTCTTTCAAGCACACTGCAGAATAATGGTACACTCCAACTGAGCAGGATGTCACAACAGTTAGCCACAGAATTTGACCATGCTCTGATCTCATACCGTGTCTATCCTACCAGGTTTTACTGGGACTTAAATGAAATGTAGTCTTGTAAAATGTATATAAGGCGATAAGCTAAAACAAATAGGCTACAGTTGAAATAGGAATAGGTACAATATTGCCCAACAGTAATACCGTGTACCGGCTGGGTTATACTTTGGGGAAGGTTTAAATTGACTTCTACAGTATATACTGTAGATGGTAAATGGATATGTACTTATATGCTTTTCTAGTTGTACGTGACCACTCAAAGCGCTTTACACTTCTGTAGTATTTCACCCAATTCACACACAAACTCGGACACTCGTGGCAAAGGCTGCAGCCCATCGACTTTTTGATTGAACTACATTGTTTGCCTCTCAGTAACCCATTCACACACTTATACTCCAATTGGCAGCAGCTATTTGGAGCAACTTGGGGTTCTGTGTCTTGCCCAGGGACACACATGTGGCAGGGGGGCGGGGATCCAACCACCAACCATACCTGCCCACAGTTGTGAAACATGCTATATATCAGCCAACCTTAATACCGTCTCTGCATTTAACCTTGCAAAATGTGTTGGGAGAGTCACCACAGTAAAAATATGCTACAGTCAAAGTAGAAATGGGTATATGTACTATAGAATAAATAACTTAATACATCACCTCATCACTTGATATGTGGAAAGACTTGAGGCACCTTTAGATAGCTTCTTTTCCTTGAAGGCCACCGTAGATAATGTTAAGTCTCCAAATGGGAGGGAACAAGGTTTTACTGGGACATTAGTTCCATTTTATCTTGTAAAAAATGTTAGGAGAGTAACCACAGTAAAACATATTCTACAATTGAAGTAGAAATGAGCATAAGCCGACAGTATTATGGTGTAATTTCCAGGGTACAATTTGGGAAGGTTCAAACTTCAAAGGTATCAAAAAAATGGATTCAATCAATCAATCAATCTTTATTGTCATTGCACACGTCACAAGTACAGAGCAACAAACGAAATGAGCAGTTACATCCCGTCCAAGAAACATAAAAAGACAGTGACCAATAATATAAAGAGTTCGGTTTGGTGCAGTGTGTAGAATGTATTGGTATTTTTTCAGAAACAGATAGAACAGGTAGAAATGGTATGTTTTAATATCAATTATTTAAAAAACGTTCCATGTATTTCCCTGTCCCGCCAGGTTTTACTGGGAATGCAGTGTTAGGAGAGTAACTAAAAATATGCTACAGTTGAAGTAGAATTGGGTATATAAGCCGACAGTAATCTGTAAATACCAGGGTTAGAATTTGGGGATGGTTCAAATTCCAAGGGTATCAAAAAAATGTATACAACAACCCTACCTAAAACACAACCTTCCATGTAATCCCCTCCCTCCAGGTTTTACTGGGACCTGACCATGCTGCTGCTGATGGTGGGTAACCTGATCATCATCCCGGTGGGCATCACGTTCTTCAAGGACGAGCACACGCCGCCATGGATCGTCTTTAACGTCGTCTCGGACACTTTCTTCCTCATGGACCTGGTGCTCAACTTCAGGACGGGCATCGTGAAGGAGGACAACACCGAGATCATACTAGATCCGCAGCAGATCAAAATCAAGTATCTGCGCAGTTGGTTCGTGGTGGATTTCATCTCTTCCATACCCGTGGACTATATATTCCTCATAGTGGAGACGAGAATTGATTCTGATTTCTACAAGACGGCGAGGGCCTTGAGGATTGTGAGATTCACGAAGATTTTGAGCTTGCTGCGACTGCTGCGACTTTCCAGACTCATTCGCTACATTCACCAGTGGGAAGAGGTAAGGACAATGCACCCTAATGTGTTTACTGTATGTGTAAGTGTATGTGTATGTTCTTTTATACCTTCAATAGCCCTAATATGACGTTGCACTTTCCGTGGTAGAGAAAGGCAAATTTAAAATTGTTACATGTATTTTTTTTGTGTGTGCTGAACGCTGTACATTTTCCTGTTATCAGTGCTATTTACACTTGTCCTCGGTAAACACACACACACACACACACACACACACACACACACACAGAAAAAGAAAGAGATGCAGAAGACACTGTAAGAGAGAGAAAAAAAACAAGAAAATCACAATGATTGAAAATGATACAAACAAACAATTTGATGTAGCAATTCAAACACACCAGGGCTTTTTCCACTTCCTAAATCCAATTATATTCCAAATGGTTTTTCCCACGCTGGGGAGTCGACTGTGTGAGTGTGTGTGTGTTTGCATAGCGTGGTGCCTTCCCCCCTTTCCCCTGAGAAGCAAATATGGACGGATGCTACTTCTGATTACATGCAGCCTTGAAACCTGGTGAAGAGGCTCTTTTGCTTGTACCCCAGTCACCAATAAGTTGATGAAGCCAGTTTGCTGATTAGCATTTTCACTGTGTGTGTGTGTGTGTGTGTGTGTGTGTGTGTGTGTGTGTGTGTGTGTGTGCCCCATACAGCTAGCAGTGGGATGACATAGCCCGCAGAGCCATCACCGCAGTGCATGCCATGATTATAATTGCATCAATAATTAGAAAAGTTCCCGTTCCCATGTCTCTCCCTGTATGGATGTTGTAGTTGTTGTTTAGTCTCGGAGGTAAATGGTGCAAAGTGAAAATTCAGAGTCTCTATCGTATACAATAGCTACTTTGATTGGTCAGTCACAAACTATTGAAAAGACACTGGGTAAATTCATAAATGCTAAATGTCAAGTACAAGTACTTATTGGAGGCTCAGTGCTTTATAATAAACTGCTGTTGGTCATTCCACCTTTTTGAAATATATTTATTTAAAACTAGGACAGTGCAACATACAGACTAGTTTTCATATTACAGTGACCATGTTTTTAGATGTTTTGTAAATGAATTGAGGTTGGCCGACCCCATATGACACATGGTATTGTCCTATCATCCCTACAAATAGCCAAAGCCGCCTGCATGCTTGTGTTTCTGTGAGGTGATGGTGAGGCTAGGGGAGAGGCTTTAGTTCAGGGTTTAGTGTTTCCGTGAAGAGCACTTTCAATCAGTGTTCCCTGTCATAATACAGATGTTACATTGCTATTGTTGTAGTTCACGCTGTTGGTAATAATCAGGGATTAAAACACAAATTGTTTGTTGCTCATCAGTTTGTGTAGCTCCCAGGCCTTCAAGCTTTGTAACAGTGGATATCTAACTGGTCCCAAAAGTGTTGAATTTGGCCAGAAAATGTTCAGACGATCAATAAATAACTTTTTAAATTGTACTTCTAGTGCGTATACCATTAAGGCTCAGTCCGTTTCGACTCCGGCCCACTTTTCTAGCTTGGTAAATGGTAAATGGTAATGGTAAATGGACTTGTATAGCGCTATATCTCCGTTTATCACAGACTCAAAGCGCTTTACATTGTTTTTTTGTACACATTCACCCAGTCACACACGCATTCATACACCGATAGCAGCAGCTACCACGCAGGGTAGGCTTAGCACTAGGGTGCTAAGCTAACTAAGCTAACTATCGGGAGCAATTCGGGGTTCAGTGTCTTGCCCAGGGACACTTCGACATGTGGCGGGGAGACGGGGGATCGAACCTCCGACCCTGCACATCAGAGGCGAACTTCCTACCTACTTCGCCACTGCCGCCCCAACCATGTCCTACCAGACCATCGTACTTCATTGCATTTGACCAGAAGGTCTGGAATCGCTCAATTGACAAACATTAACTCACTTGAAGGCTATTGGATCTGCCCAGTGCCACTCTGGATCTGCCAACCAATCGCATAACGTTTGGTCGTGACGTATGTCATACGCCGGCTTCTGAGACACTCCTTCTGTTCGCTGATTGGACCGGCAGTGATCTGGCTGGAGAAAACCCACTAATATACCGCAGACCCAGACTGACTACTGGAGGGAAATGAAAATTGAGCGGAAGTAGGTAGGCGGTCTCTCCCCATTTCCACTATGCACTGATCTATCAAATAAAGTAAAAACATTTTCCTTTCTTTTAAATATGAAAGCGCCCTTAGACTATAGAAAATGCACAGTTATCAAGCTCATTACATGGTCATTTTCTGTTAGCGTGAGCTTTTGCAATAATTTCACTTTTAAATACTAACAACACATTAATTATCCTGTTTGTACACTGTTGGTGCAAATCAGCCCCACTCAGTTAGCCTATAGCTGGTGGGTGTGTTCACCTGGATGCCAGATTGACATTACATGGACAGTTGGAAAGGTTGAATAGCAAGCTGATTGCCAATCAAACCAAGACACATCCCCCAGACCTGAAAAAAACTTCCTGGTATTCAAGTATTGAGCTCTATTGGCCCTCTGTGTGGAACAGTGTGTGTGTGCGTGGTGACATTAATCATGCCGAGAGTGACTGTGATGCCTTTTACAAAGAGACCAAAAGTTCAGATGACTCACTGGGGTATTGGGGGAGTTTCCCTTTTGACGCCCCCTGTTCCTGACTGTGTGCCTGTGTGCTGCTGTGTGGCTGAGTGTTGGCTATTTTGCTTCCATAACTTTTCTTCTTTCATACTAGTAGCCATACATAAAGTCCAAAATGTGCATTTAGGTGTTTATTTTTATATATAAAGGCTATATGTTCTGAACCAAACATCTCAACTTCTAAAGCACTAACATCAAAATCTCTTCCTTAAATGCCTTGGACTCTTGGAGAGACGAAATTTAGATTTTAACTCTGGCTTTTCCCAACATCTAGTTACTGTATTTATTTTTTAAAGAGGTGTAAAAGAGGTGGCATTATTTCTTAGATATTGCCACATTTGCATAGACCTATTTAATTGAACATTTCTGAAAAAATTCTAAGTAAAACAAATTGTACGTCATAAAATGGCAAAGTGTCATGATAATATCTACACGTATTTTTTTTTTACGGTTTTCACATGCAGTGGCTCGCCTTAAAAGTAATGAAGAAAGAAAAAGCAGTATTTCCTTTTGAACCATAGTGCCGGAAATTCACTGTCACATTACACTCACAGAGCCACCTGCCATTTACATGTTTGTGTGTGTGTGTGTGTGTGTGTGTGTGTGTGTGTGTGTGTGTGTGTGTGTGTGTGTGTGTGTGTGTGTGTGTGTGTGTGTGTGTGTGGTTTGCTGATGACTGCTAGCATTGGCAGACAGAGTGAAAGGCCAGCTTTGCCTGCGCGCCAGATGCAACCTCACAGAAATGTCAGCCGTCACTGCAGAATAACTTGTGACAGAGATCTCCCCACCTGACTGACTCTTTGACTTTTTCTATCGACAGCGACACTTCACATGAGTGTGTATCTCATCGCCATTTGAGTATTCGCACTCACCTTACCTTAGTCTTTTCACCTGCTTATTGAATTATGGAAAGTCATTTCTGAAAGTAGCTCTGTGGTCGGCTTTTAAGTATATATTTTTTACATTAAAGCTCCTATGAGGAACTTTTACATGTTTAACATTTTTTTTAATTTTTCATCATATGTTCATAAATGACCTGAAACAGCAAATTAGACCATCAGAAAAAAAAATTATATACTGTAGTTATCATTAATGCCTTTTACTCAAGTCTGAAAGCTTGCCAAGTCAGACCAAAACGATTTACGGCAGGCAAAACCGGAACATCCTGTGTTTCCGAACGGTATTAAATCATAGTTAAATGTGTTTCACCATCGTCAAAAAAACGGCAGCACACTCTCGCAAACATCTATAAAACCACTTCTTCTATGGTTAAAGGAGTGCGCTAAAATCAACAATAACTGAAAGTTCCTCATAGCTTCTTGTAAATCATACAACTCTTTCATTATATGTTTTTCCATTTTCCATTGAAAAATACACCAGAAAATGTAACAACTGTGAACTGTTTTTGACGCAGGATCCTTACGATCCCTGACACAGTGCAGGTTTTAGATCCAATAACATGACAATATGACATTCAGCTGTCGCTTGCCACTCTAAATATGGCATTTATCTGCCACGGCAGGAGCTGCATATGCCCAGGATGTACCGTATGTCCTCCAAAAAATGCAAAGCTGATATACATTTTCCTTCACGTTACACAAGTGTCTGCATTGAGCTATACATAGTCCTGCACAAATTCATCTTTTTTTTGTTTGTTTTTGTTTAGTACGAAGTCACACAGAGGACACATCTTCCTGAAAGTCTCAATACAGCTCAGTATTCCGCACCGCACGGCTTAAGCCCTCACAGAGAAATACAGTTGGGAACACAATGTAAAATTAGAATATTTTTCTCATGTCTTTATTTGCTGCAGTGGAGTGAAGCGTTCTAGGAGTTTGGGACAAAACAAAAGGAATATAACAAGTGGAAAATCATGCAATAAAAAGTTAAGGCAGAACAGAGCTGAAAATGTATCACCATCAAATATTTCAAATATGGTTATGAAGTTCTCAATAATAGATTCATAAAACTGGCATGCTTATCACAGAGACTAGAATATAGTAGGGGAGAATGGGGTAAGTAGGCACAATTTTTACTCTAGTGAGAATTGCTCATCACCTAAACATCTTTCGATGGTCATTCCTACATTACATTGAAGCTTAAGGTGTTGGCTTGAAATGTGTACCCCTCACTGTTTCTATCTTATTGTAATAAAGAATAAATTAATCATCACAGACACCCTTACACATTGTGACAACCAACCCCATCAAGGGGTCGGTTGTCATACACTATGGGGTTGTTTGTCACAATGTTATCTTAATGGGAATAATCTTGAAAAGTAGAACTGAATTTGAAAATGCAATTGCATTGTCAAGTTGACAAATAGGCCTATATAACTTACGGTAGCCTTGGCAGCTTGTCTAGTTTGGGATGCACTGGGTTGTTTTGATTTTGTTGCCCTTTTTTCCTTTGCATGCTAGCTGCCTTTTCCTGCTCTATTCTTTCCTTCTCTGGGGTGTCAGAGAGGATACAGCTTGACAATTTATTTCGTTATTGGGTTCCTTTTCTGGCTGTAGCCTTTGGATAACATGTGACAACCAACCCCCCCAAAAATATGACGACTAGGGGTGTGCGGAGACGTCATTATCTGTATCTGTATCTGTATCTGTTCAACCAACAAAATTATCTGTATCTGTATCTGTATCCGGATACACAAGAAGAAGTGGGCGTGGCGTATACCGGAAGTTTCTTTTACATTAGCCTACATTAAAAGTCACACCTACATTGATTTTCTAAACTAATATTCATTGTCAATGCAATTGTTGTCCCTTCAAAGCATCAAATTGATGTAATGTTGAAATATAAGTCAAAAAGTCAGATATATTTCTACCTTTTCATCTCTCTCTTCTTTGTTCTCATAATACGAAGAAATTCAGGGAACGAAAATATTGATAAATAACAGCCCAAATCTGTGCATAGGCTTCTCACTGTTAGTAAATGAGGGCCAGTGTTTTACTTTTAACTTAATTAATCTCCCTTTAACTGGGGAAAATACAGCTGTATTTCATGATTTTTTTTATCTCTATCTCTCCCTATCGCTCTTTTTTTACATTTGTTTTACTAAACTAAGGTTTAGGAACAATCTGTATCAACGTGCCAATCTCATAAACCCTAAATAATATTTTAGCCTTTCCACAAAGCCATATGTGATTTCAATGTGTCAAGTTTGCAGTTTCCAATTTTTATTGTATAGGTCCTGAAGTAGGCCTAGGCGTCTACGCACTGATTGACAGCTGAAAAAGTACAGGTCCTAAGCATCAGTTTGATGGAAACGTTGTGATGTTTAAAAGAGTTTAAGCAGTAGGCCTAGAGAATGTAAATACATCGGGGAAGGGCTGATGGTGACTCGGGGTGCAGCATATTCCATCGGTTCGTCTCTTCTCTGCCATAGCAGCGGGTTACGAGGAAACTCAAATAAAAACGGCAGCGAATGCGACCGGTAGAACCTTCTATTCGAGGGAAAGGGCGAACGCGCTGCGTTTATCAGTGGATAAAAAGAGAGAGACCGCGGGTCACGGGACGCGCCCGGTCCTCTCATGTCCACCGCAGAACAGCTGTTAGTGTCATTCTACCTGTTGTGTCATTGAGGCGGAACGCGCTGCGTCAATTAAGCGCATAATAAAAAAATAAAAAAATCCCCGAATAATAACGGGACTATTCGGAAATTATCTGTATCCGTATCTAACTCATTATCCGTGCTTATCCGAATACATATTCGGATTCGGGCTCATCCCTAATGACGACCAACCCCAACTTGAATTTTTTGCTAGCATCAAGGCCAACAACCATCTGACAACTAATTAGCTTGCTAACCACAACCTAAACTATAGTTTACCCTTCACACTTTGTATGGGTAACAAGTGTTTTGTTATAAACCCATTCTGTAAAAGCTTAGAAGAAAAATACGGAGGAGCTAAATATTTTCAATTTGATATGAAAAACACAAACAGTCGTCTCACCTCAAATTCAGCAGTCTAACTCCAAGGACGACTATGTAGGTGACCACTGATCCCAATTCTGGATATTTACATACCAAAATTTCACAGACAGCGCCTTCTGGTTCCGAGATATAACGATTGTGACAACCAACCCGTGTGACAAATTACCCCGTTCTCCCCTAGTCTTTATTTTTTTTTAATACTTTATTTATGGATTTTTCTTCACACACAACAACATAAAGACACTGTTGAAAAACGAAAAACCAAACAAAAGATAAAACTAAATAAAAGTATTTATTGTCACAAAATTGGATGCAGTGCTATCAAAAAAGTGCAAAACAATGTAATTAAGTATGAAACATATAACCACTTTAAAAACATATGAAACATTCTATAGAGATAGAATAAGATTAGTCCTTACCATAGAGCCCCTGTGGATACATTTTTTTAAAAAGGTGACAACGCTGAGCTTCGTTTCATTCTCACTTTAAACAATTGCAATAATCTGGCCTGTACTTCCACAGCAATAGGCTTGTCCCACACGTCATTAATCTGTTTCATAATCCCTCAGGTGCAGTCAGCCATCTCCTGCACGTAGTATTGTTCTCGCTCATTGCTTCAGTGTTTCATAAGTGAAATAAAATATGTCTGAGCTAATGTAAGGTGTGGATCAGTGTGTTAACATGTAGAGCAAGTGAACATTTGAGTTTTGCCAGTTCTCCCCATAAACACTACATGAGCGGGTTGACCTTTGTAAAAAAAAAAAACAAGTGTTATAGGTCAGACATTTTGGAGAATGCTTGGTGCCAGAATCACTTTTTGTCAACATCAGTGAATATCTCCTCACGATCCGCTACCTGCCCGTATTGTTTGTGTGCTTGAAAAATACCCAGTTTCAAAACACAGCCTAGGCTCTGTAAGCGGGCATGTTGCTGTACCTTTGGTGGACCCTTTTATGTACACACCAGTTTACAGAGCCTATAGGCTATGTTTTAACACCAGCTTTTATTTTCAGCATGCACACAGTACAGACAAGTAGCGTACCGTGAGGAGCTATTCACTGATTTTGACAAAAGTGAGTCTGACAACAAGCGTTCTCCAGAATCGCTGACTCCACTAATGCTCTGCAATCAATATACATGTCCACTCATTACTATATGCAGTGTGTATGTACCTATATATCAGCTGGGTTGTCATGCCTGTAAGTGCACACATGCTCTTGCAGGCTTTGTTGACATGGACTATAATTGCATGTCCTTAGGAGAACACACAGCCTGTGCTACGGGCCTGAAGTCAGACAGTGTCGACACTGAACCGTAAATTGTCGTTGAGTGTGAAGCTTGACCCCCAAACTGCTCCTGTGGGGTTTCCCGCAGGAGAACACAGGGGATTGTGGGTCATAGCGCTGAGGTGTGGGTTTAGCATTAAACATACTGTAGCTGAAGGATATACTGTATATTTATAAAGATAGTATATCAAGTGTACATTTGCCAATTTGCTTGATGAGTACTTTTACTTTTGGTACATTAAGTATAACGTGATGCTAATGATTTTGTACTTTTATCCAAGTAAAATTTGGAGTATTTCTAAACTGTATCATTGATGCTTTTTCGAATAAAAGATTTGAGTACTTATTCCACCATACAATTGCATAACATATCCCCAGTATTAAATTACTTGAATTGATTTGCTTGGAACCACCTTTTCATAGTAATACATCGATTTTAAATGTTAACAAAAACAAATAATGGTAACAATTTAATCACTCTAACGTTTGGGATGTAACACGTGCACTGTACTAACAGCAAACATGTTTATTCATATGAACTAATTGAGCCAGTGTGTCTTCACAACTGAATGACGTCCTCACAAGAGAGGGAGTACAAAATAACAAAATTATCCTAGGACATTTTGGCAAGCAAATTAAATTCTGAAACAGTGATCATATCATCTTCACCTCAATAATCCATAAGTATCCTTTTACATAACTAGACCAATGCCCCCATCCCACAGCCGCAAATCTCCTTCCTATGTCCTATTGTATCACAGCTGTCATAACTTAGCTCTTATTGCTTCCATCTCCTCTGCAAACACTCCAGATTTAAGTTGTTTTTTATTTTTTTAACAACCGCCATGTTGGCAGAAGATTGTTTACAAACCAGGGGGTTGTGATGGCGGTGGCTATATGCCAGTGATAGCACTGTCACGCATAATGGCGTTCAGCATGGTGTGCAGATATCCATCACACGCACACACACACACTCACACACACACACACACACACACACACACACACACACACACACACACACACACACACACACACACACACACACACACACACAGGGAGCAGACTGCAGTTATGGCATCTCCCCCTTATGTCAGCTTCCTCTTGTCACTTTTCATCTGGATAGAAATGCGACTGCGTGGGGATATTGTCCTCGTTGCAGTTGTCTCCTGTTGACGAGCCAGTGACTTGGATGAGATTAGTCATCCTGTTAAATCAGATTCAAGGCAGTGCACTAATGACTGTAGGCTCTGAGGGGCCTCCTCTCATCTTACTGATGCCTACAGCGCTACTGTGGCCACTGCACAACCCGGTACACGTTGAGAAGGCATGGATGAATGGAAGAGGCAAGGACTTAGGTCTATACCGAAAGAGTGGATGGGATAGCCTACTTTGTGTTATGGTGTGCAGGCAAATAACTTAAAGGTGGAGTGAGCGATTCTGGAGAAAGTTGTTGTCAAAATCACGTGTTTTAGAATATCTCCTCACGATTACGCTACCTGTCCGTACTGTATCGGCGCTGTAATAAAGCAAATACAAACCTGGTGTTAATACACAGCCTACGGACTTCCGGTATGAGAGTGAGAGGGAGTAGACGCACTTAGTGTGAGCTCCGGTAAACTACCTTTTTATAACATTCCGCACTCGTACTTTTACACCAAAACGGCTTACATTTTTTTTAACACTCCTTTAGAGAAGTACATTTGTTTCTCTAAATGGCTTCTAAGAGTAAAAAGCCGACTCCGAGCAAAAAAGAGGATGCTAATGCTAACATTAGCTTGTGGGCTATAAGCAGCACCGAAAGGCTCTGACCGCTGAGTTTAAAAAATCCTTCGTCAGCTTGACTCAACGTTAGACCAGATTACACTGACAGTGGAGGACAATGGTCAACGTGTCTCGTCCCTGGAGCTTTCTGGTGAGGACCTGAGTCAGCGTGTCAGCGACCTCGAGACCATTTGTTCCACTCTGCGTGGTGACAACACGAAGCTTATAGCTAAAGTGGCCGACTTGGAGGGCCGAAGCCGGCGACAAAACATATGCATTCTCGGTTTTCCACTGAAATTGGGCGCCCAACTGAGTTTTTTTCTGATTTGCTGCGGGAGCGAGATGCTGCCAAATCCCCCAGAAGTCGACAGAGCCCATCGCTCCCTCAAAGCTAAACCGGCATCCGGCCAGAGACCGTGACGAGTCATTCTGCGCCTGCATAGATACCAGACAAAGGATCGACTCATCAGAGAGGCACGACGGAGAGGTTCAGATCGAGATTCGCGGCAAGCCTATTCGGATTGTGGAGGGTTACAGCCCCAAGGTGCAGAGCCAGCGTGCTGAGAACCGGGACGTCATGGCAGAGCTTTACAGATTGGGATAAGTTTGTGGAGTTTATCAAGGGAGAGATACATTTTTCTCTTTCTACTAATATATCCCCTGAAACATCTAGCTTGACTGTATGGGACGCCCTTAAGGCTTACCTTAGGGGGCAGATCATATCTCACACTGCCAAGATGAAGCGGCAATTCACTAAAGAGCGTTTGGAGTTAGCTCATCAAAGTGGAGAGATTGACAAGCAACACGCGCAAACTCAAAACCCAACTCTTTATAAAAAACGAGTGGAACTCAAAACAAAATTCGACTTACTTACTTACTTACTTACTTACTTACTTACTTACTTACTTACTTACTTACTTACTTACTTACTTACTTACTTACTTACTTACTTACTCACTCAATTGAACACATACTTTTAAAAAATAAAGTCACATTTTACACATATGGTGATAAAACTGACAAATTGCTCGCAAATCAACTTAAAGGTGCCAAAGCGAGACAGAATATTTCAAAAATGTGCATGCTTGATGGCCAGATAACTTCAGACCACTAGCAAATTAATGACGCTTTCAGAGATTTTTATTCTAAGCTTTACACTTCCGAATCTCAACCAGATCAGATGGTATTGCTTGACTTTTTCAGCAGTCTTAACATTCCCAAACTTTCATTGGATTTTAAGGAAAGATTGGAAGAACCTATATATCACAGGCAGAAATAGCTGCAGCCATCTCTTCGATGCAATCAGGCAAATGTCCGGGCCCTGACGGCTTTCCTGCAGAGTTTTTAAAATTCCAGGCTTTGTGAACTGGCAGTGACTTGGGAGGGATTATTTTTGTTCTGTTTTTATGTTTCTTTTATTCTTTGTTTTGAAGTGTCATAAGCTGTTTTGTATCTGTTCTTTTCATTTCAACCTTTATGTAACAAAATAACAACCTGGCATTTGTCATATCATATAACCAAATAAATAAATTTTGATTTAAAAATACACAGCCTAGGCTCTGTAAACAGATATGTAAAACAAAGTGGCTCAGACCAAACCACCATAGCAACAATGCTGTTTATATGGGTAAGCTACCGGTGGTCTTATACTTTGTCTTTGAGTATTTGGCTTCAACATTTGCTATAATAGGCGTACTTCTAAAACCAACCGCTACCTGTATTTTCATAGTGATGAATCATAGTCTCGGTCAATGGCATTGTTGCTAGCTACAGTGTGTTAGTACGAGACCCTTTGTTTACATACTCGTTTACAGAGCCTAGGCTTTGTGTTTACACCAGATTTTTCAGCCCACAAACGGAATACAGAGGTAGCAGATCCTGATGAAGTCACTGATTTTGACAACAATTCATTTTGACAACAGTCATTCCCCAGTTCGCTAACTCCACCTTTAAGGTAAGAGGAGCTTTGCCACACCACCTGTGTTTAGGTTGCAGGACGTTTATCTTTATTAATATTGGCATCTCGGATTGTTAAGATTTATGGCTCTGCTTAGCAACTGTGTGTGTGTGTGTGTGTGTGTATGTGTGTGTGTGTGTGTGTGTGTGTGTGTGTGTGTGTGTGTGTGTGTGTGTGTGTGTGTGTGTGTGTCTGTCTGTGTGTGTGTGTGTGTGTGTGTGTGCTGCAGTCAGGGTGAAACTGAATAATCTGTCAGTGAAATGCTCAGGTGCTGTGATAAAAGTTATCCATGTGTGTCTGCCCTGTGGGTCCACAGCGCTTTTATTTCCACCCGGTTCATCTATACAAAAATATTTAAATGCGGCTAAATCGCCTAATCAGCCCCCCCAACCCGCTGACCCATTATACCTTGGCCAAGGACTGGTCTTTCAGAGATAAGAAAAAGCCGGGAGAATAGCTTTAATAGGCTATTATTGAGTACACAATGAGGCTTGCAAAATACACTGACAGGTCTTCAAACATTCTGAATGGGAATGCTTTGTTTGATATCAATAATGCCCACTGTGGATTTGCTTGAAAAAAAAAATATATTTCACAGTTATTTGAGATGCTATTTTTGCACGTTACAAAAGTGAATGATTTATTTCTTTGTTGTATTACTTTTATCTTGGTTTCTTTATTCATTTTTCTTTTGTGGTGCGTAGATTTATAGGATAGGCATACACATGCTTTTGCTACAGCCTATAAGCCTTTCTAGTCACTTTATGTTGAGTGTATACAATGTGATATGTTTAAACTTATCATTTGTTTTATAATGACCGAATACCATCACTACCATTACTACTATAACTACTATTGAATGCGTAATCCTGCTCAAACGCAATGGCTCATCACACACACACACACACACACACACACACACACACACACACACACACACACACACACACAGATATATATATATATACCGTACGTATAGGGAGAAGTAGAGTGAGAGGGGTTTTTTGTGATCCAAGCCCTGCAGGCCTGTTCATACAGATGATGGAAGGCTGTTCCCAGTGGTCCTCTCCCAGGCCTAGTTCTCATGCCCAACGTGTGCTTTGTCCACCATGACAGTGACACACACTCACACACACACACACACACACACACACACACACACACATATACACACACACACACACACACACACACACACACACACACACACACACACACACACACACACACACACACCAGCTTGACATTTTTGTCAAGGCGTTTAGAGGAGTGAGAATTCTAACTTCTTCCCACAGCCCGCTCCCAGGGTCTACCATTATCTGGGGAGAAAAAAAACTGGGAAAGTGTCCAATATTTTTTAACTTCTGCGTTCGCCGCCCTGCAAATGACGCCCGTCTACGCACCGCACAAAATGCCCAATGCCCGCCGCTTGATGCCGATTTGCGCATCGACATGTATGTAATGTTGCCGTGTGTCAGAGTGCAGTGTGTTGCACCTTAGGAGCTTGCCGTAATCATAGTATTCCTGCTATGGTAGCCATTTTGCAGTAGTAGTGGTTTTATTATCAGTTTTATTGTATTTTTCATTCTGTGCTTTCAATTTTTACATAGACTCACTCCTTCCCCCACTGTTTATAAAATGCTGCTCCCATCTGAAGTGCTCACAACCATGTCATTGGAGTTTCATTAGTCGCGTTTGTGAAAGCACTCCATCGGTGCTCACTTACTATAAGGTGAGGTGATCTGACCCGTCAAGTAGATATCAGTATTGGCTCTCATATGAAGAGGCTTAATGAGGCTAGTCGGTGTAGCGACAGGGACCCCGTATAGATACTGTTGTTTAGTCTGTGCGCCCTTCATCAATCAAAGCTTCCCCTGTTTGTGCTGATGCTAATACTGCCTCGCTCATTCCGTGTCCCTATCAATTAACAGAAAGTGTTCAGCAATCCATCATCCACTCATGTAGCACGCCATGTTTCGGAGTGCAGAGCGTGTGTGTGTGTGTGTGTGTGTGTGTATGTGTGTGTGTGTGTGTGTGTGCGCGCGTGTGTGTAAATGATGCGTGATTCGCATTTCTTCACATGTAGTGCGGTGCATGTTTATTTGTCGAAATACGCTGAGCACACACATTCTGTTGTATGTGGCTATTTTATCATTTACAAGGAGAATTATGAAAGGAGAATGGGCAAATTGTTTCAGAGATTTTGTTCATATGCCTCAGAGTAATGATCCTTTTAAGGTGCAGTCAGCGATTCTGGAGAACGCTTGTTGTCAAATATATAGTGAATATCTTGTCTCGACTGTGTGTTCGCTGAAAGAAATTCTGGAGTTAATACACAGTTTAGGCTCTGTGAATTGGTGTGCAAACGAAGGGGGTCCACAGTAGCTAGCAACATGCCCCTTTTACGGTAACTTAGGCTAGGTATTAACTCTTATTTTCAGCGTGCACACACAGTACGGACAGGTAGCGGATCGTGAGGAGATATTCACTGATTTTGACAAAAAGAGCATTCTCCCAAAAAAAATTAAAAATCTCCAGAATCATTGACTCCTCCTTAAATAAAGACCCAAAGGTCTAACAGAACCAATCTTAGGAACAATTGTTATTGTTGTTATTCGTAAGTGGGTGTGTGTGTGTGTGTGTGTGTGTGTGTGTGTGTGTGTGTGTGTGTGTGTGTGTGTTTGACTAGATCAACAGCTGCATAGAGAGAGATACGGGAATCACCTTCCCCCAGTGACAGTGAAGTTTGGGTTACAAACCGTAGATTTGCATTGCATTATCCACAGCGGCTCTCACAGGCTTTATATTCTCCACAAACACACACACGCACACACACACACACACACACACTGTTCGAGTGCCAGAGGTGTAGTGGGGTCACAGCTACACTAGAGATTTAGCCGGAGTCTTTGTTGAACAGCGATGAGTCATTCCGGGTTTCGCTACACGATGCTGAAAGGATTCTATCCCACTTCACAAAATGTCACTGACAACGACACCATTGAGATCTCCATAGTATTATTCAGTATATTGACACATAGATGGGAAAATCCCACAATGCAATGGGGCTGTGTATGACACTCGTAAGGCAGTAGATATTTCACGCTGAAGATGTATGTCTAAGAAGGAGAGAGTGGATAGTATCCTTTTTGAATAATAGAGGTAACACCTCAGAAATGACAATGGGGCTTTGTAGTAGCCTATTATATTCACAGGGGGTGACAGGTTGGGACTTACAATAGAAATATACATACGTGGCTACATACTTCATGCTTTAGACATGATGGGGCTTGAAGGATTTCACTTAATGTTGAGCAATGCGTTTTTGCACACAGCGTTATCTGCCTGATGAATGTTCTGTTTGTAGCCAGAAAGTATATGGTGTTTTTTTCCTTGATGGTATTATACCAGCACTTTCTGACTGCACACAATGCATAGGCCTTTTCTATTTCTAGAAATATAATTATTGAAACATAACATAGAGCAGTCTAAATTAATTAAACCAATGCGGAGTAAGACAACTTTTAAAATCCTAAACAAATTAAGTGTCCTTAATTTCCCAAGATGCAACATTTTATAGTGTTTCTCTTCCTGGTCAAACATCACATACTGTATGTCCATATTCTAGCAGCTCTGCAGATATCTCCATACTCAAGGCGGGGTAATGACATCACATGACATCACAATTACACCATTAGGGACTTAAGAAAGCTGTGATTATACAACAGTGTTTACATGCTAAGAAAACTGACTTCAATTAATATGTACAATTCATAAAGACATCTCATACTTAAATATTAAATATCTTGCATCTAGAGTATAATAATATGCATACGGAGGAAGCTGAACATAATTATTCTTCTCCTTCGACAAAATGTGCACCTCCCTTTTCAGGCAGAGATAGCCTGAGGGCAAATGTAATATCGGATTTGTAATCATGCACCGAATCTCACAAAACTAATTATAAGATATTAATACAGAAATGTAAACAATACGCTATGCGCCTAGCCATATGCTTTATATCTTTGTCAACCATCAAGGTCGAAAAAGGATGGCTATATTTAAATTCACTTACCGTTGAGCTAAGTTTTCTATAAATGTACAAGCAGCTTCCCTTTCCTGTGCTTGGAGAAAATACGTTTTCACAAATGAAAAATATATCAGGCTCAATGTGGGGAGATGGAAACGGGAGATCTCTTCATAATTTATTCATTCCCCGCAAAGTGACTTTAACACTTTTTATGTTAACGAATGCCATTACGGATCTAGCAGGAAATGTGACATCGCTTAACATTGCATATTGGATGATATAACTTATTCAGCATGTGTGTGTGTGTGTATAGAGGCGAGTGGCTGCTCAACAAACACAAACAAACAAAAGCTCACATTTCATCCGAGAAGTGGAGAAAATGAAGGGATATTTTCTATACTGGGTTTCATGGTGGGTTAAGCCAGGCAAATTAGTCAGTTTACAGAAGGTGATTTTAAAGGTGGAAGTCAGCGATTGTGTTTTAACACTGGATTTAACAAAAGGTGATTTTGACAGCAAGCATTCTCCAGAATCACTGAGTTAAAGGGCAAAACCTTATAAACAAGAGCCCAGATAAAGCGACAGAGAGAGAGAGAGAGTGTGTGTGTGTGTGTGTGTGTGTGTGTGTGTGTGTGTGTGTGTGTGTGTGTGTGTATGTGTGTGTGTGTGCGTGTGTGCGTGCGTTTGTGTGTGTGTGATTTGTTTGTGTGGAGAGTGAGTTAGCAATATCTCCATGCACTCTGAGAGATCCCTAGCACATTTTCCTGGGCATTCCCCTGTCTTCATGCTGTAGCCTGTAGAGACAGAGCTAAATTGACATGATTTGATTTTGCGGCAGGCAGCGCCCACACTGTCTCGGACAAACAAGGCACTGGTCTATGACAGCCTGCCTTCTTAGCATTCACACAGAAAAAAACACACACACACTCCCATTTGAATGCATTAAGATGGAAACATGAAAATGTAGACATTAAGATTAAAGCTATAGTGTGTAACTTTCATTTAACTTTTATTTATCCTCTTGAGACCAATTGAGGGGTGACCCTCATTGACGTCGAGTTCAAAACAAATTCAAAGGAAAAACAACAATACATACAAAATATTCAATGCAAATATATCAAATACACAACAGGTGAAGAGAAAAAACAATTGAAACATTTACACAGTGGTGAAGAGTGGCAGCAATTAAAATGAAATGGGTGAAAGTACAATGTAGCCTAATTAAAACAGTTACAGGTAGAGTTTGGCAGATTTAAGATAGTTTGTTTAAATTGGTTAAAGGATATGAAGATATTTAGTTAAATTTTTTGCTGTAAGTTGTTCCAGGAGTCGGGGGCACTGAAGCTAAAAGCTGTCTTTCCCAGCTCAGACCGGACTTGTGGGACATAAAGCATAAGCATGTCAGTGGAGCGGGTCTGATAAAGACAATCTGAAATTTGCAGCATTTCTGTTAAATAACGAGGAAGCTTCCCGGTCAAGGCTTTGTAAATAAAAATGTGCCAATGTGCGTCACGTCTCTCTTTAGGGAGGACCACCCAACCTTTTCATATAAAACACGATGTTGTGTGTCATAAGCATCTCCTGTGATGAATCTTAAAGCAGAGTGAAAAACAGAGTCTAGGAGTTTAAGACATGAATTAGATGCATGCCGGTAAACCACATCACCGTAATCAAGGACAGACATGAAAACTGCCTTAATAATCATTTTCCTACTAAATAAAGGGAAAGTGGTTTTGTGCCTATAAAAATAGCCAATTTTTTGTCGTAGTCGACAAACAAGATTATTTATATGAAAATTAAAAGTGAGTTTATCATCTAACCAGATGCCGAGATATTAGTACTCTGTGACTCTTTCAATTAAAAATCCATTCTTTGTAAAAATATTAAAATCATTACAATTTGTAGTTCTTGCTCTGGAGAAATACATATATTTGGTTTTGTCTGTGTTAAGAACAAGCCTGAGGTCCACTAGACAGTCCTGCAGAGTGTTAAAAGAGCTTTGTAGGTTCTGAATAGATTGGTGCACCGAATCGGAAATGCAATACAGTACTGTGTCGTCAGCGTATAGATGGGCGTGACAGTTTTTTAGCGATGAAACAATGTTATTTATATAAATTGTGAAAAGAACTGTACCTAAAATTGAGCCCTGTGGGACACCATTTGTAACAGTTAAGAATTCAGATTGGTATCTTCCCAGTTTAACTGACTGCTGTCTATCAGAGAGCTAGTCCCTAAACCAGCTACATGCAGACTGATCAAAGCCAATGTCATGCAGCCTCTGTAAAAGCAAATGGTGGTCAACAGTATCAAAGGCCTATGAAAGATCAATAAAAAGTGCTGCACAGTGCTTTTTCCTGTCTAATGCTGTACCAATGTTGTGACTTCTGTTGTCCCTATGAGGAATTCCCAGTTATTACAATGACACTGTCGGTGCATTTACATGGGGTATGCCATCAGTGATCGCGCATTGACTTTATACCTTCTGCTGTACGTCCAGGTTTTTTCTTAGCAGTAGAATCAACAACTGAAACATTTCTTGGGCACTTCTTGGTATTTTTCTGAGCTCCTGCACCAGTGTCTGGGGGGGAGGGTGACACCAGTTTGTAAATGCTGCCATACTGAGAAATACAGAGAGAGTTTTATTGGAGCTGACAGGCTTAAATCAACTTTGAATGTAACCAATATTCCTTTTTTATGAAAACGTTACGCACCGTAGCTTTAAGATTAAATTCTAGATGACAAACATGTGGATGTCTTGGTCTACACCCACTGCTGCTAAACAACAAAGTATAGAGATGGACTATCCCCCATCTCAGTCACCAGCCCTGTACAGTCTCTGAGTGGTTCTTAATAAGCAGCAGTGGAGTGGGCTGGCAGTGCACACCGTGGTCTTCAATGGGATTAAGAGGCTTTAAATTGGTTGAGGCCATTAAAATATCTACACCAGCGCAAAGTCCTGGAGCTCCTTATGAGTATATTTATCATTAGGATTACTCTCACCTCTTAGCCCTGTAAGCATTACTGTGTTTGTCTTGAGTGGCTTACTGGTGATAAGAGCTTGTGTGTGTGTGTGTGTGTGTGTGTGTGTGTGTGTGTGTGTGTGTGTGTGTGTGTGTGTGTGTGTGTGTGTGTGTGTGTGTGTGTGTGTGTTCGCCCAGCTAAAGCTCTGGTCCACAGTTTACTGGCCGTCCCCAGTGTGTAGTTCCTCAGAACAGCAACATCTACAATTCACCAGCAGCTCATCTGTGTGCTACATATAGAAAGCTACTGATTTAATTTCACTACTGTCTAGTTTCCTAATCCACAAAACCCTAAGAAAGAATAGATACGGAAGTCATTTAAATACCATTTGAGAATGTGTGTGTGCGTGTGTGTGTGTGTGTGTTTGCGCGTGCGTGTGTTTGAATTTGTAATCTATGGAGATTTTCATGGATTTGGGCAGCAGTTGCTAGGTTTCCATCGAAATGGGAGACACATCTTTTGAAAGCTCGCAAAAAAAAGGAAAAATAAAATGTGAATTTGGTGTGCTTCCATCGAGTGGTCGTAGTGGATAAACTAACGTAGGTTGGTCCGAAGATGCCGCTAAAGGCAATGTACAGGAACATGGCTGTGAGGGTCGACCGCCCTACCCACAGTTACAGTAACCTAACCCAATGCCTGCCCCCCCCCTTCCCCCCTCTCCCTCCCTCAGATCTTCCACATGACGTACGACCTGGCCTCTGCCATGGTGCGGATCGTCAACCTGATCGGGATGATGCTGCTGCTGTGTCACTGGGACGGATGCCTGCAGTTCCTGGTGCCCATGCTGCAGGACTTCCCCCCCGACTGCTGGGTCTCCAAAAACAAAATGGTGGTAAGTTCTTTGTCCATGCGCTGGTACATTTATTTATTTATTTATTTATTTTATTTATTTATTTTATTTATTTATTTAATCATTATTTATACTTGAGAGATCTATTGAGTGATGAAACAGTGATATTTGCAATGATGTTGAGTCAAACAAATGCAAAGCAAAAACAACAAAACATACACAATATGCAATAGAAATACATCAAATACACAACTAGTGATAAAGAGAAAAACATATATATATATATATATATATATATATATATATATATATATATATATATATATATATATATATATATATATATATATATATCAATATTCTTACTGTAAATTGCTTAATGTATTTGTGTCTTTATTTAACTTTGTATGTTGTTGTTCATTGTATTTTTAAATTTTTTTTAGTCTTGTCATCAAAGGTTGCATGTGTTTAGGTGTGTCTCCCGTCCGTATTTATAAAAAAATATTGCATTTAAAAAGTGATTTCTCCTGCGCCAAGCCGAGCCCTGCCTATGCCTGTTCCAATCAGATTAAAGCCCTGTCTCTGTCTCTGTCTTATCTCACCCATCCACTGCAGTAATTACTGTACTAAACCCCCCTTTAGCATCCAGGGGAAAAGATTGCCTCGCATATCTGTCATGTTTAAGCCCCCCCAAAATCAAATATATGTATCTGCTACATTTGCCCACATTTTATTCAATTTGCGGATTCCTTCTTTTTAATTTATTCTGAGCTCTTGACATATATCCATATGGTGTTAGAGGGGAGAGACGCAGAGGCTGTGCATGGGACATTGATTATCTGAGGAGGACAGACGGCCCTTTACTCAATAGTGGGTGATTATTGACAGTTGCCAGTATATTGACAGCACTCACACTGTGTGTTTTTTTATGTTGCCGTATTGTTAAAAACAGCTGCTGGAATCTCTTGTCAAAGCCCCTGTAAACCCAAATCCATACAATCCTTCTAACTTTATCATTAAGGGAGTAAGTTACATGATAGTAAAGCATCTAAAAATAGTTATTAGGTATATCCATCAATTCAATTGAAACATTCCGTCTTTTAAGTTTGATAAACCCATTCAGAAATTCGGTTTAGATGAGTCGGGTTATGCTTTGGTCTTTATGACACAATAAGAATTTTGAACCAAAACAATGACTGTTGCAACAGACACTGTTTGATACGGCCACATGCACATAATCTAGTCAAACGGTTTCGACAGTAAAAAAAAACAATATTTTTTTAACCAAGTTTTATAATATTGACGAACATTTATTTTTTATCCGATTTTTTTGTAAAAGCTTATTAAGAGTGACACCCAACTTTGATATCATATATTGATTATTTGTTCTACTATGTTTGCCCAGGTTTACAGAGCCTTTACTCATAATAGGATTCTCTTTCATCTGCTTATGGAAGCGGACGGTGTCACACCTGATGTGCGTCTCTAAATCAACCCCACAGCTGATGGCCTGGTGTTAACGTAACATGTTATAAAAGAGTGAATCAGAGTTATTGTCGGGGCTTTGTGGCTTTGTGGTTGGATTGATTTGACCTCAGTGAGCGTGTCCCTATTCAATGTAAACACAACAATACATCAACATGTATTTAACCGTCGAGGAACGCTCCCTTAGCGATTCGGCTTGTCGATACACCTGTCGATGTAAGGTGTCAATAGGGCAAGGTGTGCGCTTTTGAGAGGTAAGCAAACACATTTCAGTCAAATATACACACACACACACACACACACACACACACACACACACAGACTGTCAGTATAGTGGGAGAAAGAAAAGATTCCTGGATTGAATAGGTTTATTATGGATATTTCATCCGAGATGGTTTCCCCTTGCATTCACCTGTTTGATATCCAAATCAATTCTGAACTATTAGTTTGTTCTTATTGTGCGCTGAGGCCTTTTTCTGCCAGTTTTTGTCTTGGAAATAGTTTACACTTTACACTTTACACAATAGTTTACACTTTTTAACAGTGTAAAGAAAGGTGCTATACATGTAATGTAAATAGTTATCGCAGACATTCTCTGTCGCAATCTTATCCGAACAAAAATTAACAACAAAGGAATTACATTTTGAATACTTACAATACGAACAAAATATTTAATTAGTATAAGTAATGTTTCAGTCAGAATACTACCTTTATTGACACAAAAATATGAGGGATTATAAGCCCTGAAACCACACATTGAAGGCAGCCAACTTTGCGTATTACATAAAGCGGCTTGCAGTCAGCTGTATGTGCTCAGAGCAGATGTCACACGAGCGGTGACATCGCTGAAGGTATGATGTATGATGTATTTGGTTCATCATGCCTCGCTGCCTCGCTGACACGCTCACTTCCTCACGTTCAATCATGAGAACCGACAGATGTTACAAACCACTGTCCCCCGAGATGTTTCACACTCAAGCTCATTTTTAGCTTGTTCTCCATACCTGTCTGTGCAGGGAAAGACGGACGGACACACACATGCACACACACACGCACACACACACACGCACACACACACAGACACACACACACACACACACACACACACACACACAGGTAAGGTGTTCATATTGCCAGTATTGGAGATCAAACCAGCTACTCTTTCACACGTTTTCCATTCTAGTAATATTCAGACTTGCATATGGTCACGTCCAGAACCGTGGCCATTTCATCTTCCATTCTTATATTTCAATTCCCACCACTGCCATGAAAGATGCATTTTACAACTACTGTAGTTCCGTATGCATAGAGCCAAGTTGCAAGGGGATGATCTTAAGTTACATAAGGCAGAGCTGTCAGGCGACATAATGTAAACGGTGGCTCATCATCAAGGAACAGTATACGGTATGCATGGACGTACGACTAGACGTTATTCCACTGCAGTGAACACAAGGTTGTGATTGCTTTACTATTCTTTTTGCCTTATCCTGAAAAACATGTGGTATTTCATCACGTTACATGTACATTGTAATGTATGACGCACATCGCCACAGCAAGACAAGAAAGATAAATATAGCAACGCATAGAAATCTATTACATTTGTTCGGTCACTATTATCTGTTGTGTTCACAATAGCATCAAAATATTACTTGTACGCTTTCGCGCTTAATCACAAGCTCTTTTTATATTTGTCCTTAATCATTCAAATCTCAAAATCCAGACTTCTATCTTGTTAAAGGTGCATTGTGAAATACATTATTTTGGCATCATCTATGAGATTCTAGATTGCAACACTCCCTTGCTAACTTCTTCCATTTTGGTTGCTTCAAGTTCCACAATATGCAGTGATGAGGTGAAGATGTATTTAGTTTTTTTCTATAGTACTTCTTCTTCTTCATCTTCCAACAGGTGCATTTCCCCAGGACTCCCACAGAATAAAAAATGTGTGTGGCCGTTAGGTTTGTCCATCCTAAGTACATTTTCAAAAACAAAACCGCTTTTTTTAAGGGAATATACACTAATTAAAACATACTTATGAATATTATACTCCATTTCTACCAAAACTGCTCTAAAGAAAATGCCTATTCCCTTTGCACGCTGCACCTTTAAATGTTTTAATACTTCCATTTCAGCAAATCCAGAATATGACCGCACATGCCAAATGCCTCGTCACAAGATGAATCATGCAGTTCTCTGACCAGATTATATTCAGGCATTTTCTACTTGTTGTTTCAGAGGAGAGCCTTAAATGAATACTTCACCCATACGGAACCGGCGTTCTATCATTATAAAATCGCTACTATAATATAATGAATGAAGTTTTTCTTCCCTCAGTCTTTCCTCAGTCTTCCCTTGGCCCAGCTGTCCTGTTAATCCTAACACTTCATTTTTACTAGTGTGATGTCACACTAGTAAAATGTAGGGTCAGACAGTGAGAACATAAAACACTCTTTCTGCCTTTTCTCAGGCTAGGATGAACCGATTTCAAAAATGTTTGCACATTTATACTACATAGGATATCAGAGTTCAATACACCTTCATGTTCCCACCGGTGAAGTAGGTCTTTAAGTCCAAAACTCTCACAAAGGTGATGGTTGGATGTAAGAAAGAGCTTTCATAATGTACTAAGTTTAAAACGCTGTGTGCGCTGTGATGTAGCCTCTCATTAGCATCAAAATGGCGTTTGTTTTCCTTTCACACAGTAAACACTGTCTAATTAATTGCATTACGTAGAAGAATGGTTTGGCAATGTGACGGAAACAACAAATATATCTTCCTGAATTAATTCAAGCCTCGGGGACAAGCAGCCAGGGCCAGGCACCATGCACCTCTCTGATGGAAGAGCTCTTAATGTTTTCGCCCACACAAACATGGTAGACAAAAGAGTTGGTGTTGGTTTGCTTCTGATAGGAATCCTATAGGAAGCCATTTTAGGTCTTCTTTTACAGTAGCTGTCCCATTATCTTGCTGGGTCATCGCTCCTTTACCTCTTTCAGGAAGTCACTAATAAAATTGCTATCTCTCTCTCTCACACACACTCTCTCTATCCTTCTCTTTCTTTCTTTCTTTCTTTCTTTCTTTCTTTCTCTCTCTCTCTCTCTCTCTCTCTCTCTCTCTCTCTCTCTCTCTCTCTCTCTCTCTCTCTCTGTCCACACAGTGGAAATGAGTTTGAAAGCAATTTGGACATGTCACCCTTGGGGAAAGAGTTGATATTGATTTGCCATGAACTCCCACCACCAGGATCTCTAAAGGAAGAAAGGCCAATTTATCTACAAATGAGAAAAACTCACACATTTTTTTTTCTTCCTAAATAGCTGACCTACTTACTGTCATGAAAAGCCTCTAGTGTCTCACGCTCCGTACCCACCATACTGTCTGCTTTACGCTCTTGACCTGATGTCAATGTATTGAAAATTACGTTTCACCCTGTCAGTTCATATGCATTGAACTAAGACAGTTTGAAATAGACATATGGTGTTGGATAGGTCTTAAGGCTAGACACAGTATAGGCAAAAACACATTTGTTTCAAGGACTAGTCAATTTGGACATATTTTTCTATTTTGCTTCCATAACATGTCATCTTTCAACGTTGTCTTTTTGTGTCTGTACATGTCTCCTGTATAACCATCTTTAACAGCCATTGTCTCAACATATGTTTTTTTTAATACTCTGAACCATGAATCTCAACTTCTAAAGCACTTACATCAACTAAACTTTTTTGACTTTTCTCAAGGTTACAGAAGGATTTGTTCATTCATCACTCACTCATTGTCAACCCCCTGTCTGGGGTCGGGTCATGGGGGCAGCAGCCCTAGCAGGGGACCACAGACTTCACACATGATGTTGTTGATGGTTTGATTTATGATACATTTTGTCCTTAAGAAAAATTTGAAATTGCCTTTGTACGATTGGTACATGGTATTTTTATGTTATAAAATGAAAATAAGGCTGTATCCTAAATCTGATCTGTAAAAACTTTGGACATCCATTTGTGATCCAATATCTACATTTATGGTTTTTGATAAAATGCATAATAGGTTAAATATTGCATTTTCATTCAAACATTTCTGAAAAAGAAAATTATAATACAAAAGAGAATAGTTTTTAAGAGAGAGAGAAAGAGAGAGCGAGTGAGTGAGTGAGAAAGAGAAGAGAAGAGAAAGATTGCCCGAACAGGCTACGAAGATGAACTTGTCCCACCCTATGTCCTCACCCCCTAACTGACCTCTTTCTCTCTCCCTCTGTTCCAATGCAGAATGACACATGGGGCCAGCAGTACTCCTACGCGCTGTTCAAAGCCATGAGCCACATGCTGTGCATCGGCTACGGCATGTACCCTCCCGTGGGCATGACAGACGTGTGGCTGACTATCCTAAGCATGATCGTGGGCGCGACTTGCTACGCCATGTTTGTGGGCCACGCGACCGCTCTCATCCAGTCTTTAGATTCCTCCAGAAGGCAGTACCAGGAGAAGGTGAGTCAAGAGGGGGTTTGTGTTGATGTAAGATGTGTTATTGAGTTTAGAGTTGAGGTTAAATTAAGTTACTTTATTAGTCAATGGTTATGTTGAAGTGTGTCTTTCCGCATATCCCCCTCTCAAGTTACAATACTTGGGAGGGGGTGAGAGCGCAGAGTCAGCCGTAGTACAGCACCCCTGGAGTTGGTGCACATCATAGTTTGAAAAAAACCCTGGCCTGGTCTAGAAAAATGCTGAAACAAAGTCCATCACACTTAAAATTATTCAAAAAGTAAAGTGAATGTTACATTATTTTGCACCGAGGAAACCAAATCCATATACTTTTTAGGCAGCTATGTATGTTTGTGATACAGCATTTTTCAGCTAACCCAATGGGATGTTAAAACACATAAACCCCTTTTTCTAAAAAAAAACTACACCATATTGAGCTATGTGTCAGCTCCTTTAAGCCTTTTAACCCTTATCTGGAGATTTTTTTTTTGCCTTGGGACCATCGGTGTAGTCAGAGCCCTGGGTTGAGAGAGAGGAAAGCCTTGACAGCTGGCTGTGAAGGCCCATGCCCTCTGTGGGGGCTCCAGTGTGGGCGCTAATGAGCCGAGTGCCAGGGCTGCCACGAAGCCCACACCGTCTGTGGCCAGGCAAAGGCTACAGGGACACACAGACCAAATCAGACAGGGAGAGAGAGGGAGAGTGGAAGAGGGCCAGAGAAAAACAGGCCTAGAACATAGAATGTATTATATTTTATGTATTTTATTTGTATTAATCGTTTTATCATGTACCAACCAAAAACAGGCTTATACATATTACAATTATTAAGTCAAGGCAAGGCAAGTTATTTTATATAGCACAATTCAGAGTGCTTTACAGGGCCATACATCAAGATTAGGCATTCCAAATTATATTTAAGAGATAGTAAAAACAAGGAAAATACACCAGGATTAGACGTTAGAGAAATGAGTACAAAATAAACTGAGCATACAGACCATAGACTTTATATAAGGCCCAGACAGACAGACAGACAGACAGAGGAACAGATCAGCTGACGTAATGGGTGTGTGCTCTTACATCTTCAAAAGGGTTAGGAAACTGGAAAGTAGTGCACTGGATGATTTAATACCTCACACATCTATAGGGCTGAGTAACAAAGAGAACAGGGTTTTCCTCAGATTCTCACCAGATAAAAAAGTAGGAAAATCCAAAAAGTAGAGCATACAAGAAGCTACAGTATGTTTCTGAAGGCCAGTACGTTTCTGCAGTACAAGACACGGTTACTTTGTGAGATTACATTCGCTAGTTGTGGAACGTGTATCAAGTCAGTACAAGCAGTCATATTAGCGATTCTTTTTTTATACGTCTTGGGTATACCCAGGCTTTTCCTTGTTTTTTTCTTTTTATCTATTTTATTTATCATCATTGCTTGACGTCAAATCCATTTTTCCCTCGGCATAATTTCTTTAGAACCTTTATAAACCATCTGGTTCATACAAATGCAAGATCTAAATCGTCCGACGTGTCAAAAATCCGCTTCAGAATTATTCACATTTTCGTGCCGTTTATTCTCATCACATCTGGAGTCTACAAAGCCTTAATGCTGCTAATCTGAGTATAGCTCGTCGTGCCTCCTCTGCTTTAGCGCGATGCCTTTGCTGTCATCTAGTCTAAACAGCTGGCGTGTCTCAGCGTGTGCTACCAAAAGTCATTTGCCCTGCGTTTGTGGGAACACCCCCTAAGGCACCCTACGAATCCCCCCAGCCGTCCCCAGCAAAGGCTCCCCTATACTCCCACTGCTTCCCACCTTGCCTGCCTGCCTGTCTGGTTCTAAAGGTTATTACTGCAGAATGCAATTAATTTGAAACAGTGCGGATTCTCTCATTTATCTCAGCACATGCCTCAATGATAAGGCTCTCTCTCTCTCTGTCTCTCTCTCTCTCTCTCTGTCTCTCTCTCTCTCTCTCTCTCTCTCTCTCTCTCTCTCTGGGTGTACCATCTGTACGTTCTAGATAGCAGTAATTTCCTTTCCACTATAGCCTACTACTATACCCACTCCTGCTTTTTTTTCCTCCGCTTATCAGGGGTTAGTTCTTTTCAAAGACATAAATCCCTTTTGTCATCGGCCCCTTGCCTTGCCTTGCCTTGCATCGAGGGGATGTGTGACAATGGGAGATTTCACTGTGCTTTTCCGTGTGTTAGACTAATGCCATAATCCACGCACTCAAGATGAAGTGGGCAATCCGCTGGTCAATCCTCCCGGGAGATTTTTCTGGGGAAGACAGGTGGTTGTTTTTCAGTGAGGGAGACTGACTGTGGGGCGGCGGCGGCCATGACAGGGACAGATGTTACTGTCTGTGGTTGACTCAGACTGGAGAGAGAGAGAGATATGTTAATAAAGAGACACACCACCAATACAGAAGCTAGTGTCAACTCAGTTACCATACACAGCTGGATGTTAGTGTTGAGTTACTTTCATTGGTTCAAGTGAAGATGGATGGACGGACGGACGGACGGATGGATGGATAGATAGATAGATAGATAGATAGATAGATAGATAGATAGATAGATAGATAGATAGATAGATAGATAGATAGATAGATAGATAGATAGATAGATAGATAGATAGATAGATAGATAGATAGATAGATAGATAGATAGATAGATAGATAGATAGATAGATAGATAGATAGATAGATAGATAGCTTCAACCTACCCCTATCATGACTGTTATTCATTTAGGCACGACTAGTTTAGTACATAATCAAATCAAATCAATCACAATCTAATTAAACCAAAGAGAAATATTGTACGCTTTGGGTAAAGATTAATTGTGCATTAAGGCACTTCACAAAAAAAACGTCCACTGCTTTAAAATAACAATAAAGAAAGACTGTTCTATAAGTGTTAATGAAGCCACAAACTCAGTCACAGAGTGGGTGCTCAAAGTACGAGGGCACTGAGAAGCTTTCATCATCACCAGAACAGGACTTTCTCTCACATTATATAAAACACGTTTACATAAAGTGTGTGTTCACCTTTTTACTGTGTTATCAAAATAGACAAATATAATACCTTAAACGGCAGAGCTGTGAGTTGAAAATGTACACCGGAGTTTAAAAGACAAAGTTATTTCTCATCTCGGTCTGAGCTCCTTTGTCATTTTTTTTTACCGAACAGCATCACTGCGTTCAGAGACACTCTTTTGATAGTTCATTTGGCGAGCGGACTCACTCAACACATGCAAAGCCGATGTTGCAAATTAAAGACCGTGAAATATGAAGGAATTAGACATTTTGACTCATTAATCAAAGCCGGAAATGTCACCAGCCTCTTTTGCAAGCTGAAATGGATCTTTGAAGTTTGCAGTTTTTGGAGTTTTTTGTGTTCGGAAGCCAAATATGTCCATGTTGGTATTCGAAAGATACTGTCAGCAAGGCTATAAAACTGCTCGTCATTTGCATACACCATCAAATCTGTTATGTAAAAACGTTGGACTCTAACCTTATCCCTGCGTCTGTATATTCCTCCCATACAACTATTCAACCTTCTTTAACAACCACAATCTCGACATACTAACCCTAAAGCACTTACATCAACTTAACTTTCCATAACATTCTGAAGGTTATTAAGGATGTGTTCATATATTGTTAATCTCCTGATTTATCATTCATTTTTTTCATGCAATATGCCAATTTGCAGAACATTTATTTTTTAAAGAAATGTACATAGTATTTTTTGACCTATTCACCTGCAGTGACTCGCTTTAATGCGACACATGGCTCTCTACTGTAAACGAGCTGTTAAAAAAGTAGACCATAGTGTCCTTATACACATGGCAGTATGGCCAATATGAAAGGTCATCTGTCCATTTGGCATGCAGAGGTGATATCCAGGTTAAATTTAGCTCGGAAACAAAGCAATTCGAAAGCCCCTTTGGGAGATTAACATTATGACGAAGAAAAAAATCAGTCTATAAAGGAATCTTAGAAGTGTACGGACAGGGGAATAAGGAAAGGGAGGAAAAAGAAAAAAAAGAAAAAGCTCTGCCGTCAAAGATGGTAAAAATTATCATCAGAAAAGCCGTTGAGTATAATCTGTTCTGAATAGAATTCTATTACAATGTGGCACCAGCAGATAAATGCCCGCGCTGTCAGAAGCGAGCAAGCAAGACTTAAACGAGCTCTTAAAGAGGAATCATGCAGCCTTGTTAACTGTTAACACACAGTGGAGAGCCTCAACAATCCCACTAAATACAAGGGGGTTGAAGTGTGTGGTTCCCCCCCTTTTTGAGATGAAAAATAGCTTTATTAGATGAATGTCCAACTCCGCCGAAAATATATGCCTGATGCCAGTCTTAAGCTGTGAGTAAATATAAACCTTTGTCTGCATAAAACATGAAGCGTGTGCATTTTTTATACCTGTTTGCAACTCAATTTGCATCTCAATTTGTTGCATGGCTTATACTTGGCTAATACTCATTATGATTATACAGTAAGTGGTCAAAACAGATTTGAATGGAAAAGAGGTTGACACTGGACCTGGTGTTAGCTTTACCTTAGCGCTATTCCTTCAGTTTCTCCCATATAGTAAAGGGGAAACTGCTATAGATTGAGTACTTTGGTCATGGGATTTTTGGCCAGTTTCACACCTGTCGTGTTTGGTTGGATTAAATCAAATTCTAGTTCATTTCCACCTTTGCTGCGGTTGGTTTGGGCAAATGAGAACACAGCAATCGTACTTGGGTGTGCACCAAAAGCGGACCAAACAAGCGTACCAAGACCTTACTGAAGAGGTGGTCTTGGTGGGGTTCCAAATAAACTCTGGTGCGGTCCGTTTGTGGTCGCAACGTGACTGAACCCGATCCATCCCAATTGCAGGAAGCACTAAATCTTTTTGGACTTAACAAGCTTCCGTAGCCAGCCTCAATATGCATTAAGGGATTGAGGAAAACTATCTACTTCATTTATTTCTGTAGTTTTTCTAACATTGAAAATTCTGACTAATTATATATGACAAAAGTCATTTTCTGTACTATTCTTAATTTGATATTCTGAGACTGTCTGTAGTATTTAACTGTATAGGCAGCACATCCTCACATACATTGACCACTGCATTATCCAACAAACGGAATTCTGTTGCAGTGCACCTCCAGTCTAAAGCACCGAGGAATGGGTTAAGCATCAGCCGATTTCCCCCCAGGATTGTCTTAGGCATGTTGAGAGCCATTATCACACACAAAGAGAATTACATCTCTCCAGATTGAGGGTAACATGTGACTGTGCACACAGGGTCTGGCTTCCACTCGAGCTGTCTGTAAAGCCGCTGTGTATCTGTCACTATGGCCCTCTTACAGTGGAGATGTATGCAGTGCACACACAGACACGCCAAACAAAGGTGTTAATCTCGCTCGTTTGTTGTTTAACTTACTTAATAGAAGCTTGGTGATTCTTTTGGAGAATTTCTTCTTTAAGGTTTTTTAACAGCTAATTATTAAGTCGAGACGAGACGAGACCCTGCAGGCAAAAACATAATTTTTTCAAGCACTGGTCAATTTTGAGATTTTTTTGGCTATTTTGCTTCAATAATAATGTCTTTTCTGTACCAAAAGTCTCTACTTCTAAAGCACTTACATCGACTTAACTTTCCATAATCATTCTTACCACTATTCTGAATCTTATTGCAGAAGGAAATGTTCATCGTTGTTAATTGTCTAATTTATGAAACATTTTGTTCTTAAAAACATCATGTTTATGACCTGTGTATATTTTTGGGATACATAAAATGAAAAAAAGGCTGTATCCTAAACCTTTTAAAATATGCAAATGTACACATAATTAGTTAGTTATATTGCCAAATTTGCACATTTATTCAAACATTTCTGCATTTTTTTTAACACAGATTTTTTTTAAATGTAAGTAATGAACTGGCAACGTTTCATGATGATATATCTATAAGTACAAAATGTTTACCCTATACACCTACAGCGTTGGATAAATAAGTGATTTTCTGTTTGTTGTTGGTAGTTAGGGTCTAAACTCACAGGAGGGTTTTGTATTTAAGTTGCATGTTGTGGCATGCCGGTCCCAAAGGGCTTGAGGAGGAAATGGCTACGGGGCCCCCTCTCCTCCAAGTGCTAACACTTGGCAATTAAACATGGGCTCTTTTGAGGATACTTAATAGGAGGGTGAAGAGGCTCTAGAGATCTTTTGTTCCCACACTTAAAATGGACCAATCAAAACCTTTGAAAACACATGTAAACAGTCACCAGAGGAGGACTTTATTTGCATTTACAGAGTCATGACTTTCTTCCCAAGAGAGTGTGAGCTGGATTAATGCTGTCAGCAAACTATTAGAACATGTATTTTGAGTGTTTTCCTATGTACACTCCCTTTGTTGATAGATTTAGAAAGCAAAGTGTGAAAAAGACATAATAACTCTATTAAAGGAATTCTTCCCCCATACAGAACCGACGTTCTATCATTATAAAATCGCTATTATAATATAATGAATGAGGTTTTTCTTTCCTCAGTCTTTCCTCCCTTGGCCCAGCTGTCCTGTTAATCTTAACACTTCATTTTTACTACAGTAAGAATTGTAGTTAAAATTGTTAGACAGTGAGACCATTAAACACTCTTCCTGCCTTTTCTCAGGCTAGGATGAACCGATTTCTAAAATGTTTGTACATTTATACTACATAGGATCTCAGAGTTCCATACATTCCGGTGAAGTAGGTCTTTAAGTCAAAAGGTGATAAGGCAAAAATGCCATGAGAAAGACAACAAAAAGACGGAATCACATAAAAGAAAGTTTATGAAAATGTTCCCTAAGAAATTATTTAAAAGAAATCACTGATTCTGCAAGCCTAGTATGATAAAGACATTAGTCTCATGCAACAATAGCAGTCATTCTTGGGCGTATTATAGAGGTTAAGTCATTTTTCCAACCGCGGGGTATAGCTGTCAACAAGTTGAGGAGCTTAAGTCTGATTCATGCCTTACAGTAAGAGACGTTCTCATTAGTCCAGACCTGACTGATGGCATTAACCTAAACCCCTTTTCACATTCACTTTCTGTCTGACACACACACACAAACACACACACACACACACACACACACACACACACACACACACATTCCCACTGCTGTAGACATGCCCCACAGATACTCCCCAAAGTACACGCTACCCGCCCTTTGAGTTTACAACTCAAACAACCTCCACACAATGTTATGTTTAGCCTTTTGCAGCATTTGCAGTATTCATGTCAAGATTAGTAATAATAATAATAATTTTATTTATGGGGGCCTTTCATGACACCTTACATGTACAAATAATAAGCAAGACCAAGCATAAGTAAAAACAATAGGGGTGCTCAGGTGGCGTGGTGGATAGAGCGCGTACCATATTGGCTCCGGCCTTCGTTGCAGTGGTTGCGGGTTCAAATCCGACCCGTGGACCTTCACTGCAGGTCATCCCCCCCTCTCTCCCCATATCAACTCTGTACTATCTAAAAAAGCTTGAAAATGCCAAAAAAATGCCAAAAAAATAAGTACAAAGCAATAAACAGCAGACTTAAATAAGAACTATTGAACTATTAAAACATGACACATAGTATGCCAGTTTGAAGATATGGGTTCTAAGAGGATTAGTACAACATTTTAATATGGAATCAGGTAGCTTGAATGGTCAATGCAATTCACATGCATTTCCTTTCTTGTGTTTCTGTATTTTAATGCTCCTCGGAAGAATGTATAGTGCATTTATTCCATACCGAAACATCCTAATATTGTTTTTTTTATTTAGCTTAATGCTAACATTTTTATCTTTAGAAGGTATACTTGTTACCATGTTTGTTTGTTTGTTTTCTACCAAGTTTCAGCTTGTTATCATGTTAATGTTTGCTAAATAGAACTAAATACATAATAAAGTGTATTAATAGGAAAGATTCATATTTTACGTGATGAAAATGCTAGTAAGTGTCAGGGTATCCCCAACGTTATGAGGCTTTTCCCTCTACACACCATGAACATCTGTATAAAATGTCATGGAAATCAAAACCTATAATTACTGATACATTCAGGTGTGGACACGACTGACTGACGTTTTTCGTCCCAAGAGAGCTGCTTCTGAAACTGGATGCGGTTTCACACAACTAGAGCATGAAATTGCCGCTTCCACAGTTAGCAGGACTTATCCAGTTAGCTATAGTGCAATAATTAGATATATATAAGAAATGTAGCAGCAGACATTTTATGGGAGCACCTGTCTCACCGTATAGCATGATAATTACTATAGCATAGCCTATTAACGGATGCACATGTGTGGGGCTACTGCCAGTCCGGAATTCAGTGGTGTTAGGATAATTTTACGGAAGACTGATTTGTTCTTCAATACATAAATCCCACACAAAGCAGGTATTGAATGTTCTAATATATAGGTTGGCCATTTTTCATACTTATATGTATTGATGCAAATATTTAAGACTAGTAAAAATAGACTTATTATATGACCGATCCCTTTTGACCATGCAAAGTGAGGCTTTGGTGGAAGGAGACAGAGAGAGAAAAGTGGAGAAAAATAATAAATGTTTAGAAAGTATAATTAAGTGGCTGACATCTCTTCTGGGAGCTGCATTATTCATATTTTATGTGGTAAAGATTTTGCATGTTGCATGAGAGAGAACGGATTTGGAAAAAAATAAAATAATCATAGAAGACTAGAGGGACAGAAGAGAAGAATGCAAGAATGAGGAAATGTGAAGACTGAGAAAGAGGATTTGTGAAATGAAATAGCATTAAAAACTGTTCTGTATCGCTTAAGGCAAAGTAGGAAACTACTGTGATATTGCCAAGGCTGTACAATAAAAAAATACAGTATTGTATTTAAAGGACTTTAGGTTACAGTAAGTTAAAGTGAGGTCACACAGGGTCAACAATACAGTGAAACGTACAGGACAAGAATCGGGTCTACTCAACAGTTAACTATAAAACAAAAGCATTTGTTACATTAGTTATACATTTGTATTTACTTAAGTATGTAGATATAAAAAGTTGATGTTTGTTTTCATTAGTGACAATTGTGTTTCCCATATGGAAAGGTGAGCATTAACTAGATGTCATACATTATTGTTAGTCATAGATGATTGATCATGTAGCACTAGTTGAGACATTGTTTGACTAAATACTGACTATCAGTTGCGAGTCATTTGGATATTTAAGCTTGATATAGATTTTACAAGGTGGAGTGGTTTTAATTGTTTCGTCCAATGTACTGTATATCCTATGGTTGTAATCAGCTGCTCTTTAGTTTTCTAACAGCCACCCACTGCTTTACAGATGACAGTGAGGGAGGCTGATGATGATGGAGTGATTACCTCATTAATCCTGATTAGGCTCTAAATGAATGGGTTAAAACACTCTATACTCAATTGTACTTACATTACAGTAAGTCACAGTAAGTTACAGTGAGGTCAGACAGGGTCAACAATACAGTGAAATGTACTGGACAAGAACTAAAACTAAACATTTCAATATAAAATAACAAAAATAAAATAAGAATAAACTGTTTAGATGTGAGAGTGGTTTTAAGAATTTATCCACGTATGTGTGTACTGTATATCCTATGGTTGTAATCAGCTGCTCTTTAGGTTTCTAACAGCCACCCACTGCTCTACAGATTACAGTGAGGGAGGCTGATGATGATGATGATGATGATGATGGAGTGATTACCTCATTAATCCTGACTAGGCTCTAAATGAATGGGTTAAAACACTCTATACTCAATTGTATTTAATTCACAGTAAGTTACAGTGATGTCACCCAGGGTCAACAATACAGTGAAATGTACTGGACAACATCCGGGTCTACATAACATTTAACAAAATATTGACACTTTGGGCCCAATTTGAACATTTTCACTTAGGGGTGTACTCACTTTTGTTGCAAGCACTTCAGACATTAATGGCTGTGTGTTGAGTTATTTTGAGAGGACAGTAAATGTACACTGTTATACAAGCTGTACACTGACTACTTTACATTGTATCAAAGTGTCATTTCTTTAGTGTTGTCCCATGAAAAGATGAACTATTTGAAGAAATGTGAGGGATGTACTCACTTTTGTGAGATACTGTATATCCTATGGTTCTAATCAGCTGCTCTTTAGGTTGCTAACAGCCACCCACTGCTTTACAGATTACAGTGAGGGAGGCTGATGATGATGATGGAGTGATTACCTCATTAATCCTGACTATGATTTGATTTATCCGAGTACAGCGGGAGAGCAGGGATCTTACTGGTGCGGCAGTAAGATAATTCCTCATCACAGGGGGTGTTATCAGCCCACCAAAGTGTTAGGAGAACTGCCACACACACACCCCATGGTCAGTGTGTTTACATCCATGGGTGCTCCTCCTATGAAAATAAGCAGAATTGAAGGTGTAGTCAGTGATTCTGTAGAATTTCTTTATTTAAAAATCCCTTTTTTGTCAAAATCAGTGAAATATCTCCCCATGATCCGCTCGCTACCTGTGTGAGCACTGAAACAAAGTCTGGTGGTAATACACAGTTACACAGTCCAGCTCTGTAAAATGGTATGTCGCTTGCTACGGTGGGGCCCTTTTCGTAAAATACCAGTTTACAGAGCCTAGGATGTTTAAGACTGGATTGCTTTCAGTGCGCGCACAGGTTTGGATCGTGAGGAGATATTCACTGATCTTGACAAAAAAGGACTTTGACAACAAGTGTTCTACAGAATCACTGACTCCACTTTTAAGTAAATACAAAATATTAGTCAGACATTGAGATACTATGAAGTACACTCGTATTCATTCTAATAAACAAAAGCAATAGGACATTACATTGGGATTGCTCTCGACTAAAGCCCTGACTTCATGCTGCGAGAATCAAGTTGTAAAATGCTCCAAAGCGGATGATAAATGGTTGTTTACACACTGACTTTTTTCTTTTTTTCATTTTATTTAATGTAATGTCAAGAAAGGTTCAGGAAGACATCTTTAAAGAGATTTATAAATCCATGCCTTTGGAAGCGAGTGCCATCATGCTGTGCCAAGTCTAATGCGGAGAGACGTAAAGACATTAGACAAGATGCATAATGTGGGTTACACCTGTCATCTTTAGCCAGGCATCACACACACACACACACACACACACGCACTCACACACGGGCCAAACGGTACTGCACTCAGTAGATGTCAGCCATTGTTTTCCAGAGCTTTCCGTGTCTTAAAAAAAAGGAAAGTTTAAAGTTCCTTTGACTCTGTTGGAGGATTTTTATTTCATATCAGATCAGTAAATGCTCAATTTAATGCCGAAGGGGATCGTGAGGATAAAGACTCCAACCGTTCACCCCATGGCAGGGCTCATCCGGCTCCCCACATACACACAGGAGATCTTTAAAGCTTCTTTTCCACATCTTATTCTGGCTTGTGCAATAGCTTAATTCTCCAGGTCACTTTAAACTGCACGGGTACGTACAAAACTGTCAAATACTACACTTGACTTTTGTAAGAGGTGGATGGACTGATATTTAAGTATATCAGGTAAGCATTATATATGTGGAGGATATACCATTTTAGTTCAACTCATCCGCCCTATCTGAAGAATGTATAGGCAATGCAAGTTTATTTGTATAGCACAATTCAGACATAAGGCCATTGAAAGTGCTTTACATCGGCATACAATACATCAAGGTTAGACATTAGAAATGTAATTCAAGAGGTAAGAAAAAAAGAGCAAGGACAGCCAGACAAATTGTTAAAAAATTACAGGTTAAAAGGGAAACAGAAAAGTATTGCATATTCAATGTACCCTTGCACTTGCAGATCAGTGTATACATTGTAGTGTTTATGAATGTCTGTGTGCAGCTAACAATGTATCAAATATCATGATTACAAGCTATGACGTGCAACAGTGTGTAGCTTACCGGTCATCAATATGCACAGACTGACTCCAGACTCTGTTTTCTCTTGTCTGTGAGGGACTGGGAAGGCTCTGGTCAAACACTGAATGTCTAAATATAGAAAAGAGGAGAAAGGAAAAGGGTGCATTGCAGAATGGAGCATTGTAGAGGGAGTTAGAGGAGGGGGCTTAAAGAAGGTTTAGGAACTATGGCTGTGTTCAAAAAGCCCTACTAACGTCCTACTCATACTAATTTTGACATCAATTTGAGTATGTTGTGGTTGTATATGAGAGTTTATGTAGGCGAGAAATGCCTGGCTGAGTACATCTGGGAATATCTGGGATCGATTGGTTGCTTTTCCTACTCAACCGCCCCACAATGCATTTTAAATCCTTTATTGCTTTTTTATACCTCAGTGTAAACGGACCGACGAACCTCGCATACCAATCGATCGTTAAGTAGACAGTATGGAGTATATACATGTCGACTAGAACCTAAATTACAGCTTTTGCTATATACTAATGACATTGTTTCAAATAGCAATTTCAATTTGAAACCAAGGTATCGAACAAAAGAGGGTTAGTTTTTCTGCTCACTTAATTCTCTTTCTCACACATTTCACACCCACACACCCCACACACACCCACACAAACAAACAAACAAAAACAATCTGACTTGCATGAGACAGCTGTCCTTATTTACTGTGGTACATTTCCAAAAAGATTGGCCCATCTTTTGATGATCTCCTTCCAAGATTAGTGCTTTGTTACCTCCTATCTGATAAGGGATAACAAAGCAGGAGACATCTGAGGTCAGCCGTGTCATTGAGTGGTAAGGTTGTGGCGTAGAAATGCTGATCAAAGAGCTGCTCTAGCGTCGCTCTATGAATGGCTAATTTGCTTTCACTCAGGGTCAAGGATTTCTGTGATGCTGTGTTTGTGTGTGTGTGTGTGTGTGTGTGTGTGTGTCAAGGATTCTGTTATCATCCCCTAAAAAGAAGCTCTCAGTGCATGTGCTTTGATCTGCATCTCTGCTTCCTTCTACTGTACAATCAAATGAAAGGCCATTCAACACAATTTGTTACTTCTTGTGATGCACTTTACTGTAAAATATAGTAAACCCACCGCTAAGTGTTTTGGTGGACGTGAAATTTCACACATACTTATTTATCCCTACTTCCATTTTGATTAATGTACATATACAGCATAATAGGAATGATCAAAAGGTCATAATGTGAGTAAAGCACGGGTGTCATACAGATTTTTTCAAGTTATAATGTACTGAATGTGTGTCTCGTTGTTTTAAGTATTATGTTGTCGTAATTTCTGAAGTAAAACCTCACATTCACCAACACACTCAAACATATAACCCGTTACACACACACACACACACACACACACACACACACACACACGCACACTCATGTAAATGCATTCACATACAGACATGCTATACATTGTCTATAGTGCCTATCCTACGGTAACTTTTCATTTTCTTTCAACTGTGGTTGCCTTGTTTTCTCCCACTGTTTTCCCTCTCTTAATCTCATGAAGGATTTAAATTCCTAATCACAGCCTCCAAATACACACAAACACACATTTCGAGACGCCACAGTCCCTGTTATGTGACTTATGTATTATTTATGTAAATGTGGATGAAAACGATTTGAGCGCCTTAAAAAATGGAACAGACAAATCTCCAACTGGATACTAAAGTGACATCTTTATTTTACTGTGGGAATCTGTCAGAGGCAAATTCAGATCCAGATTAGCCACAATGGTGAATCCTTTATGAAATCAAGTGATTTGTCAGCAGCATGACTAAACACTCCTTATACCTTTCAGTTATCAGATTTCTTAAAAGCAGAGTCAGCGTTTCTGGTGCAAAATTATGGACATGTAGCATACCATGAGGAGATATTTATTAATTTTGAATAAAAGCTATTTTCTCATGCTCACGCTGACTCCTTTAAGTGAAGGGCTGCTATAATAAACATATTTAATTTGCTTGCACTAAATATGGTGTCACTACATCATGTCACATTGCATTTTGTCTTTTGAGACAGACAGACTGGCTTCAAAAGTGCTATCTTGCTCCGACTTAAACAATAGCCGGTACATCTCCGTATAAATTTCCTTGTGATTCTGATTCTGTGCCAGCTGTTCCCTGTGTCTGTGTTTCTCATAACTACAGCGCTGTGGCCTTTGAGTAACAGGACTGTCTGTGTGTCTCTGTGTCCCCACAGTACAAACAGGTGGAACAGTACATGTCCTTCCACAAGCTGCCGGCCGACATGAGGCAGAGGATCCATGACTACTACGAGCACCGCTACCAGGGCAAGATGTTTGACGAGGAGAGCATCCTGGGGGAGCTGAATGAACCGCTCAGAGAGGTGGGTTAAAAGGCACCGTCTGGGGTCTGAATCATGGCTGTGCTGACATTAAAAGCTTGTACATTATGGGGTCGCTCGTGGCACAGTGGTTAGAGCGTCCCCCTAGAGGCTCAGGCCATCTTTGTCCCATTTTAACTATGTCCCTCCAAATCTGTCTAATAAAGAAAAAATGATAAAAAAATATCTTAGAAAAAAAGCTTTAAAAAAAATTATAGTTTACAAAGTGACACCGGAAACCAGAGAATATACAAATTAAAATACACAAATATGCACATCAAATCAAAACTCATACCTACTGTATTTATACACATCATTGCAATAGTGAGACAATGGAAGATGGAGCAGCTATAGACAAACATACAAAATAAAAAATAATAGTTGGTCAGGCAAGAAGACAATAGGAAAGACAATAACAAGATGCCATCACAGAAAATCAAGTCTATAAAAATTTTTTTTTTATAGTGATGTGATTTCAGGAGTCACTGATTCAGCCAGCCCTTTCCCTGTATTGTTTGACATTTCCCCTCAGATTACACTCTTGAGGCCAAACAAGAGTAAAACTGAGAGTAGCTCAGTGAACATGACATTTTGCCTGTTGTAACTCCAACATGTCTGAAATTGTGACAGGTCAATGCACTTTATAAAGTACACAGTTATTTTTGTCTTTTTCTTGCTAACGGCTCTTTCTACATGGTCACACAGGAGATCATAAACTTCAACTGTCGAAAGCTGGTGGCGTCCATGCCTCTGTTTGCAAACGCCGACCCCAACTTTGTGACCTCCATGCTGACCTATCTGAGGTTTGAGGTGTTCCAACCCGGGGATTACATCATCCGGGAGGGAACCATCGGCAAGAAGATGTTCTTCATACAACATGGCGTCGTCAGCGTATTGACTAAAGGCAGCAAGGAGACCAAGCTTTCAGACGGCTCCTACTTTGGAGGTAAGACTTTTTATTTTATTTTATTTTATTTTATTTTATTTTATTTTATTTTATTTTATTTTATTTTATTTTAATGTTAGAAAATAAAACATAATAGAAGGAGCTGGTACTGGACAAGAATTACAAATTCAAAGGTCATATATGTGCACATTATTCTTTGGAGGTTTAATCTGCTCTGTTTTGATATGAATAATTATGTCCTTAAGCACCTTAGGAGGTTGGCCTGAGTTTGAATATGTATTTGTGCTATTCTGGCTCCGATATTAGCACCCTTTGAGCATGAATAAGTATGTGTTTGCAGTACTTGTCCCCTCACTTAAAATTCAGCTTCATGGTTTATGCAGTACTTCTTCCCCTTAGTTCACATCATGAGACGTCTCTTAAATGTAGGGCAAACTATAAAGTAAAGAGGACTTATGATGCTTTTTGACTTTTATGACCTATAAACGTTGTTATGATGATTCATAGTCATGCTTAACCATACTAAATTATCAAATAATGACTTACATGCATTTCGACATATTCCCTGCTGACCGTCTGGGGTGTCTGTGCAGAGCACTAAACACTATTCTAGCCAGTCGAGAAGTCACGTCTTCAAAGCGGTCTACCCTTTCATAATTTGTGACGTCGCATAAAACTTTGTGACGTCACCACGCGGATGTTTCCATGTATGGTAATGCTGTCACTTCCCTGTTCGCGTCTGCCTCGCGCCCTTATAGGTCCATGCTCGCGCTTCCCGCCACTGAAAGTGTTCCGGAAGGAAGGTAACCAATCACAACGGAGTGGGGTTTGCAGGAGGGGGGGAGGGGAGCGGAGATTGCCGAAGCACAGGCGGAGGAAGCGGAGATGGCCGAAGCACACACACTCAAGTGTTGACAGGACGTGCTGGATCGCCAAAATAAGAGAAAGAGCTTTCCGAAAATCTACATAGTTTTTTGTGATGTGATTCGTGTCAGGTTGCTCTATAGCAGTGTAAAACAAGAAATTAAGACCAGAAAAGTAGTATAATAGGTCCTCTTTAAGAAAAAAAACAGCGCTTCCTTCGGCACAAATTAGAAAGAAAATATGCATTGAAAGGCCAGACGGGTTGAGAAAGCTTTGAAATTACATACTATTTGAATGCCTCAGACTAACCCAGAGTTATTTTATGGACTTAAAAACTCATGTTATGTTCTTAATCAGGGTCGGATAATGTGGCGGGCGGCCCTCTCATGCTCCCACACAGCTTATGACACATGTAGGAAGAGACAATGCCGCCCCATACTGCCCTCACCAAATACCGATTAATTTGCGGGAGTGACAGCGTATCATTTAGACTACACTGTTAAGTAATGAGAAATTGTGGCAAAGCGTTTAACTGCACATGACCTGCCTGTGGAAAGTTTAATTACGCCGTGCCTGCTCAAGTCCATTTCCGTGGCCTCTCTCTCCGGGGGGGTTCCAGAGAAAATAATGGAAGGATGGCAGGCAATCTATCTCGACGCATGCCAAAACTAATCAGCATTTTAGAACAACATGGCCCCAGCTATCTCTCTCGGGGCATGTTGTCTAAAATGTTGTCCAAAAAAAATGTTCCCTCCTACGGTCCCTCTCCTCAGAAAGGCAGAGGGGGTTCAGTGAGTGTATAGACTTGCTTCTATCACATGTGTGTCGCAGTAATTGCACACTTTGTGTTACTGCTTGCTGTGCCACTCAAAGATGCAGAACTTAAAGGTGGAGTCAGTGATTCCCAAAAAACGAATGTTGTCAAAATCACTTTTTCGTCAAAATCAGTGATTATCTCCTCACAATCACGACCTGTCTGTACTATGTGTGGGCTGGAAAACATTTATGTTGATGTTACACAGCCCAGGCCCTGTAAATGGCCCGTTTACAGAGCCTAACATTTTTTTTTTCAGTGCACACAGTATGGTCAGGTGACTCCACCTCTAATATAATCTTAACGACAATATCACTGGAGAGGATGCATCTACATTTACCTTTGAGTAAACACGAGTATAGTGTTGACCACACAAAATGCAAATGCACTGGTTTTGGAACAGAAACTGGTTCGCTTGCTTTTAATCTTAAGCCTTGGATCTGTAATGATTTTTCCTCCGTTTTTTTGCGCATTATAGGCACAAGGCTTTTGACTCCATTATCGTGTGACTATTCCTGGCAGTGCAGTGCCACTCCTCTGGGGGAGATGAGGGGTGGGGGGTAAGGGTGGGGGCTAGGGATGTAAGCCTGGAGCCACTGGGAGTTTGTTACCAAACACGAGTTAGTCATTCATGAAATTAATTGGTGCAGGATCAGCACAGGGAGGATACGTGGATCTCAGTCTGGCTGTGTCACTATCAGTGTTACAGCCATATTCTGTGTTTGTTTAAATCAATTTCAGTTTAAATATAGTCTTAATTTCTATTTGAGTGATGTCGATTTTATTATTTTAATTATTTCAAATGTAAGATCTATGTGTTGGACAATATTAAAGGTAATCGAAAAGATAATGAGAGATGAAGATTAGTTTGTAGCGAGTACAGATGGGTTGGACAATGAGTGGAAAATGTGGTACAGGGGATCCACAGTTTTTCAACCTCACATTTACCTTAGAGATTATTTTTATGTGATTTCACCTGGTAAATGGAGAAGTTATACAACAAATTGAAATATTGGCCACTACAAGCAGTAAGCATGAAGTCAAAATCAAAGAGTTCTTTTTTATATTAATATTATTATGTGGATAACACGGACACCAGCACCAAATGTGATGTTCCGTTTTGACTTTTCTGTTTGAGCAAGTGGCCGTCCAGTCTTTGAAGAGTTTTACTTTTTTTTTTTTTTTTGTCGAGCACACTCACAGTACGACATTACACCAAATGGCACGCGTACGTATGTGCTCACCAACATCTTTGCAAACTCACGTACAGCACCGCAACTGTCTCCTTCATAGTCGACCTGAGTTATTTACACAATCATACACTCAGCAGTCTGTGTGTTAGCTGTTGGACTAGCTCCAGCCACAGAGCCTAAAGTCTAAAGTGGACACGACATGTTTTGGATGGGAGCGCTGGCTGGGCACCGTATACAGAGGAGGGGTGGGGGGGGGGGATGTAATGTGACTGCAGTGCTAACGCCAAGGGACGTGTGGATCACTGCCAAGCCCACTCTCTGGACACTGCTGTGGGCTTAGAAGGACAACATGCACCCCCCCCAACCTCCACCCAACCACCACCCTCCGTCTTTCTCTACTTATAGCTCCATATCGAAACACTTATCTGAACAGCATCTCCGCTGCCCTCTCCGTGCCCAGGCAGAGCGGGTAACTGTGTAGTTATAGTCCATTCTTTGTTGCCGGCAGTAATTGATGTGTTGTGAAAAAAGACTCTGGCGCTCTCTCTCTCACTCTATCTCTCTCTCTCTCTCTCTCACACACACACGCACACACACACACTCACTCTCTCTCTTTCTCTCTTGGTTGGAGTGGAGCTCAGTGACCCTGTGTCGGCGCTGTATGCCAGTGTGAGGTGCTTATCAAAAGCTGCCTTTGATTGCACCTCTAAGGAGGCTCCCTCTGCCGCTGACTGTGTGAGTGAGTGAGTGGCTGGTGTGTAGCGGCTCTTTGAGTGGAAGTGAACAAGGGAAGTGAGACAGAATCAGAGAGTTGGAGTGGGTGGAAGAGCGCAGGAAGTTTACCGCACACTTTGAAATACACTGTCATCTTTTTGGCTTTTTGTTAGAGATGCACAGATCCACTGTCCAATATCTCGACTTTTGGATATTTGCAGATACAGATAAGGAAGTAAGTAAAATGTATTTATAAAAGCACATTTATAACAGTTCGTACTGACCAAAGTGCTATACATAGTGCACTTAGTAGGTAAAAAATTAAGGTAAAATAACAATAACAATATATATTTTTTAAATTTTACCGATATCATAATTATTATGCATTTGTGTATTGGTGGTGATATTATGTGTAAGGTTATAAAGGTAAGCAACCCAGCAATTCTAATTTAAGATCAGAACTTCAACACCTTCACAAGGTTTTGTAAGTGTGAAGAAAACATTATAATTGAAGCGCAAGAATGTGTGAAGAAATACATATCAACAAAAGAAAAAGCCTTCTAACATAAGCTGTCGACGGCTTCCTTCATAGGAATTTGAATTAAATAGGGCTTCTTTTGTTGTGCAGCAACAACAACTCCGAGCAAGCTGTTGTGAAAAAGAACCAAATAAGCAGAGAGAAGAGTGATCTGCAACTCTCAAATATCACTCGAGAAATATCAACAGGTTCTATTTGAGGGCCGACAGTAGATATATGTATTTGCAGAACATTTGAATTACTCAATTATTTGTAATGTATCATGGTTTTCTATGGTTTTTATTTCATAGCTAAAATAATTGCATAAGAAAATCTATGGAATTTTTATATTTGTGGATTGATGGTGTCTGTCCAGATTGAATCCAATTCGGCCCCATCCTTAAGGCCAGGACACACCGGCCCGATAATCGCCGTCGTAGAGTCGGGAGGGGGCGGGGACACGAATCTGTTTGGTGTGTGCCGTGAAATCGGTCCTCGTAGATGTTTTCGGGCAGTCTTTCAGTTGGAGCAATTTCATTTGTGGAGGGCTAGCGAATCAGTGAAGCCCGGAAGTGAGGCGGGTAGCACAAACAGCTAACGACAGTTAGCCATCGTTTTAATGTGTTTGTTTGTTTCGTTCAGCGAGTACTCACATGCATCAACCCTTGTTGACTGCTCAACACCATGCTCGACACTCTCTGCTAAAAATGGTGCTCTTTATGGTCCATAAATATAAATACGTATTTCTATCTATGTTTATGGTCTAGAGAGCCGTCCCATCATTTCCGGCCGCCTGCTGTTATGGAGACATTACGTCCCGCGCAAGCGCAGAGCCTACGGAAAGTCAGCAGTCGGTTTGGTGTGTTCTTTGCACTTTTTCAACCGCGACGGGAAGACTGGAGCTCCCTGAACCAGCAGTCTCCATTTTCGGGTAGTCGGACTGGTGTGTCCTGGCCTTTAAACTCAGTATCTGACTGGTTTGAACAATTGACTCTTGAAGTCCTGTGTTTAGAACTATCTCTGCCGTTCCATGTCTCCTAAACTGTAGTCGTGTGAAGTCCTATAAAATGTTTTATTTCTATTCATGTTTTTCATTCGCTTTTTAATGTGTGCTCTATACTTGATGTATTTTAATCTTGCTTCTGTAAAGCACCTTGAATGGCCCTGTGTCTGACATGTTTTTTAGAAATACACTTGCCTTGCCTGTGTAAGGGTTAGAGGGTTAGAGAACTATTTATCCTCCCATCTCTCCCCTCTTTCTCTCTCTTAGCCCAGACTGTCTGCGCTATGGAGCTAGTATATCGAACTGCCAAATGGCCACCCTGACTGAGTGAGTCACTGAGCGGGCCTGGCAGCAGCCAAAGGCCCCCCCAGTGAACCACCAGGTCCTTAACCCAGTTAACATCATGAACCTCTCAATCTGTGGCTGCGTCAGCTCAGCACAGAGGCACTGCAGCGGTTAACTGACTGACAGAACAGGGGGGATGTTTTTATATGGTGATTTATAGAGCAGTCTCACACACAATGACAGGTAGGATAGGATAGGGTGATTTACTATACAACGTGATGTGTTCAATGTTTTGATGTGTACGACACAATATGTTAGGTGACATCC
>OX442349.1:1971757-2006757 GCA_949357725.1 Hyperoplus immaculatus
TCATATAAACACGCAGATAAATCGTGTTTTTTACACCCCTGCGTGACTTCTCTTACACATACAATTGATATTCTCTCCGTCTCCATCACTGTTCCCAGGCTCAGCCTCGGCAGATGAAAAATTCACAATGAAAGGCACGCGTGTAGTATCATCACTCAGCCATCGCTGCATGCTCTGTTTTATCCTCTCGCTATGTTTAGAAAAAGGAAGATAGAGGAATTGCTTTAGGGGGTCTCTTTGTAGAGAAAATGGCTGCTTTGAAAAGATCTGGTGGGCTGATAGCGATGTTTCTATGAGATAGTCCTATGGGTGCGTCCTTTCTTCTAGGCCCCGATACTCATTTAAAACCCTTCTTCCCTAATAAAGTCACTCTCACGGCAATGATCCACAGATTAATTACTGTCTTGATGGACAATCTGATTCGAGTAGTGCAGGTAATAAAAGGGTCCGGGGGTGCCAGGGTCAAGCCCAATGTAGATACAATACCTCACAGCGGCACCCTCAACTAATCTGCCACCAGTCATAACAGAAAATGGAGAAATTGATCTGGACCTAATTGCATTTACAATATCTTTGGATTTCACAGCCCTTTTTTGCTATCGCCAAATTGAAAATGGCAGCCATGTGAATTAACCCTGTCACTGCTGGTGCGGCCATTCAACAATGACTAATGGACTTGGCTGTCAGAGTTGCACACGTTTCTCCAGGAAGGGTTGGGTCAGCAGTTAGTTTGCCTGTCACAGTGACGCAATCCCAACTTGTCTCTCTGACCTTGTGCGCTGCTCACAAATGGATTTCACAGTACACGCATTCCGAGGGTGGAAAAGTGAAATGTGCACGAAGAACAAGGAGCAGGCATTTCAAAGATCAAAGTTCCTGTATTGTCATATGCACAATAATCACTGAAGCAATCTAATGCAATTCTTGGTTCTCAGACCACAACAATGCTCTGTAGAATGTAGAGCATACTTAACGACACAGGTCATGAATTAGTGCAGAAATTGGACAATAGTGTGACAAGAAAATTATGAAAAAGTATTTTAATGAATCTCAGATTGTATTATTACTTTTTTGCTATTTCTTGAGAAGACATATCCAAAAGTATTTACAGCATTTAAGAATATTTAGAATTTTAAGATGCTTCTATTTTCTATCAAAAGCAAATAACAGGAAAAAATATATAATAGCAAATAGATAGTTGGCTAACCCTAACCCATTATCTCAGTGCAGCTCTCACAATATCCAATGCTGAAGCTGCACTTTGCTGTACAATGTTTGCTTTATGGTTCACCCCGGTAGCTAGGGAATCACAGTAAGTGCTAGTCAAACATACACCCCCTACACCTTAGGCTGTCAGGCGTCCTGAGCTTCTCTCTCTCTCTGGATACTTGTGTTCCTTTGGGATAGAGTTTCCTTACTTCCCGTTTTATTGTTCTATTAATCCATGCTTGTACTTAATCTTGTTTTATTCAGTCGCTGTTTATTGAGTCTTGTTTGTATACAGTGTTTTTAATTTCTCAAAGTAATTTGCTGTTCTGTCTGTGGATTGAGGGGGGGGTGGAGGGAGGGGGTGGCATTGTCCTTTATTTTGTTATTCTGTGAAGCAGTGTTCCCTTCGTTTTGCATGAAAAGTGCTGGATGCATACAGTTTGATTGATTCTGTAATTGTCTGTGTGCTTGTGCTATTTTACAGGCAAGAAGAACTCCATCCTGCAACACAAGGTCCAACACGACTCAGGTGTCCTCAACTACCACGAGGAAGAGATCATCCAGCAGATAGTGCAGCACGACAGGGACATGGCTACCTGCGCCCATTTCATGCCCAACGTCCCGTCGGCGCAACCCCCCTCTCCAACCCCTGTCATCTGGGCCCCGCTCATCCAGGCTCCCCTACAGGCAGCAGCAGCCACCAGCTCAGTGGCCCTTGCCCTGACACACCATCCCCACCTTCCCCACCTCCCATCAACTCTTTACAGGCCTCCGGTTTCGGTTCTGGGGTCCCTAAGAGAACCTTCCAGTCGGTTTAGGAAGTTTAACACGTTTGTTCCGCCATCCTCAACGAATGCTTCTGCTGGGGACTCTCCGCCTAGCACACCCTCTAACCTGGACCCTGGTGCGGACATGCCTTTGTTGGCTTCTTTTAGGGCCCACCACATGACATCAGGTTTAGGGGCAAATGGCTCTTGTCAGCAGGCCTCAGGTAGTGGAGGCCAGCTTGGACCTAATGGGGTTGGGTCCAGTGGAGGGGGGGCCTCTGCTTTCCCATTCGGACAGTACTCTTCGTCCGGTTCACCCTCCTCTAGTATGGCCCAGCTACATCCACAACCACAGCATCAACAGCCCTTCCGCTCCAGCAGCCCACCTCTCTCACACCTCTTCCGCCAGGGATCTAGAACGGGAAGCACGGGTTCAGGGGTAAGCGGAGGGGCAGCTGGGGCTTGCGGTGGGGCTACAGATTGGTCTTCAGTTGGGGCAGTGGGAGGGTCTGTCGAAGGGGACACTACTTGGGCTGGAGAGGACTTCACAACTGGGACGATAGAAGTTACTCCCGGGGGGCACTTTGGGTTTGGGGGAGCTACCGGTGGAATAGTAGGAGAGATCTCAGGGGAATCAATGGCAGGGATACCTGAAGGACCCATGGGTGCTACGTGTGGCAAATTAGTAGGGGCAGCTTCAGGTGTATCAATTGGGGGCATTACCTGTGGCCCGAAAATAGATACAGCCAGGAGGTCAATCAAAGGGACTTCTAGAGGAACAATTGGGAAATCTTCAATGGGAGGGTCTTCTGGAGAATCTTTGGTAGTGACAACCAGAGGTGGATCTTTAAAGAGGTCTTCTGGCGGATCCGTGGGAGTTGTATCTGGGACATTGGCCTCAGGAGGACCACTCGGAGGGGTTACCGGCGAGTCATTGGTGGTGAATCCTGGACAACCATTAGGAAGGGCTTCTGTTGGATCAACAACTAGCCATATAGGAGGAGTTTCGAGTGGAACAGGGGGAGGGGTTATATTGCCAGGAAATATTGGCAGAGTAGCATGCGGGACAGGAGGGACCCATATAGGAGGGTCTACTGCTTGTCCTGTAGCAGGGAACTCTGGCGGAATTACAACTGGACTCATTAATTCCTCCCGTTGTCAGAGTCCTATATCTACGGTCTCCTCCTCTAGCCCTTTGTCTGGCCAGCTCCTCCATATCCAGCCACCTCCCAAGCCATCTCAAGTGGCTCCTTTGCAGCAGTTTGCTGGGGGAGGCCGGACTACCACTGGCATAAGCCTCTTTCATACCCCTCCACAAAGCTCCCCATCTTCTGTTAGAGGACCTGCTGAGGGCTCCCCATCTTCCCTCAGCCATTTCAGCCCGGGCGGCCTCCAGTCCGGCTTCCTGCCTCACCAAATGTCCTTGGAGAGGTCTGCCCTGGCGTCCTTGGCCCAGTATGGTTCAGGGAACGCCTCCCCCTGCCTTACCCCCTTGGTGCCTAGCCCTACGATTCAAAGCCCAGTATCAGGCAGAACTTTCCTCTACAGCGACCCCTCCAGCGCCACAGGATCCCACAGTTCTCTGTTCATCCCTCAGTCTTCTCTCCCGTCACAGCTCCCCAGCCATCCACACACGACAGGGAGAGATTCTCCTCTGGGGCGCTTTTCAGAGGATTTAAAGCTTTTGTCCTGCTCGCAAACCTCTCTACCCCAGGAGGTGGCCCAGGCCTTAGGTCACCATTCTCCTCTTCCCTCTGTTGAAACTGGATATTACCCCTCACCCTTTTCCTCACCCACTCTTGTGCCCAAAACCCGTAGCTCAGTGCCAGGGCACATGACTCCTCCGGTCCAGTTATCTCCGGGACATCCCCACCAGACTAAGACCCCTGGGACCTCCCCGGCCTTGCCTCCACAGAGGGGCTCTGCTGCTTACTCATCAGATCTAGAACCTCAAACTGTCCGTTCAAAACTCCCTTCCAATTTGTGAGAATTGCTCACACCCTCCTGTGCTCCTCCGAACTGAATCTCACACAAACAATCTCTATGTGTGTGGAATTATTTTCGTTCTGTTTTCAGACTTCACTGTGTTCCAAATCTCATTTTACCAAGATCCTACATTTACTGTGATTTAAAAGACACTTTACCGGGTGACCCGGAACTTGAGAATATTTGTTTTATGTTTGTTTGGTTAGTTTTTTTCAAACATACACATACTATATAGATAGAAATATATTTAAATGATAAGTTAATCGAGGGACTATAGGAGGGTGTGAAAAAATATCTCCATTTAAAGGACAGTCATTTTCTTGATTTGTATAACTATGCCAAATTCATCTGGTGATGTTTGGGAAGACAAAGGACAATGGACAACACAATACTACTCTTTTTCAGCTGGAACCTATGCACTAATACCTGCATGTATAAAGGCTTTTTGTGCGGTAAAAAAAAAGTATCTACAATTTTTAGCTTAAACAACATTGGTCTAGCAGGCTGACTCTTGTACCATCTCATACAGGATCACATATTGTTGATCCTTAAATGTATCTATTAGATTGTACTTATTTATCCTCTGTATGAACTTTTCAAAACCTTATGAGGGATGGAGAACAGATTTTTTCGGAAACCAAAAAAAGGCTTTTCTCGTGGGTTAATAATTCACCTTTTTCTTGGCCCGTCAATCCGTATTTTATACCACTTTATCGTGATAATAATGTTTTTTGAAGCAGGGGGAGAGGGGCTCAGGAAGCGACCCTCCATCTCAATATTGAGACGTAACAGTGTGTGAGCCACTGGCTTTCTGCAGAGTCCTCAAGCGTGTCCGTACGAGCTCACTTTGTCTTCCAAGATCATGCCGCTAACATGCGTAGAACCAGTGTCGTATTTCTTCCTGACTGTGTGCAACTGTTAATGTGTGACTGATAGTGAGTGAATATGTGTGTGCGATTCAGTGGAACAGTCGAATGCAAGGCAAGACTGATGACCCTGGATTGATCAAAAGTAAGTTTGTCTTTTTCACATAAAAACTTCGGACTTCCATTTAACCACAGCTTGCATTCATCCAACCGTTGACAATCCAAACTTGTCCAATATACAATAATAGTCCCAAAACGTTTAGTCATTAAGAAAATACAGTACACAAGCTGACATATCCTAAAAGTGCTGGAAATGGAAAAGTGCCACTTGATAGTAAATGATTTGTGCATTACTTCTTCTTACTGTAGCTGCTATATGATTATTGAAAGCCAGTCCTGAGTTAGAGATGTTGAATGTACGTACATGTTTTGTTGATAAAAAATAAGTTCTGTAGCTTCGATATATGCGCTGAAGGCATCTGGGCCCAGGGGGGGTCAGAGACTGTTCCATAATTAAAAAAGATAATTGGTTCCATATTTTTCACATACATTTTCATAAGCAGCCATTTCTCTGTCCCTATAGTGTCCTTTGGCAAGAGACAGAACCAATAACTATGTCATTGTTGTAAGGCATCTACACATTTCAGTCAGTAAGTTGCCTAATACAGCCCACTCTTTACTGAATTTTATCCATACATGTTTGCCGTGCTGCTGCATTGCTTCTGTACCTCTGAGATACGTTACTTTTAGTCTTTTTACACAAGAAGGTACATGGAAGATCTTGACAACCATTAGTTTGAGTTCTGTCACACTTGAACCTCTAAAAATGTACCACACCGTTAATAGTCAAGGATTTGGACTTCTGTTTGGTTTGACATGGAGCAAATTTCAAAAAATCAAAGATAGGAATAGGTCCATCGTTTATGTCTATTCATTCAGAATATTTTAGTGCTGTCAGAGAGCCCTAACAGTGTCCAAAAAAGAGTACACACACCGTAGAGGAAAGGTATCACTAAAATCCCCAAAGGAGAGAGTAGCAATGATATGCTTCCACATGTTCGAGTGTAGCCTCATCACCAGGACAGACCTGGGTCCCACTCAGACAGCTGAGGCCCTAACACGGTCACAGCACTCAGCACACTGCAGCCTAATTTAACGAGACATGTCTGTAATCCCCTGACCCCTCGCAGGCTATCATATACTCACACACAAAGGTGCACAGTGACCATGCTCAACCACTCATTACCGTTCCCAGAAGTCCCTATAATGAGGCACAGCAAATACACATGACACCACACACACAACTGCACGAATGCACATTTACAGACATGCAACCAACCACAAATAGCAACAAAAACAAAAAATATATGGCTCCTGCGGCTAAAATAAGAAATATTCAAATGTCCTATTTTTATGCTATTTATCCTCAAGATTTTGTTTGATGTTGTTGAAAATACCCACAACAGAATTTTCAGAAAGCAAATCTATGACAAATTGATTTTTTTTGTTGTATTTATTGCCTTCAGATTAGCCAGCCCTGTTTATATACCCAGCAGTTATTTCCACTGTTATGTTGAGCAATTTAATGTATGGATACAGAATGTATCTGGAAGCTATAGAAAGATTGGAACATTAATTCATAATTCGATATTTCAAGAATTTATTTGAGTATGAAAAACATATTTACAATAGCAACAAAAGTCTGCCGAATAGTATTGCGTTTTGCAAGTACATGCAGCACCAACAGCTGAATGCAATACACTGTATAGTCCAGGCACAATCTGCGTTACCCCCAGTAATTAAGTGAAATGTACAAAATCAGCAAATAACATAGAATTAGTCAAGGCAGAGTAAATCGCTGCAGAGTATAAGGGAAAGTGTACACAATTACGTGCCATAGCTGAAATCGATCATGGCTTATCTCTGGATTCTCATGACCTTTCCATGGTCTTTTTTTCTGATGTTAATGATGACTGGAGCAGTGTTTTGTTCACCTCTCCTTCAATCAACACCACATTGTCAGTAAAGAAAATAACTATCTGTCTCATAGTAAGTGCAGGACTCTTTATATCACGTTGTAGAGTGGAGGTTGTGAAGTGGGAGTGACAGAGCTATTCAACAGAAACGACACAAAGTAAACACAGAGAGCTGTTTCACATGTGATATAATGATTGCCTGCGCACAGTGTGGGTGTTGAAACCTTTGTATTCTTCCCGTACCTGCTGGCTTTGCACTGCACTAAAGCAGACACACTGCTGTGCGCCTCACACATCAGGAAAAAGTCCCCTCTTTTTCCCCTCACAATATGATCTTGTTAAGGCGTGGAGCAGAAGACAGTACAGGACTCTTCACTCTTGCCAGGGTGATTACACACAGCGGTTTAATCGGAAATCATTCTATCGACCAATCAACCCCAACGGAAGGGTGACCCAAATTAAGGTTCAGCACAGTTCGTTTATTTTGGTACCCTTTCCGACTTTTGATAGTGGAAACGCACATGAATGTGTGCAGAGCCGCAACGAACCCAACCTCTCAGTGGAAACAAGTCTACTGATGCTGGAGGGAACGATGCTGTCAGGCTTTCTGCCACCGGGACGACAGCTAGACAGGCACCCCATGGGGTACCCATGCTGATGGGGGACGTGTTTCAGCATGCCACCCCCTCCCTTATGACTGGTCCCGAGAGCTAAGGGGATATTTGTCTGTGTGGTATTGATTGGAGGGATGTGAGGGAAAGGCTTTGTGTGTAGCAAGGCAGGCAGTGTTCAGAGGTGTGTGACTGTGGTTCCCATGCTGGTTGGCAGGGTCGATGGCTAGGGCAGGGCGCTGTCGGAGGAGGGTTGGAGTGGGAGGAATGTGTCATAGCTTACGGAGACATCCACATTGGACTGGGATTGATTAGTTGGCCTGAACTAAGTCTAGTCCATCATTACGGATAAGTGGTTTAGGTCTGGTGATTTTGTCACTCTATATGGCACCGACTCAACTCTTCTTGCCTTTTCTTGGTTTGCCACTTACACATTTTTTTTGGCACCTATTCCGTCAAGGTTCCAAAAAGTAGGTCCCAGGTACTAAATAGTGATCGGTTAGAGATCGGCATGGCTTGATCAACAGGCGACACCCTATCCGGCACATAAACAGCCAAGCTAGAGTAGAGTAAAGTCGGTACCATGTAACGGAAATTTGGCGTCTTTAGAGAACACAGACAATCTACATGATGTCCTATTTGTTACATCTTGGCTATCATCTTTACAAAATCCCCCGTTTTTGACTGCCAATCTTTAGGAAATGAAGACAAGTTGTTTGATTGTTGGCCATGCTGCTTTTTAGATTATGTAATGGAAACATAAAGGGCTTTCCTGATCATTCTCTGATCTCACAGGAGGTCCATGTCATCTTTCACACCGACTCAAGACGTGAAACAATAACACCAAGATATTCTTCACCTCACAGCAATGTTTATTCTTCAAGGGGATTTTGTCTATTTCCATCCTCTCGTAGACTATTTTCTGCTTCATCTGTGGCATAACGTAGGATGAAGGCCGTGTTTCCAGCTGGGAATTCCACGAGGAGGCTTTGAAACTTTTTGAAGGAAGCGAATAAAAGACAATAACAACTGTGACTCACTCATGCGGGGAACTATTTTCATTATATCCAACACCCTTGTCAAACATTTAAAACATGTGTAGCAGCAGCACGGGAAAGTGCAACGAAGTGCATTGAAGGAACATGATCAACTACCAGCATTCTCTGTCCGATTTCACCAAGTTAGTTTGCTTGAAAATACGTAAAGAGGTTATGACTAAAAAAGTGTCTTGGCAATTTTAATTCCCTTGAGAAATTAACAAAAAAAAACACCATGTTACACGGAGATCTTTCAAAAATGAGGGACTCAGTCCTTTCGCCATGGATGCCCCAACAAACATCTATGTATTAATCCTTTTGCACTACACTTCCTTCGCTAAATATTATCAGCGCATTCCTAAGTTACAAATACATTTAGAACTGAATATGATGAATATCTAAATGCACATAGTTACATGACAAATCACCATCACAAAAGGCAACTGTCATCTAAGGTAAAACAAGGTGTTTTTGTGTGACTTTAACACTTACACTATTTATGAATTGAATGCTCTTAATGGAATCTAGGTCAGGGCTACCCGTAGCCTTGGGAACGAAAAACTTGAAACTGTGTATGTTGGGTTAACATGGAAAATCGATATAAATTCATAGTGTCTGGCAGAAGTTATTCATCTTTTCCCTGTGCCTGAGGACATAGCTCTGCTGTCTGCCCAGGGTAGATTCGTTGTGAAGCAGCCAGCAGGTTTTTACAAGTTATTTCACACACACACACACACACACACACACACACACACTCCCCGCCCTACCCAACCTCACAGAACTTTGGTGGCGCTCCACATGGCACCCCTGTACCATTTCCCAATTGATGGTTGTTTCTGTAACACTGTAGCATTCTCGGATTTCGTTTGGTGCACTTCCAATTTCGTCTGCCTAATCTTTAGCTCCTCTCTCTCTCTCTCTCTCTCTCTCTCTCTCTCTCTCTCTCTCTCTCTCTCTCTCTCTCTCTCTCTCTCTCTCTCTCTCTTTCTCTCTCTGTTCTGCCCTGTACTCACACATAAATATGGGTTTGCTTGAATCAGCGATGCACACTAATGAAATCATTTGCTGTGATTGAGGATTAGATGTAGCAGCAGCAGCAGCCGCACCAAAATCGAACCTGCAATTACTCTGGAGAGGATAAGACACGTGTGGTATTTTTTTCTCCAAGGAAAGGACCTAGTTATTCATTCATGACCACAAATCCCTCTTTACCCTTCGCACAAATGCTCAATTTATTTCGTTACTCAAGGCCCCCCCCCCCCCTCCCCTGGAATCAGGTGTTTTTCTGTGTGCGACAATGTTCCTCAGAGTGATTGGATGGTGATTTGGAAGATTGCTACATTTTGTGAAAAAAAAACACGCTAATACAGCTGACCTCTTTTACCGCTGCTCCAGTGAAAATGGAATAACATATAACAAGGATGTTAGTTTGACCACACAGGCAGTGGAAGTGTAACCTGGATATGACCCACTTTAGGAATACCATGGAAGAGGGGGAAGCAGAGGAAATTCACTCTTAAGTCTCAATCAACTAAATATGGTTCAGGGTAACACTGGCAAAGGGTCCCTCTTTGTCGTCCCAATTCGATGTAATCAATTCACCCTACTTTTCTTTTTTTAAAGATATTTTTTGGGCATTTTTGCTTTGTTACACAGATTTTTAGAGACAGAGGTGAAATGAGGTAGAGAGGGGAAGACATGCATCTGCTGCAGGGCCTGGGCCCGGGTGCCCCCAATTCACCCTACTTTTATTCAAAATATGACTTGATTCTCTCAAATGTTTCTCTCATGGTTGCAACTGATAGGAAACATCCTTTGTTGAAGACGTGTGTGTGTGTGTGTGTGTGTGTGTGTGTGTGTGTGTGTGTGTGTGTGTGTGTGTGTGTGTGTGTGTGTGTTAAAAGAGACGTTCATACCACATTTGGAGAGATGAGAAAAAATCTGTCTTTCATTTGCCGAAGTATGTACTATAACTCCCCTTAATCTGACGTTGGGAAGATGATGTGGACAAGGTACTTACTTCTACAGATGTCTATATTTCCATAGGACCTACTTATATTTCTGTATTCATTTTAGACTCTCTTAATAAGTGATATCACCTCCATAACTGATACATTTTAAGCAGTGTTCTCTCCATATTGTGTGTGTGTACAGAGTTTATAACAAACATGTCCATGATTTTTAAAATGAAACATTGTCATTTTGCATTGTATAATCTCTCTTAACTTTGATGCGGCCGCAAGATTGGGACATTTTTGTTACACGATGCGACAGACTTTCTACCTGGAGGCTATAAAACCCTTTTATGTTTTTCGTGGAAGGCAGTGATTGGTTCAACACTTCTTTACGAGGACATGGGACCTTTTGTGGGGGACGGACAGTATTTTGAAGCGCTATTTGCTATTGATCAATGGATATCTATTTTTTTCTGCATTTAACATGTGAACTATTTGGGGGTAACAAAAAAAAAGCAATAAGGGAACTAACTGTACAGGTATGGTGTGTGACTGGATTGTGTGTATTTTGCAGGACATTGTGCTGAACCCAAACGACAGCCACACACACACACAGTAGCCGTGGTTTGTGTGGCGGTGACGGGACGTGAGGCAAAAAAAATGCATTGTCGATAAGCACACATACTGGATAAAATAAAACGGTATAGAATAAAATATAAGGAACATCTGCCTGGAGCGTGTTTCTTTCTTCTGTTTACATACTCTTGTTAACACAATTTACACACCACTTTAGGGCATTCTGATCATTTTTTTATTGTACGTTTCTGCCTGGCTGTGTGCAGGTAATAGCACATTTATGAGTATATACTCTCATTCATTTTCCCCTGTGTAGCACTGTAAATGTTAACAAATTGGAACAGAGTCTAGATTCTGAGGTGCAGAATCTACTTTTAACTGTAAGTTAGTATCGACACATCAAAACTGAAAGGTAAGTTTGAACTGTGGGTTCATTTATAAATCCACATACAAACTGGTATCAAAACACACATTTCACTATAAACCTTTACATTTTATAAACCTTTGGAAAAATCTATATAAATATGCTGATGTTTTTGAAAGAAAATGTATTTATCCTCACTTTGGTTTGATTTTTTTTTTTAAGATATTTTTTTGGCATTTTTATTCTTTCAAAGGTTTCTTTATTAAATGTAAGTAACAAAGAAATTGCAGCACAATGATTACAAATTTGTTCCCCTTTTTCTCCCGAACATACCCCACCCACATCCCACCCCCACACCCAACAACACGAAATATACACTACAAGAAACAAAAATAAACAATCATTATGAAAAAAGGGGGAAAAAAACACATAAAGAAATAAAATTAAATCAAATAAAAGAGGGGAGGAGGTAGCTACTCTTCTATTGTTGTTGTTGTTTTTTTGAAATAATTTAAGAAGGGGCGCCAAATTCTGTCAAATTTATTCTCAGATCCCTGGGTGTAACGTATCTTCTCTAGATTCATGCATGACATAATGTCTCTAATCCAATGTGAGTGGGAAGGAGGAGCAGGATCTTTCCATTTAAGTAAGATAGCCCTACGATCAAGTAAAGAGGTTAAGGCCAGTACCTTTAGCTTCACTTTAGGCATAGTCTCGCAAAGCCAGACCAAACTACAGCAAGTAGTATGGTCTGGAAGCACTCCGTTTAGAGCCGTCTATTCGGGGGGAAACTGGGCTGGCCTGTTTTTATTTATTTAAACCAATCACAATCATCTACGGCGGGGCTAACCCCGGGAAGCAGCCAATGGAGGCGTAGCGTTGTTTGCCGACGCCAGCGCTTAATAGACGCTGGCGGGAGTGGTCAAGCCAGACTACTTTAGGCAAGACTGAATTGGGAGCGATGCCAAAAATTGCAGTGAAAGGGTTCGGCTTGATTTGATGCTGAAGTACTTCAGAGATTGTTTGAAAAACTGATGTCCAGAACTCAGTCAAGGTGGGACACAACCAGTACATGTGAAAGAGTGATGCCGGTGCGCTCTTACAGCTATCACAGGTCGGGTCTACATCGGGGAACATACTAGCTAGTTTAGTTTTAGATATGTGGATACGATGTACTACTTTAAATTGCACAAGAGCATGTCGGGGGCACATGGAGGTAGAGTGTATCCGATCCAGGACCGAATCTCACGTGTGATCTGTGAAGGCAGAACCTAGGTCCTGCTTCCACAGGGTTCTTATAGCTGCTAATGAGGGGCTATGCAACTTCGAAATAAGGTTGAAAAACACAGAAATTGAGCCTTTTAATGTGGGGTTAACAGAAATAAACAAATCAACATGGCTGGCGGTTTATAAGGGAATTGGGGAATTAACTTCTGCGTTAAATGCCTGATTTGCAGAAATCAGAAAAAAATAGTCTTTTCGATACCAAAATGTTTTGTCAATTGAGAAAAACTAGCAAATAGATCATTAATAAATAAATCACTGATGCATTTTAAGCCTTTTTTATGCCAGATCTTGAATGCACCATCCCCCGTAGAGGGAGTAAACAAATGATTAGCTGCAATTGGGCTGAAAAGTGAAAAATTCTGCATTCCAAAAGTCTTCCTAAATTGGGTCCAAATTCGAAGGGAGTGCTTAATCACGGGACTACTGTTGGGAATAGCCGAAGAGAGTGAAAGTGCGGCGCTTAAGAGGGCAGATAGAGACAATGGGCTAATAGCGCTGGACTCCATTGTTACCCAGACTGGGGCTGAGTCGTCAAGGTGAAAATGCACCCAATACACTAAAGAACGGATATTAGCAGCCCAGTAATAGTATTGGAAATTAGGGAGGGTCATTCCACCTGTTTGTTTGGGTCTTTGAAGAAAAGCTTTCCGTAACCGAGGGTGTTTACCGTTCCAAATATAATTTATCATTAAAGAGTCAAGGGCCTGAAAAAAGGATTTGGGGAGAAAGATGGGGAGACATTGGAATAGATATAGGAACTTTGGGAGTAATGTCATTTTAATTTAATTTATTCTACCTATGAGAGAGAAAGCCAGGGGAGACCACTTCGATAATATTTGCTTCGCCTGATCTAATAATTTGAGGAAGTTCGATTTAAATAGGTTTTTGAAATTCCTGGTAAAACATACCCCAAGGTAACTCAGCTGATCTGTCACCACTTTGAGTGGGAGAGTTGTATAATCAAGTTTATCAGCTAAACCCCCAGTTAACACCACCCCATCCCACCCAGAACCCACCCCATATATTGCTCTAAACAGCAAACCCCAAAAGACCCTTACTAGTCTCACAACAAACATTCCAAGCCTTAACTTTCTGACCTGTGCTAGCTTACCACATAAGTCTTGTACAATTCACCCCATAACAGCTAGTAACACTATGAACAATCCAGCAAACTGTCAAAATGACAACACACTAAACAAACATACCGTGCTCACCCAACAAATTCGAAATACAAAAAAAAAGAACAAGGCGTGAGTTAGACGAGCTGTCCAAATGGCAAAAAAAAATAAAAATAAAAAAAATAAAGAACAGACACGCTTATCTAGCCGTTTTAAAATAGAGATTCAAATTTTTTAAAAAAGCGAGTGAGCTAGACAATACGTCAAAATGACAAGCACCCAGCTAATTTACTCGTTTTTAAAAAAGGGAGAAAAAATGCGTGTAATACCATCAGTCTGAGAGTTTGGCTGGGGATATGAAAAGAGCATTTGTCCAAATTGTATACTCACAGCAGGCAATCGTATTTACTACGGACTCACACCCAATGTAGATATGTAGTTAGATGCTTCAGAGACAGACCACAGCCACTTTCTCTCGCCGCTCTGGAGAGTAATACGAAGCCTGGCAGGGTAGAGAAGAGATTGACGGAGACCGCGCTGATAAAGTTCAGCCAAGACCCCCCTGTATTCAGCCCGCTGCTTCACGACCTCCGCGCTGTAGTCCTCGTAAAACCGGAGCTTGTGGCCGTGGTATTCCAGCTCGCCCTGTTTACGTGCCTCTCTCATAATCAGGTCTTTAGTCTGGTATCGGTGGAAGCATATGACGACGGGTCGCGGCCTCTCGTGCGGGCCCGGTTTGGGTGCCAGAGTGCGGTGAGCTCTGTCCAGCTCCGGGGGAGAAGGGAGAACTTGATCACCAAGAACTTCAACGAGGAGCTCGGAGAAAAAGGCGGTGGGGCGTGCACCCTCAAGTGACTCTGGTAAGCCCACAATACAAACGTTCTGTCTCCTGCTTCTCCCTTCCAAATCCGATAGTTTAGCTTTTAGCAACTTGTTATCTTCCTGCAGTGAGGAGCACGTAGCCTCAAGTTGCTCCAGGCGTCCGCAAACAGTTTCTGCATTCTCCTCGAGATCGGTTATACGTTTCCCCTGGCCTGAGACCACGGCCTGGATGCTGTCCAGCTTAGTGTCCATGCTGGCGAATGATGATTTAAACTCAGCGGCTATGGCTGCTCTATGCTGCTCAAGCAGTTCCGAAATGGAAGCCATTGTGCTAGCACCAACGTCCATGCTAACCACACTGTCCGAGGACATATCTGACTCTGCCAAATCTCTTTTTGCGTTTTTCTTGCTTCTTGGCATTTCTCCAAAACAGTATCTGTGTTACCGGCAACACAAGCACAAAAAAAAATCGATGAAAATAGGGTTTAATCAGTTAAGTCTGAAATAGTTAGTGGGAGCTATAGAGCGATCGCACCTACCCCATGCTCTGTAACCCGGAAGTCCCCTTTTGGCATTTTTATGCTTTATTTGACAGTGCAGAGAGACAGGTGAAATGTGGCAGAGAGGGGAGTGACATGCAGAGAACGACCGCGGGCGGGAATCGAACCTGGGTCTGCTGCTGGGCCCGGTCCGGGGGGGGGGGGGGGGGGGGGCGCCCTACCAACTGAGCTAAGGGCGCCCCGCACTTTGGTTTGATTTAAACTTTTTTGAGTTGATACAATAATTGTACGTTTTCTGCCTGAAAGTATACCCTCATTATTTTTCCCCTGCATCCTGTGAGGTGTCTATAAGTACACTATTTTCTGCACACTCATACACACGCACACACACACACACACACACACACACACACAGAACGGTCAAGACACAGGTGAAACTCCTCGAAAATGCAGGGAAATGTTGGCAGGCTGTGAAAAGGCGGACAGTGTGCGTCTGGCCCTGTGAGCACTCAGCCATCTGCTTCATTAGAATTCCCCCTTGAGGTAACCTTCCCTTCTGCGAATGGAACTCATTGAAAGTGAAGGGCTTTGTTTTAGATTGTCTATTGTAATTACACATTATTCTCACTCCTCTGACGCCTGCCCGCTGAGCACAGAGGAGCCGGCTTGCTTGGCATATATAACGTTGACTAAAAAAAATATTAATTCAGACTGGATAATCGTGGTGTAAATGACTCATACATGGCTGCTGCTTTTGCCATGTGAGTGCCCTGTATACCGGCCTTTGAGAGCCCAGAAATGTGGTAGAGAAAATTTAATAAAACCTAGCAAAAATGTATATTTTTGTAGTAGCGTTATAATTTGTGTACAATATACAGAGTGAGCGTGTCATTTATGGATTAAAGTGGTAATGGCTTCAATGTAGAAACCACCCAAAAATATTTTGCCCACTCCATAATGTAATAATTGACGCAAAATGTAATAAGTGCTTGCATTATGGGCTAAAAATTATTATGTTTTGCACTCAGAATTTTGTTACATTATCGACTAGTTATTACATTTTGTGTTTTATTTAAATTTTTTAATAAAATTTCGGCTCACTGTTAAATGTTGGATAGTTGTTACATGTGTGACTCTTACATGCCCAGTGTGTGTGTGTGTGTGTGGGGGGGGGGGGGTAGTTAGTTTAGTCAGGTCACTGTGACACCCAGTTGAGGTGGCTGTCTTTCTGTTGCCATAGCGGGATGTGACCACCAGCACTAAAGCAGTTTCTCTCTGCTAGCATCTGGGATAATCTGCTCCACTTCTCCTTGGGTCAAACTCCACAGTAATTAATCCTACCATTACCCAGCAGGCCTTGGGGTTAAATGTACTGTAGCGACGCCTCAAGTTTTCTTTTTTTTCTGCCTATTCCAAGATAGCCCCCCTTTCAACTCTACACTCTGGAGATAGCACGCCTTGACATGTACATAAATTAAAATGTTTTAATAGAGACATATGAGAGGCTACATGGGGATTTAGGTGGATTTCAGTTCGGCCAGAGGGATGACAGGAGCTAGTGAGTGCGCTGAAAGTCTAAAATCTTTATAGATCAAAAGTAGAGCAGTAAAATAGTTATATAAATGCACTGCAGCAAAGAAAAGGGCCATTATCTCAGTTTCAGGGTTACTTTGTTTTGCTTTTTCCATGTCTTACGGACATTGTTATTTTCAGAAAAAATGCATTTTCTGCTATCTTGTCTTGCTCATAGCATGCAGCACTGTGCTTTTTTGGCATCCCGGGGCACAGAGCACTCAAAAACACACACAGTAACTACAGCACATATCTGTATTAGTGCTTTTTTTCCCTCTAAAACCCTGCCATCAAAGCCTTTTGACATCTGCCAGTTTGTTCGCAAAATATTGTCCAAATGCCAACTTTGCCAATGCTCCGGCTTTTGATGTTGCTGAAAGTTTTTATTTTTGTGTCAGTGTGTGTGTGTGTGTGTGTGTGTGTGTGTGTGTGTGTGTGTGTGTGAGTGTGTATGTGTGTGTCCATGCACTTGGGTGACTCCTGGGATTAACTTCATGAAAGCATATGCCTGGATAACATCAGAAAGATGGCCACAGGTTGCCAACCTGATGTCCCCACTTTGCCTTTTCCACCCCCCGTCCCCACTCACACACACCCACACACACACACACACACACACACACCTCCCGAAAAGCCTCATTTGCTCCCTCCTTCCCTCCCTTGCAGTAAAATCCTGATGGGCAGAAATGGGCCATATGTGCCCTACTTAGAGGTAGAGGAAAGTGCTGACAAAATGACAGAGTGGGCAAGTAAAAAATAAATGAAATAAAATAAGCTAAGGGAACAAGCTAATAGGAGAAGACATTTCCTTAACGCATCGTCTGCCAACTAACCGATGACACCTTATACTATGTTCCAGTGATGGAATATAACTATGTAATGTGATACTGCACAGTTGTAAGGTTCTTATACAGCATTGCTTTGATAACATTTCATTGTAAGTCCAGTATTTAGTCTTTAGACACAGAAACGTATCAATGGTTTGCCATAATGTTGTTGTGCACATTGATAAGGGCATTTGTAAGGGTGTATTCAACTTTGACAAACTGTATCTGTGATAAGTACCACAATAGAATGTATCTGAGAAATGTTATAGTCAAAATAATCCATTCAAATTGTTATCACTAAATAACTAATCCACATTGACCACCTACAACAATGACACCTATTTAGCATAAAGTAGCATTTTAAATATGGCTTTAAGTTGTGATAAAGTATTGTAACATTGTGTTAGTTGTACAGTATGAACTATATACTTCCACATTGCTATAACGTACACTAAACTCTCAGTGAACCCACTATTTCGTTTAACCTTTTTTGGCCATTTCCCGGATCATTGGTTATCAGACTGTTAATGGGCAGTGAGAGCGACAGACTTTGATGTGATGATGTGCTGCCTTGAGCCGCGCTGCAATATGTCAACACAAGAAGAAACCAGCAGCTCAAGTTGTCACCTTGCCATCTGCTCACAGCTCGGCCTAAATGTCCATTTTCAAAAAAGCACAGCCAATCTCCCCCTCCATACCAACCCCTCCCATCATGCTGTGTGTTACTGACGAGGGAGGCTTAAACCCCCATCTCCAAGTGCTCATAAAAAATGTTTAAATACTGTTTGTTGGATCGGCCTTTGGGATTGAATTGCAGAGATTAATTCCAAAATGATGTGATATCCCACGTTTCCAAAAATGTGACGACCCCTATTCTACTGATTGCTGGCATCAGAGTAAACATGTTCCAGTTCCAATGACTATTTATTCGTGATTTTTAATTTAAAGCTTTAGTGTGTAACTTCTGTCGCCCCCATGAGGAATTCTGAGTAATTACAACAATACTGTCGGTGAATCTACATAAGGTAAGCCTCCGGTGATGGCACATGGATTATATACCTTCTGCTGTATTTCCAGTTTTTTTCTTAGCAGTAGAATACACAACTGAAACATTTCTTGGGGTCTTCTTGGGATTTATCAGAGCTCCTGCACCAGTGTCAGGGGGCGACACCAGTTTTTAAACGCTGCCATACTGAGAAATACAGAGAGAGTTTTGTGGGGCTGATATAGGCTAAATTCATTTTGTGTCATCTTGTTTGGCGACGGCTTGAATGTAACGGACATTAATTTTATTTTTTTTTTCAAATATATTTTTGGGCATTTTTCATGCTTCATTGATAGTGTTTAAGAGACAGACGTGAAATGGGGCAGAGAGGGGATTGACATGCAGAGTACGACCGCGGGCGGGAATCGAACCCGGGTCTGCTGCTGGGCCCGGCCCGGGGGGGACGCCCTACCAACTGAGCTAAGGGCGCCCCCACGGACATTAAATTATATGAAAAATCCACGCACTATGGCTTTAACATGGTATATTGTGCAGTGTATGATTCCTTCATATTTCATGAAACCTCTCACTCTCTTCTAAAAATAATTATCTCACAGGAAACTCAGAGGAATTCATTTGAGAGAGCGAGGAAAATACCTCTTTCTTATTTTTAGCAATTATAATCCTCCGTGACTGGTGATCCCTGCTACACCATCCTCCTTCTACTCCTCCTTCTTCCCCTCAGTGAAAGTCAATGGGGAAAGATATCTCCCTCTTTCTGTCATCCCCCTTTCAATCTTGGCTCTGGAGATGCGGCAAGCCTAACCATTGCACGCACTCACCATGCATTTTTTTATTTATTTTTTACTTTATTGAAACCATTTCTATTGTTACAAGGATCTTTAATTGCCTAACACTGTATATATGCAGAAACAGGTCCGTAGTGAAACTAAAAATAATAATATCAGTACAGAAAACATTACACAAAAAAGAACGCTATCGGGGTATTTAGACGTACATAAAGTGGTTAACAATACAAAAGTGGTTACAGTTTTAATAGATTTTTGCTTGGTTTTGTGCAAATGTATTGTTTAAACACACTTACCATACATAACATAGGCTACTATCATTGTTTGTTTTTACATATTCCTTTATGATGTCTGTCCACTTATTTAATCACTTTATTTTATTGTGTTTCTTTCTATTTCTTTACTTATTCGAAGAAAAAAAAATCAATTTTCCATCGCACACACTCACCATACTATACACATACACCATTCTTGTCTTTGCTGTCTCTACACAGTGTGAGTGTAGAAAAAGACCCCCCACCCCACCCCACCACACAGCAGCCTGCAGCCTCTGTTCCCTGTTTATCATATTAGCCCGTTGCCCTTGAGCATTTTGCAGCCAGACTCATCCTTTGAACTTAGGAAAGGGGAAAGCAGAACCAGGGGCGGCCATACCATAAATCATCTGGGCTTAAATTCTGACAGTAAATGGCCTTGTGCTAAAACCTTCGCCCGAGCCCTTCAGAAATGGAGCGTCCTGATTGGTCGGCCGCCACGGGCTCTTGTTTAAGCCTTGAGAGCATTCTGAAAAAGGAAAAAGAAAATACACAGTCCTTTATCATTTATTTTTTGCTTTTAAAAACTAAATAATTATTGGCAGGCCATTATGTTTAGCAATAAAATCACGTTGAAGTGATAGTCGACCGTGAAGAGCCAGGTGATCAAATTATCATCGACCATGTCCATCTTAAGAGATTTAATTACAGCAGTGCAGGACTAGCCATTGTTCAGAATGATTAAATCGCTTTGATTGACACCTGGTCACGGCGTCTCTCTCCAACTACATTTCCCAGTGTCCCTTTCACCGTGTTTCCATCCACTTGGCAAACAAATAATCTTAAATTTTCTAAACAAATTCTTGTGAATAAAGCCGTTAAAAGTGTGTTTCCATACAACGGTTTTAGAGTGATTATATATATGCTTGTGTCATATGCTTCTTTGCGAACAAATCAGTACAAACAAATAGATTTCAGACATTTAAAGGTGTTTCCATGCATTTTGTGCATTGAATCGCACATCATTCAAGTAAATATTTGGGAACAAAAGTTTGTTAGCCTAAATGGATCGTGCCATCTACCAAGACATTATAGATATTCACAGGTTGTATTAGAGCTTATGTGGCACCTTATATAAAGCAACATATGAAGCGTTATACCATAGTCTCTGTGAATACTCTATTCTGATTGGCTGGAGTTCATTCCATTGGTGTCACACGGTGGTGGCAGTGGCCGTTCATCCGTTTTTCAGCAAATTTGTGTCAATACTAACTCAATTCAATTGAATTGTACCGTTTCGTTAAGCATTTTTCGTTTGATATTTCTTCATTTCCATAAAAAAACTTGTGCACAAGAATAATTCCTGTACCATAATGTAACTTGAATGTGTTTGGGGTCGTCGTTGATGTGCTTTTACTTTTCCTAAAAAGTTCCATGTTTGAAACTGAGTGAGATGTCTTCTTCTATTAAAACTTTATCTACCGTATCTGCTACATTATCAACATCCATCTAGGAAGCGAGGTTTTACCAGAGTCTTAACATAGTGTGAAGGAATATTATGCAAATTCATGTAAAAGATGACTCACTTTTATTAGCAGGAGTGGATCCTTCTGAGCCGCAGTACCTTTGATGTTTCACAGGGAATCCTTTATTTGCAAAATGTGCAAGATTTATATTGCATGTAATTGTCTGTGTGTGTGTGTGTGTGTGTGTGTGTGTGTGTGTGTGTGTGTGTGTGTGTGTGTGTGTGTGTGTGTGTGTGTGTGTGTGTGTGTACCCAAGTACCTCACAGCAGTGGATACAATAGACAGTTACAGTGCCAGCTTCCCCTGGGCCAAACAGAAGAAACAACAAGAGGGATCGAGGAGCATGGGAAATTGTAGTGTGTGTGTGTGTGTGTGTGTGTGTGTGTGTGTGTGTGTGTGTGTGTGTGTGTGTGTGCTCCTTTGGCTGTGTCTTGGAGTGTGTGAATATGTGTGTGCCAGGACAGAAGCTGAAAGTATGTCAGTATGTGCAAATGTGTGTGTTTTGTGTGTGATAAGGGGGGTGGATGGTGGAGGGGGTGAGAGAGAGGGAAAGACCTGAGAGGTGATGGGCAAGCGATGCTGTGTGTCTGTAAGTGTGTGTGAGTGTGTGTGTGTGTGTGTGTGTGTGTGTGTGTGTGTGTGTGTGTGTGTCTGAGAAGGACATATTGGGGAGAAAAAGAGGCGGCTTTTTGAACACCCCAGTTCTGCTATTCCTTTCAAATCTTGGCACACACACATGCACACACACACACACACATATGCACACACACACACACACACACACACAAAGCACAGCCGTTGGGATTAAAGGAGTCTGTTAAACTCTGAATATTTCATATCTTTGATGTGTCAACCATGAAGAAGTTTAGATCATTACCATGTTCCTTTGCTGCTGGGACCAGAAGGAGAGTTGTAGCCTACGGCAGTTTTTCCAGTTTTTTCGTGTTGACCTACAGTTGACCTTCTGTTTCATCTTGTCTGTGTGCTAAGCCCCTCCCCCTCACAGGGATTGTCCAATCATAGCCAAGCAGCCAGTCAGAGAAAAGTATTTTATTTGTCATTTCCAAAACCAAACACAAGAGCAAATGTATGAAAATGTATTTCACAGTGTGTTTTCCTGCTGAAACATAGACGCAGGGCTGTACAGTGCGACAGTTTTGATCGCATTTGCTACTGAAATTGATCACGTGCGATGATGAATACAATTCCACTCGCACGAGTGCGACAGCTTACTAATGAGCAGATATTGTCCGTCTGAGACACAGAGGAGTGCTGCACAACACTGCTTAGATTGCTCTACATTAACACTCTCCAAATTCGGGTAAATGTATTCTTAGGCAAGTAAGTTATTGAGTCCACCCTCCACTTTGGCTGGTGAAAGATGTGTGCTCGGGACCTGTGCTTGCGCGGCGATTAATACACTTCACCAACGGTAATAACCGGAAGGAGACGGCACACAGTTAAGTTAGCGCGTGTGCAAACAGAACATTTCCTGTGCGCCTTCACATTAAAAGCCTGTTACTAGCCAAACGTGAGTTGACTTTTATTTTGAAGCCGGTAAGAACAAGAAGTTAGCGCTTCACAGCCCTGCAGTGCGCTAGCTTGAAAATCAACTGCTTCAGCTGCAGAGAGCAGTCAACAACAGTAGTCTTTTTAAACAAAGTTTGAAATAACTGATAAGCCACTGAAGAACTACTCCCAACACATTCACAACAACCTATTAAACTTATTCCAAATTTTACCAATATGTATAGGCCTACTTATTTATTTAATAGGCTATGTTTAATGTTTTAAAGTTTTGTTTTAAATAACAGAAGGACATTTAACAAAAAAAATATTATTATGAATATAATAATGATATGTATATATACAGAAAATATATAGATATTAATTTTAAGGGGAGAAATAATTCTGAATCAGCAAAAAATTACAATTGGCAGGTTAGATTTTTTTGTCTAAATTGCAATCAGTGCACCCCTATTAATTTTTCTACAATTATTACTGCACACACAAGGATATGATATTAATTGAGAATTTAAAATTAGACCAAGATGACAGGCTAAAAGGTAATTAGAGCGAAATACATGGGTTAAGGTTATGCAAGTTTTCGATCATACTTTGTGTGCTACTGAATTTATTTTTGTGCTACTAATTTTTTTTGCTTGCTAGCACCAGTGCTACCACCTAAAAAACTAAGCGTACAGCCCTGCATAGACGCAATAGTTAGCATGGCCAGCTAGCTTGCTTACCTCGTAGTTACTAAAACATTGTTTCAAAGACGAAATAACACATCAATAGTACATTGCTTCCTCCTTTGTCTCATTCTTTTAGCATGTCATGTTTGTAGCCATGATGCGTATGTACAAGATTCTTATTTTCCTTTTTGTGTATTTTAACTGGAAACAGTATATATCCAGTACATATGTAAAACAGTATCTAAAAACAGTGCTCGTATCACTCGGTCTAGCAGTTTGATTATGTACAACGTTCCTCGGACTCGCACTGCGTTTGGTGAAAGTGCCTTTAAATATTTTGCCCCCTCATCATGGTGTAAGCTACAGGAACACCTTAAACTTGAATCCTTTATCACCATGAACAATTACAAAAGCAGGATTAAGGACTATTTAACCGCAAACTGTACATGCCCGGTTACTGAACACTGACTTACTGCCAATGAGATTGATGCTTTGTGACTTTTTATTTTTGTGTCTTGTTTTAAGTGTGAAATTTTGTTTTTTTAATGTGAAACTTTTATGTTTTTATGCTGCCTCCTTCTTGGCCAGGACTCTCTTGAAAAGAGATTTTGAATCTCAATGAGTATATTCCTGGAAAAATAAAGGTTAATAAAAATATGTAAATATATTGGATTTCGGATAGATTCAATATTTTTATTTAGAAGAGGTAAATTTGTCCCCCTCAAAACAACGGGACAACCCTCTTCTATCCAAAAGAGATTAAAAAAATAACAGTTCAGGGGGTCGAACATTTTTATATCCTTCTAACCCAACTATTTCCCCTAAGGAGACCCCTAAGGTGCATCTTAACCTTCATCTTAATCTTGCCGACCTCCCACCATTGCAATGGTCCGCGTTGACTTCTGACTAGCCATTGGCAAAGCAATGCAGACAGACACTGCAGCCTATATATGCACATTGTGTAGCAACAGTCACTACTCATTTGTTGTTTATATCTCTCTCAAATGAATCATTGTGTGCTGCAAATTCAGATTTATTGTATTGTTTGAATGGCAGCTGTTCTGAATGAGATAAACAATGCAGCTGTGCTGTACCCTCTGAAAAAAGTCTAAACAAAACATCAAACATGAAGCATATTCTTCCATTCATTTCATTCAGAGTTTTTAACACTTGCACTGTTGTAGGAGAAATTGCGCTCGCTTTGTGAGATAGCCTAGTGTGACTAACAAGCCTTGTCCAATCAGTCTGTGTGAATGTGTGTGTGTGTGTGTGTGTGTGTGTGTGTGTGTGTGTGTGTGTGTGGACTGACTGCAGTGAAAGAGTCTTAAACCGCACGGAGGGAGTCGCTGAACAAATTCAATAATTCCCACATGAGACAGTTTGCTCTCACAGACATCCCGGCGAGGTAAAGTTCACTTCCTGCTTCCTAATCCCTCCAATGCCAAAAACTGAGATTGAAAATAAAAAGAGAGAATTGGTTTTTCCCTGGTTTTATGTCGGTCGTCAGTTAAGTTGGCTCTGGAACTTCAATAGGGATCTTATACTATCACTCTCTTTCTCTCTCTCTCTCTCTCTCTCTCTCTCTCTGTGTCTGTCTCTCTCTCGCTCTCTTTTTCTCTCTCTCTCACACACACACACACACACACTGACACTTCCTCCTCCCTTCACCTTCCCTTCAAAGCCCTAAATCACTCTGACTGTGGACAAGCATCCAGTTAATAAACCTAACAGCCGGCAGGGAAGTGCTGTGTGTGTGTGTGTGTGTGTGTGTGTGTGTGTGTGTGTGTGTGTGTGTGTGTGTGTGTGTGTGCGTGCATGCGTGCGTGCGTGCGTCCGTGTGTGTGTAACTGTACTGTATCTGTATATAACGTCTCCAGGGAGGAAAAAGCATCATATCTGATAGCAGTTTGAGTGATAAATCCATCCACCATATTTTCCAGGGCCATCTTTAAACCTCAAGACCTATCGACACATCCTCCCAGTGCCCATATAAACTAGTGTTTTTGGATATGTCTTCTTTCTGTTATTATTTTATAATATGTAGTTTTGATTATATACAGTATATTAAAAGTATAACACATTATAAATAATGGTGTGGTTTATTATACCTGAAACATTCACAAACCCAGTTATTTTTATATGTTATATGAGATGATTCCAAAAGTTGTTTCGCAACAGCAGGTAGCACACACACACACACACACACACTCACACACACACACACACACACACATACACACACACACACATACACACACACACTCATACACACACACATACATACACACCGCTCCACATCAATGCAGGAGGAGATGACTGCAACAGCTGGCGACGCCGCAATTATGTTTTGCTGAAGTGGTTAGCGTCAAGCTCCTTGTCAACGTGAGAAAATGAAATGCGATTATTTTCTACACAATTGATAGAATTTGAGAAATAAAAGTTAAGTTTGCTTAGCAAGATATTTGGCTAGTAGCACCAATAACATTAGCACCAGCTAGTAGTCATCCATCTCTCAATCCAGTTGTGAGGCCTTCTGGCTCGCTAGCTACAGTAGTTATGACTTATATAGAAGTAATCAACTTTTATAGTTGTCGCTTACCAACACTATCGTTTGTGTGTAGAAGTAAGTGAATAAGTGAGTGGTTATTTCAATCACCCAAACAAATATTGACATAAAATCTCAAGGTGGGAGATTACTGAATTAAATTACCTTATACTGTATAGTTAAGTTTTAAAATAGTGAATTGTAATATGTATTTCAAAGTTCACCATTGTTTTTGTGCATACTTTCCCTGCAGAAGGAGCCCATTATCCCTTTACTTGCTGGGCCCCTCCGAATTTTTGCTACCCCTACAATCCTCCTATGGCCACAGTGCAGTGGAGGTGAACTATTCCTCAGTGATTGCATTTAACACCATTTAGTTTTCAAAGTGCTTAAAGAGTGATTCATTATCCGTAGCAGGATGATGATGATGATGAGGCGATGAAGCCGAACCCGAGTTTAGGAATGGCTGTTCTGTGCTCAGTCACGGCTCAGAGGCTGCTGGGTCACAGTGTGAGATGCAGGTGCACACACACACACACACACACACACACACACACACACACACACACACACACACACACACACATACACACTCTCTCTCTCTCTGTCTCTCTGTCTCTCACACACACACACACACACACACACACACACACACACACACAAACAATTGCACAGAAACACACACACACACAAACACACACACACACACACAGTTGTATATGCAGGTGCACACAAGCCCAGGGTATCCTACAGGCGGGCAACTCTCCTGTCAGGTGTGTACCGAGGCATGACACGTAATGACACACACACACACACACACACACACACACACACACACACACACACACACACACACACACACACACACACACACACACACAAAAACGCAGTCAACACACACATACAACACAACACACACAAACCTACTTCACACAAACATACTCAGCCCCCCCCCCCACACACACACACACACAGACACACACAGCTCGCCATCCGCCACAGGACAGCTGATGAAAATATCACAAGCCATATCAGGCAATTAACCAGGGGGCCGACAGCAGAGTGTGTTGTGCTGCGTAATGGCGTCAGTCCCCCACAGAGGAGCCAGTGTGTGTGTGTGTGTGTGTGTGTGTGTGTGTGTGTGTGTGTGTGTGTGTGTGTGTGTGTGTGTGTGTGTGCGTGTGTGCGTGTGTGTGTGTGATGGACCAACAGGGCGTATATGGGCCTCTGGTGGAGGGGGGAAATCAACCTGTATGGTGAAGCAGCTCCATTGTATTGCTCTCAGTCAAATAGTTCTTCTGTCACTCGGGAGAAGAAAGGGACTCAGGAAGGTTATGTACCAAGGGAATATTTCATGGGGTTAACGAAGCTTTTAAAGGAGAGGTAAGTGGTATTTTTTTGGTTAATAAACGTGTTGAATTACTCTATATTCATACAGCAATCACTTAAACAGTATGCACAGTTCATAACACAGGTCTCCCAGTCATTCAGCTTTGCAGTATATGTCAGATACCATTTTGATTATCCCACTCATTTTTATCCAATCAGGAGTCAGAGCGCTATAAAGAGGCGGGTCTCTGTGCCCGTGAACGATGACTCGCTGCTCTCCATCGCAACACTATCTGATGAAGACGGCTGTGTGTTCATGTGGTGGTGACCTAGGGACGAGGGAGGGGATCGCTAACAGCAGTCACTGACAGAAAGTTAGCTAAGACGACCATATCACTTAATTAAAGTGTTACTAAAGTTCCTATAAAAAAAAAGTAGAAATGTTGAAAAATAAAGTGGAAATACAATTTTGTGAATGAAAATTTGTGAAACTCGAAAGACTGCAATGGCACAGATGCATTGTCTGTGTTTTATTAACATTTTGATGATTACTTATTGATCTCGAAAGTTTGAATCTTTACAACTTCACTGCAATCTCGAACTGTCGAGTTTTTATCCTCAACATTTCGAGTTTATTAACGATTTTGTAACTTCTAGCTTCTCCATTGGATCATTTAACATTTAACTTCTGTCAAAGAGCTGCAGCAGGTTAAGACCTTAATCCATATATTGACATTTTAATAATATTTACAACTGCAGACTTACTGACCTTTGGCGCATAAATACATGATTAGTCATCAATCATTAATAAGCCAATTACTCACAGCTCATAAACCTCTGATAAAGAATGCATGAATCCACCTATTGTATCATTCTCTTGGAGCTATAAAATCTACATACAAAATACGTAGTTTCTGAGTAGACCCGCTTTATCAGGAGTATTAGGGCTGCTGAGATTTTTCTGGGAAATGCAGGTACATTTTTAACGGAAGAGCGTGGGCCATGGGAGAGAATTATATTATTTCTTTTGGCTGAAAGCAGACGTCCTCTAAGCTCCACTAATAACATTGCTATCAGTGTGCAGCGGGCTGTGAGAAAAGAGCGCATGGAGGGACCGTCTAATAAGCATAAATCCGAAGCGAATAATATTCAATATGTTCACCCTGATACAGTGCAATGCAGTTATTAGTGGAGCTTAAAGGACGTGTCGTTTCGGTTAATTTAGGTTGTAGCCAAAAAGGCATCGTTTGTGTTTTAATAACGTTTTGCTCATAAGTTATTGATACCGGAAGTTTATCCGACTTTACCGCAGTCTAGAACTCTCCTGTTTATTCTCGACATTGTTTTTCAACATTTTGAATTTTTTTACAAAGTGCATAATGACAAACAACTTTCTCCTCTCATTTCTTTCCCCTCCTGTGGTCCAAATAATTTCCCATCAAATCTATCGAGTGGACCCACCAATGTTAGCATTCACTACCAGCTCTGATACTGCTGCTCTGTATCCAACCCCACCGTCCGATGTCCCTCGACAACAGTTACACTTTTACTATCACATAAAGGAAAATATGCAATCTGAGTTCACAGGGACTGAAACTTTAGCTGAATGTCAAAGCTTTATTTACAACTTAGTTTTTACAATTTTTAAACAGGAATTACATTTTGCATTCATTTGGAACACATACACAATACAAATAAAACAGCAAAGCCAGATTTAATACTAAAAAAAGGTTATCTTGAAATAAAGAAAGAGTAAAAGTACAAGAGATGTTTACATTCTCAGCAGTCTGCTGAGAATATGAAAGTGTCCTAAACCTGATTATTTTAATGCATGTAAAGGTAGTAGACCCTTCAACTCAGAACATACAGACCCAACATGGAGGTGATGGTTCTGCCCCCCCATAATGGACATTCCTCAACCCCCAAATGGACACTATCAGCTGGGTGAGAGAGGTTGGTATCTGCCCCCTGTCTCTGGCTCTGTCTACCATTGTCACCTCAGCAGGGGGTTAGGCTTGTGTATCGCCCCACACAATCTCAGCCTGCCGATACCAGGTGGCACCAATGTGGACTTTGATCAAACTTCTTTTTAGTTCTTTGTGTGTGTGTGTGTGTGTGTGTGTGTGTGTGTGTGTGTGTGTGTGTGTGTGTGTGTGTGTGTGTGTGTGTGTGTGTGTGTGTGTGTGTGTGTGTGTGTATGTGTGACTGTTTAACCATCAGAGTGAGGTCATTTTGCCTGGTCCTTTATTCTTTAAAGAGTCTTTGGGGGTTACGACTTAGTTTTAAGGTTCAGGTATGAATGAGGTTTAGGTTAGGGTAAGGGTTAAGGTTAAGCATTTAGTCCTGATGGTTAAGGTTAGGGTAAGGGGCTAGGGAATGCATTATGTCAATGACGGTCCTTACAAAGGTAGAAGTACATGGTTGTGTGTGTGTGTGTGTGTGTGTGTGTGTGTGTGTGTGTGTGTGTGTGTGTGTGTGTGTGTGTGTGTGTGTGTGTGTGTGTGTGTGTGTGTGTGTGTGTGTGTGTGTGTGCGTGTGCGTGTGCGTGTGTCCCTTGTCCTAGATTCAGGTTGGGTGTAAATGGAGACAGATAGTACTTACTCCAGCACTGATAGACCTGAGTCCTCTCTAGAACCGAAACACAGATAAACATTCTCCACCGGGGGCCAAACCTCTCACAGGTCTTTGTCTGTTGGTTGGAAAAAAGCTCTTTCAGCTCCATTAGATGTAAACATTACAGAAAATAGTCGACAAAACATGTATTTACCGACATTTATAATCATGAAAACACACCGTGGTAGAATACATGTCCCTTGTATTTCTCTCTTCAACAAGCACTAAGAAGTTCTAATAGCTGGTATTACTTAGTTTGTATGAAAATGAACCACAATGAGATAGAAAAAGTTTTGGGTTTGGGTTTTACAAATTGTGTCAAATAGGGCACAGTGCTCCAGGGCATATTGGGTAGCACTGTGCACTTATTCTGTTCTTTGCAATTAACAGTGCACCATTCGGTCCATTAGCAGAAAACCAAGCATCAGGGACTGAATGTGCTCAATACTGACTAGAATAAAGCTATCAACGATTTAATCACAGGGGTGCTCCGGTGGTGTAGTGGATAGAGTACGTATCATATTGGCTCTGGCCTTTGTTGCAGTGGTCACGGGTTTGAAACCGACCCGTGGAACTTCACTTCTTGTCATCCCCCACTCTCTCTCTCTCTCTCTTTCTCCCCCATTTAAACTCTTAGCTTATAATTATCCATTAAAAGTAAAAACAGGGCGCTCCAGTGGCGTAGTGGATTGAGCTTGTAATTAGCTCAGGCCTTGTTGCAGTGGTCGCGGGTTCAAATCCGACCCGTGGACCTTTACTGCAGGTCATCCCCCCTCTCTCTCTCTGTCTCCCTATTTCAACTCTGTACTATCTAATAGAGCTAGAAAATGCCAAAAAAAAAATAAAATAAAATTATATAATATAATTACATGTTGTCTAATATGTCTTTTTGGCGTGTGTGTTTTCCCCCTACATAAACATGGCAAATATTGATGTGAATGTAAACAGTACTACTTGGTATTTTACCAGTTTGCTAGTGGGGGAGCCTGACATCCATCATCATATGATATGAAATAAATGCTCAACCGTCTTGCAGTGTGGCTGTATTCACTCTAAACCCCACAACTCATCCCATAACATCGCTAACAACCATGTGAAGTCAGCTCTGGTCCAGCCTGCTCCTGCACCACAGCTCAGCCTCCAAGTGTGTGCGTGTGTGTGTGTGTGTGTGTGTGTGTGTGTGTGTGTGTGTGTGTGTGTGTGTGTGTGTGTGTGTGTGTGTGTGTGTGTGCTTGTGCCCCTGCGTACATGCGTCTGTGCCTGTGTGCACACGTGTGTGTGGTTGTGTGTCTGTGTGTACGTGTGTGTGTGTGTGTGTGTACGTGTGTGTGTGTGTGTGTGTGTGTGTGTGTGTGTGTGTGTGTGTGTGCGTGCGTGCGTGTGTGTGTGTGTGTGTGTGTGTGTGTGTGTGTGAGCTGCAGACAGAGATAAAACTCTCAAAGGGCCACAGCACAATGTTTGGCGACTCAAAGGCTCCCATTTCTTGCCTTGCTCCTCTCCGTCTCCCTCTATCACACTATTTCTAATGGACACACACACACATACACACACACACACACACACACACACACACACACACACACACACACACACACACACACACACACACACACACAACACATCATCATCGCCATCAACCCACCAGGCCCACACATCAGAACATGCTGTATATAGCATTGACAAAATGACTTATTACCCCTCACTGCACACTTCCCTTGTCCCCTTAATATCGGCTGGCACCTCCTGGCTCTGTACTAGCCTGGCTGTCACCCTCCCTCTGCAGTGACCTTGGGACAGGGATGAAGGAGTGATGGTGCGCCCATAAATGCTGCAAAATACAGCTCCTCTCGCCCCCTGTGAAAAAAAAAACACATGCTGACAGCTAGGGGGGGGGGGGAGAAACCCTCTGCATATCTACATCAATCAAAACAGGATTAGGCTGCCCTTTCTTTGCTCCTTTTTATGTCCAATTAACTTGAAGTTGCTGATGAAATAAGTAGCTGTTATATGGTAACTGGGGGTTGTTGCGTGGCCATAGTGTAGATTTTTACTATATTAGTAATTATATTGAATTCAAACAGAATTTAAAAGCATTGATGATAAATCCAAATAACTGGCTGGAAGTTTGGAATAGTTATATAGTTGTTAGAGCCAATATTTGAGACAATAAAGTATTTTATATATTTATAATGTCTAAGCATGATCATTAGGCAGACACAATATTTTTGGCTATTTTGCTTCCATAACATAAATAAAAGCACCAAATGTATTTAGGTTTATTTTACCGAACCTTTTCTGTTTGTGTCTGTATATTTCTCCTGTACAACCATCTTTAACTGCCATTATCTCAACATTAGTGTTTTTCAATACTCTGAACCAGATTTCTCAACTTCTGAAGCACTTAGATCAACTCATGTGTTCCTTGTCATTGGCATTGGCAGTAGGAAAGCCCAAATCTTTCTGACAAGCAAAACACAAAACTAAATGACGTGACAATGTGTGAAACCAAACTGACTGCTGTGATCAACCACCTTTACAGGGACAGCCATTTTATTTTTTATTTTTTATTTCAAATGAAAATGAAAAAGCATCAGCTCAGTTTCTCTTGAGCAATTGAACTGGCATATGTTTTTTTTCTTGCATTTGTTTTTATGTTTTTTAAACCTAGAAATTGTCTTCCGTTTTATATGCATTCTATGTCCACTGTTTTCACCTTAACTGTCATGTTGTTGTTGCCCACATCAACAGTCTATGTTCCCATCCGCGCGCACACACACACACACACACACACACTCTATGTTGGTCTGTGAAGCCTATTGGGGCATGTGATGCGATTTAGGTTTATATAAATAAACTTGACTTGACTAATGACCTCATGTCATTGTTTTCTGTTTCACTTTTAATGAGAGTTAAAACAAACAGACAAACAATGTATTAGGTTGATTTTGACCCAAGTCATAAAGCCTACAATTCCACTTATTTGCTTTTTAATAGACGGGACTAAGCCATGGGTCCATGGGTTCTAATTTAAAATTCAGCTATGTTTTTAATGGGGTCAAATTGTAATACACATTTTATACAATAGGCAAATTAACTTTCCTAAAATAATTGCAACGGCTGGAGAGGAAGGACACAGGCGCAGATACAGTACCAGTTTAAGAGGGTTTATTTAGAAGGAATCTGGGGTTTTGGGCCAGGCTCTGGAGTGGCTGACTGGCATGGGGGTCCAGGAGGAAGTGCCAAGGGGAGAATCCGGGGACACGAGCAGAGGCAGGCAAAAGCAGGCAGGCAGAGGGGTCCAGGGAGGGAGAGCAGGCAGGCAGAGGGGTTAAGGGAGGGAGAGCTGGCTGACGAGGGCTGGAGCTGGTGGCTGGAGTCAGGCTGGGAGACTGTGGCAAAAAAGAACAGAATTTAGCAACAAGCTAAATGCAGGCGGAACTACAAAAGGTCTAGGTGGCTGGAGAGTTACTGACTGGGTAACAGAGTTTACAATCTGGCAGTGTCTGGAAGGTAGGGCCGGGTATATGAAGAGCAGCTGATTGCTGGTAACTGACTCCAGCACACCTGACTCCAACCCTGCAATTACACCAGAACACAGACAAGGGTAAAGGGGAAAAAACAACAAGGGCTTGAGGCCCAAGCAGGATCATGACAATAATAACATTTAGCTTTTCTTCTCAGATGACATTAATTACATAACCAATATTGTTTTGGGCAGATATAAGTTCACATTTTGCTATGATGGTTGTTCCTTCTAATCGTTTATTCATGTATGAGGCCAACAGGTCCATGTATGTTAAGCATGTTGTTAAGGAGGAGGGTTAAAACAAAAGGACTGTTCAGTTAAAGGAGTCAGCAATTCTGGGAAACACTTTTTTGTCAAGAATTGCTGACTCCACCTTTAAGAGGCCTGTTCTCCCTGGGACCTTGAGTTCACGCACTGGATGGAGTTTTTAGTCTCTGCTGAAAAGGGATCATAGTTCGGTCCCAGTGCACGGCTTATAGTTTACCCTGTCCAAGTCTTATCCCTAACAGCTTTCTCTTACAACCTGAGAGCCTCTGTACTGCGCTGTGTGTAATAAAGTCAAGCAGCTAAGAACCAATTCATTGCTTCACACCAATTCTAAATCTTGTTTAACTAACCCTGTTACACCTACTCCCTCACACTTATTGTCTTACTACCTGTGGCGATGTCATTGTATCGACATACCTGTGCTGTATGTCTATTAACCCTCCAATAAAAGTTTAAGAAAAAAAAATAATAATAATTATATAAAAAAAATATATACATCACTCAAGTAAAACGTGGGCATTCCTATGGCAACCAGGTTGTGTGTTATAGGCAGGGATATCAGGCCAAACTCAATGTGCCATTTACATACAAATTGTCCAGCTGGCACCTTGTTGTTATGACGGCACACAGCTCCCAGAATTCATTTGGAAGTGAAATACAATGGGAAAATCAGCCAGTGAGTGAGGGGTCATTGAGGAAATTCCTGTTCTGTTATAATGAAGACGTTGCTGACATTCACACTGACACTAGGACGTTCCCATGTGAATGCAATCACCATTTAGGACCTGCAGGAAATGAGAAAAATAATCATTTACTATGTAAGATAATTAGGGCAGACTGGTGGCAATATTAAATGGGTTTGTATGTGACTGCCCTAATATCCAGACTTTCTGTATGGTAGTTATAATGTCACAGGTGTGAAATGATCAATATGCCGTTAATATATGTATGTATCCTTGCAAACTGCAAAATTCCTTTTTTCTGTAAATTGCAAAATGAGCAATGCAGGTAAGAAAATCATTTTTTATTGCTTTTTTACAGGCAAAAAAAAAACACCATATAGCCAAATCCTGGAGATATGTTACCAAACCAAGTTTACAAGTCTGCTTGCTGGACTATCAAGTTTTTCTTGCCCTTGAAAATGTTGACTTTTATGCTTGAGAGTAAATATTCTACATCTGATTAAGATCTGGAGAAGTTTTCTTTATCATTTCTCAAAAGGCAGAAAGCCATAGAAACCTCCACGCCTTAATTATATGATTTCACGTGAAAGTTATTTATTCATTTATTCACAATTTTGGAAAAAGTTTATTTTTTTTGAAGGAACACAAACACACAACTGAAAAAGTGAACACACAAACAAAAGACAAAATACAATAAACAACTAACACGGTGTACTCTACTTAACAGGTTTCTAAGAACATTGTTTAAATGAATGGTAAATGTTAAGCAAAAAATAAATGGTCAAAAAGACGTCA